>CM075851.1:117657149-118204649 GCA_037975125.1 Latrodectus hesperus
TTGGCTATAATATAATATACACTATGAAATACTTACTAACGTTGGTTCGCAATTTGGCCATAAGAAACTTATGAAAAACCATATAAAGATTAAATGTAATAAGGTAATGCTAATTGCAGAATTTTATGTAAATACTTTATTCGTTTTTGTGGGAGATTGAGTTGTTTTTTGCTGAAATACATAAGATATCACTTCGGACAATTGAGCGCACCATACAAAGACTCACTTTTCTCCTAAAATATACTTTTTATAATAAAATGAATACCACAGTTAGTCTAGAAACATTATTTACTATAAAATTAAACCATTTATTTCTATATCTATTGGCCATTTTTTAAGATATTGAGGAAATTTTGATTTTCATCTCAAATGTAATTGGGTCATGGGGAATCTGAAGTCACTTGTGTCACTTGAGCTTGTCTGTGCAATTTGGCCATAGGAAACTGGTGAAAAACCATATAAAGATTAAGTGGTAATAAGTGTAATGCTAATTGCAGAATTTTATGTAAATACTTCTATTCGTTTTTGTTGGAGATTGAGTTGTTTTTTGCTGAAATACATAAGATATCACTTCGGACAATTGAGCGCACCATACAAAGACTCACTTTTCTCCTAAAATATACTTTTTATAATAAAATGAATACCACAGTTAGTCTAGAAACATTATTTACTATAAAATTAAACCATTTATTTCTATATCTATTGGCCATTTTTTAAGATATTGAGGAAATTTTGGATTTTCATCTCAAATGTAATTGGGAATCTGAAGTCACTTGTGTCACTTGAGCTTGTTCGTGTGCAAATTCTGGCCATAGGAAACTTATGAAAAACCATATAAAGATTAAGTGTAATAAGGTAATGCTAACTGCAGAATTTTATGTAAATACTTCTATTCGTTTTTGTGGGAGATTGAGTTGTTTTTTGCTGAAATACATAAGATATCACTTCGGACAATTGAGCGCACCATACAAAGACTCACTTTTCTCCTAAAATATACTTTTTATAATAAAATGAATGCCACAGTTAGTCTAGAAACATTATTTACTATAAAATTAAACCATTTATTTCTATATCTATTGGCTATTTTTTAAGATATTGAGGAAATTTTGGATTTTCATCTCAAATGTAATTGGGAATCTGAAGTCACTTGTGTCACTTGAGCTTGTCTGTGTGCAAATTCTGGCCATAGGAAACTTATGAAAAACCATATAAAGATTAAGTGTAATAAGACAATGCTAATTGCAGAATTTTATGTAAATACTTCGATTCGTTTTTGTGGGAGATTGAGTTGTTTTTTGCTGAAATACATAAGATATCACTTCAGACAATTGAGCGCACCATACAAAGACTGACATTTCTCCTAAAATATACTTTTTATAATAAAATGAATACCACAGTTAGTCTAGAAACTTTATTTACTATAAAATTAAACCATTTATTTCTATATCTATTGGCCATTTTTTAAGATATTGAGGAAATTTTGGATTTTCATCTCAAATGTAATTGGGAATCTGAAGTCACTTGTGTCACTTGAGCTTGTCTGTGTGCAAATTCTGGCCATAGGAAACTTATGAAAAACCATATAAAGATTAAATGTAATAAGGTAATGCTAATTGCAGAATTTTATGTAAATACTTCTATTCGTTTTTGTGGGAGATTGAGTTGTTTTTTATTGAAATACATAAGATATCACTTCGACAATTGAGCGCACCATACAAAGACTCACTTTTCTCCTAAAATATACTTTTTATAATAAAATGAATACCACAGTTAGTCTAGAAACATTATTTACTATAAAATTAAACCATTTATTTTTATATCTATTGGCCATTTTTTAGGATATTGAGGAAATTTTGGATTTTCATCTCAAATGTAATTGGGAATCTGAAGTCACTTGTGTCACTTGAGCTTGTCTGTGTGCAAATTCTGGCCATAGGAAACTTATGAAAAACCATATAAAGATTAAATGTAATAAGGTAATGCTAATTGCAGAATTTTATGTAAATACTTCTATTCGTTTTTGTGGGAGATTGAGTTGTTTTTTGCTGAAATACATAAGATATCACTTCGGACAATTGAGCGCACCATACAAAGACTCACTTTTCTCCTAAAATATACTTTTTATAATAAAATGAATACCACAGTTAGTCTAGAAACATTATTTACTATAAAATTAAACCATTTATTTCTATATCTATTGGCCATTTTTTAAGATATTGAGGAAATTCTGGATTTTCATCTCAAATGTAATTGGGAATCTGAAGTCACTTGTGTCACTTGAGCTTGTCTGTGTGCAAATTCTGGCCATAGGAAACTTATGAAAAACCATATAAAGATTATGTAATAAGGTAATGCTAATTGCAGAATTTTATGTAAATACTTCTATTCGTTTTTGTGGGAGGTTGAGTTGTTTTTTGCTGAAATACATAAGATATCACTTCGGACAATTGAGCGCACCATACAAAGACTCACTTTTCTCCTAAAATATACTTTATAATAAAATGAATACCACAGTTAGTCTAGAAACATTATTTACTATAAAATTAAACCATTTATTTCTATATCTATTGGCAATTTTTTAAGATATTGAGGAAATTTTAAATTTTCATCTCAAATGTAATTGGGAATCTGAAGTCACTTGTGTCACTTGAGCTTGTCTGTGTGCAAATTCTGGCCATAGAAAACTTATGAAAAACCATATAAAGATTAAGTGTAATAAGGTAATGCTAATTGCAGAATTTTATGTAAATACTTCTATTCGTTTTTGTGGGAGATTGAGTTGTTTTTTGCTGAAATACATAAGATATCACTTCGGACAATTGAGCGCACCATAAAGACTCACTTTTCTCCTAAAATATACTTTTTATAATAAAATGAATACCACAGTTAGTCTAGAAACATTATTTACTATAAAATTAAACCATTTATTTCTATATCTATTGGCCATTTTTTAAGATATTGAGGAAATTTTGGATTTTCATCTCAAATGTAATTGGGAATCTGAAGTCACTTGTGTCACTTGAGCTTGTCTGTGTGCAAATTCTGGCCATAGAAACTTATGAAAAACCATATAAAGATTAAGTGTAATAAGGTAATGCTAATTGCAGAATTTTATGTAAATACTTCTATTCGTTTTTGTGGGAGATTGAGTTGTTTTTTGCTGAAATACATAAGATATCACTTCGGACAATTGAGCGCACCATACAAAGACTCACTTTTCTCCTAAAATATACTTTATAATAAAATGAATACCACAGTTAGTCTAGAAACATTATTTACTATAAAATTAAACCATTTATTTCTATATCTATTGGACATTTTTTAAGATATTGAGGAAATTTTGGATTTTCATCTCAAATGTAATTGGGAATCTGAAGTCACTTGTGTCACTTGAGCTTGTCTGTGTGCAAATTCTGGCCATAGGAAACTTATGAAAAACCATATAAAGATTAAGTGTAATAAGGTAATGCTAATTGCAGAATTTTATGTAAATACTTCTATTCGTTTTTGTGGGAGATTGAGTTGTTTTTTGCTGAAATACATAAGATATCACTTCGGACAATTGAGCGCACCATACAAAGACTCACTTTTCTCCTAAAATATACTTTTTATAATAAAATGAATACCACAGTTAGTCTAGAAACATTATTTACTATAAAATTAAACCATTTATTTCTATATCTATTGGCCATTTTTTAAGATATTGAGGAAATTTTGGATTTTCATCTCAAATGTAATTGGGAATCTGAAGTCACTTGTGTCACTTGAGCTTGTCTGTGTGCAAATTCTGGCCATAGGAAACTTATGAAAAACCATATAAAGATTAAGTGTAATAAGGTAATGCTAATTGCAGAATTTTATGTAAATATTTCTATTCGTTTTTGTGGGAGATTGAGTTGTTTTTTGCTGAAATACATAAGATATCACTTCGGACAATTGAGCGCACCATACAAAGACTCACTTTTCTCCTAAAATATACTTTTTATAATAAAATGAATACCACAGTTAGTCTAGAAACATTATTTACTATAAAATTAAACCATTTATTTCTATATCTATTGGCCATTTTTTAAGATATTGAGGAAATTTTGGATTTTCATCTCAAATGTACTGGGAATCTGAAGTCACTTGTGTCACTTGAGCTTGTCTGTGTGCAAATTCTGGCCATAGGAAACTTATGAAAACCATAAAGATTAAGTGTAATAAGGTAATGCTAATTGCAGAATTTTATGTAAATACTTCTATTCGTTTTTGTGGGAGATTGAGTTGTTTTTTGCTGAAATACATAAGATATCACTTCGGACAATTGAGCGCACCATACAAAGACTCACTTTTCTCCTAAAATATACTTTTTATAATAAAATGAATACCACAGTTAGTCTAGAAACATTATTTACTATAAAATTAAACCATTTATTTCTATATCTATTGGCCATTTTTTAAGATATTGAGGAAATTTTGGATTTTCATCTCAAATGTAATTGGGAATCTGAAGTCACTTGTGTCACTTGAGCTTGTCTGTGTGCAAATTCTGGCCATAGGAAACTTATGAAAAACCATATAAAGATTAAGTGTAATAAGGTAATGCTAATTGCAGAATTTTATGTAAATACTTCTATTCGTTTTTGTGGGAGATTGAGTTGTTTTTTGCTGAAATACATAAGATATCACTTCGGACAATTGAGCGCACCATACAAAGACTCACTTTTCTCCTAAAATATACTTTTTATAATAAAATGAATACCACAGTTAGTCTAGAAACATTATTTACTATAAATTTAAACTATTTATTTCTATATCTATTGGCAATTTTTTAAGATATTTAGGAAATTTTGGATTTTGATCTCAAATGTAATTGGGAATCTGAAGTCAACTTAGAAGTCACTTGAACTTGTCTGTGTGCAAAATTCTGAGCCATAGGAAACTTATGATAAACCATATGGTAAAGATTAAGTGTAATGGAGGTAATGCTAATTGCAGAATTTTATGTAAATACTTCTATTCGTTTTTGTGGGAGATTGAGTTGTTTTTTGCTGAAATACATAAGATATCACTTCGGACAATTGAGCGCACCATACAAAGACTCACTTTTCTCCTAAAATATACTTTTTATAATAAAATGAATACCACAGTTAGTCTAGAAACATTATTTACTATAAAATTAAACCATTTATTTCTATATCTATTGGCCATTTTTTAAGATATTGAGGAAATTTTGGATTTTCATCTCAAATGTAATTGGGAATCTGAAGTCACTTGTGTCACTTGAGCTTGTCTGTGTGCAAATTCTGGCCATAGGAAACTTATGAAAAACCATATAAAGATTATGTAATAAGGTAATGCTAATTGCAGAATTTTATGTAAATACTTCTATTCGTTTTTGTGGGAGATTGAGTTGTTTTTTGCTGAAATACATAAGATATCACTTCGGACAATTGAGCGCACCATACAAAGACTCACTTTTCTCCTAAAATATACTTTTTATAATAAAATGAATACCACAGTTAGTCTAGAAAACATTATTTACTATAAAATTAAACCATTTATTTCTATATCTATTGGCCATTTTTTAAGATATTGAGGAAATTTTGGATTTTCATCTCAAATGTAATTGGGAATCTGAAGTCACTTGTGTCACTTGAGCTTGTCTGTGTGCAAATTCTGGCCACAGGAAACTTATGAAAAACCATATAAAGATTAAATGTAATAAGGTAATGCTAATTGCAGAATTTTATGTAAATACTTCTATTCGTTTTTGTGGGAGATTGAGTTGTTTTTTGCTGAAATACATAAGATATCACTTCGGACAATTGAGCGCACCATACAAAGACTCAATTTTCTCCTAAAATATACTTTTTATAATAAAATGAATACCACAGTTAGTCTAGAAACATTATTTACTATAAAATTAAACCATTTATTTCTATATCTATTGGCCATTTTTTAAGATATTGAGGAAATTTTGGATTTTCATCTCAAATGTAATTGGGAATCTGAAGTCACTTGTGTCACTTGAGCTTGTCTGTGTGCAAATTCTGGCCACAGGAAACTTATGAAAAACCATATAAAGATTAAGTGTAATAAGGTAATGCTAATTGCAGAATTTTATGTAAATACTTCTATTCGTTTTTGTGGGAGATTGAGTTGTTTTTTGCTGAAATACATAAGATATCACTTCGGACAATTGAGCGCACCATACAAAGACTCACTTTTCTCCTAAAATATACTTTTTATAATAAAATGAATACCACAGTTAGTCTAGAAACATTATTTACTATAAAATTAAACCATTTATTTCTATATCTATTGGCAATTTTTTAAGATATTGAGGAAATTTTGGATTTTGATCTCAATTGTAATTGGGAATCTGAAGTCACTTGTGTCACTTGAGCTTGTCTGTGTGCAAATTCTGGCCATAGGAAACTTATGAAAAACCATATAAAGATTAAGTGTAATAAGGTAATGCTAATTGCAGAATTTTATGTAAATACTTCTATTCGTTTTTGTGGGAGATTGAGTTGTTTTTTGCTGAAATACATAAGATATCACTTCGGACAATTGAGCGCACCATACAAAGACTCACTTTTCTCCTAAAATATACTTTTTATAATAAAATGAATACCACAGTTAGTCTAGAAACATTATTTACTATAAAATTAAACCATTTATTTCTATATCTATTGGCCATTTTTTAAGATATTGAGGAAATTTTGGATTTTCATCTCAATTGTAATTGGGAATCTGAAGTCACTTGTGTCACTTGAGCTTGTCTGTGTGCAAATTCTGGCCATAGGAAACTTATGAAAAACCATATAAAGATTAAGTGTAATAAGGTAATGCTAATTGCAGAATTTTATGTAAATACTTCTGTTCGTTTTTGTGGGAGATTGAGTTGTTTTTTGCTGAAATACATAAGATATCACTTCGGACAATTGAGCGCACCATACAAAGACTCACTTTTCTCCTAAAATATACTTTTTATAATAAAATGAATACCACAGTTAGTCTAGAAACATTATTTACTATAAATTTAAACCATTTATTTCTATATCTATTGGCCATTTTTTAAGATATTGAGGAAATTTTGGATTTTGATCTCAAATGTAATTGGGAATCTGAAGTCACTTGTGTCACTTGAGCTTGTCTGTGAGCAAATTCTGGCCATAGGAAACTTATGATAAACCATGTAAAGATTAAGTGTAATAAGGTAATGCTAATTGCAGAATTTTATATATATACTTCTGTTCGTTTTTGTGGGAGATTGAGTTGTTTTTTGCTGAAATACATAAGATATCACTTCGGACAATTGAGCGCACCATACAAAGACTCACTTTTTCTCCTAAAATATACTTTTTATAATAAAATGAATACCACAGTTAGTCTAGAAACATTATTTACTATAAAATTAAACCATTTATTTCTATATCTATTGGCCATTTTTTAAGATATTGAGGAAATTTTGGATTTTGATCTCAAATGTAATTGGGAATCTGAAGTCACTTGTGTCACTTGAGCTTGTCTGTTTGCAAATTCTGGCCATAGGAAACTTATGAAAAACCATATAAAGATTAAGTGTAATAAGGTAATGCTAATTGCAGAATTTTATGTAAATACTTCTATTCGTTTTTGTGGGAGATTGAGTTGTTTTTTGCTGAAATACATAAGATATCACTTCGGACAATTGAGCGCACCATACAAAGACTCACTTTTCTCCTAAAATATACTTTTTATAATAAAATGAATACCACAGTTAGTCTAGAAACATTATTTACTATAAAATTAAACCATTTATTTCTATATCTATTGGCCATTTTTTAAGATATTGAAGAAATTTTGGATTTTGATCTCAAATGTAATTGGGAATCTGAAGTCACTTGTGTCACTTGAGCTTGTCTGTGTGCAAATTCTGGCCATAGGAAACTTATGAAAAACCATATAAAGATTAAGTGTAATAAGGTAATGCTAATTGCAGAATTTTATGTAAATACTTCTATTCGTTTTTGTGGGAGATTGAGTTGTTTTTTGCTGAAATACATAAGATATCACTTTGGACAATTGAGCGCACCATACAAAGACTCACTTTTCTCCTAAAATATACTTTTTATAATAAAATGAATACCACAGTTAGTCTAGAAACATTATTTACTATAAAATTAAACCATTTATTTCTATATCTATTGGCCATTTTTTAAGATATTGAGGAAATTTTGGATTTTCATCTCAAATGTAATTGGGAATCTGAAGTCACTTGTGTCACTTGAGCTTGTCTGTGTGCAAATTCTGGCCATAGGAAACTTATGAAAAACCATATAAAGATTAAGTGTAATAAGGTAATGCTAATTGCAGAATTTTATGTAAATACTTCTATTCGTTTTTGTGGGAGATTGAGTTGTTTTTTGCTGAAATACATAAGATATCACTTCGGACAATTGAGCGCACCATACAAAGACTCACTTTTCTCCTAAAATATACTTTTTATAATAAAATGAATACCACAGTTAGTCTAGAAACATTATTTACTATAAATTTAAACCATTTATTTCTATATCTATTGGCCATTTTTTAAGATATTGAGGAAATTTTGGATTTTGATCTCAAATGTAATTGGGAATCTGAAGTCACTTGTGTCACTTGAGCTTGTCTGTGTGCAAATTCTGGCCATAGGAAACTTATGAAAAACCATATAAAGATTAAGTGTAATAAGGTAATGCTAATTGCAGAATTTTATGTAAATACTTCTATTCGTTTTTGTGGGAGATTGAGTTGTTTTTTGCTGAAATACATAAGATATCACTTCGGACAATTGAGCGCACCATACAAAGACTCACTTTTCTCCTAAAATATACTTTTTATAATAAAATGAATACCACAGTTAGTCTAGAAACATTATTTACTATAAAATTAAACCATTTATTTCTATATCTATTGGCCATTTTTTAAGATATTGAGAAAATTTTGGATTTTGATCTCAAATGTAATTGGGAATCTGAAGTCACTTGTGTCACTTGAGCTTGTCTGTGTGCAAATTCTGGCCATAGGAAACTTATGAAAAACCATATAAAGATTAAGTGTAATAAGGTAATGCTAATTGCAGAATTTTATGTAAATACTTCAATTCGTTTTTGTGGGAGATTGAGTTGTTTTTTGCTGAAATACATAAGATATCACTTTGGACAATTGAGCGCACCATACAAAGACTCACTTTTCTCCTAAAATATACTTTTTATAATAAAATGAATACCACAGTTAGTCTAGAAACATTATTTACTATAAAATTAAACCATTTATTTCTATATCTATTGGCCATTTTTTTAAGATATTGAGGAAATTTTGGATTTTCATCTCAAATGTAATTGGGAATCTGAAGTCACTTGTGTCACTTGAGCTTGTCTGTGTGCAAATTCTGGCCATAGGAAACTTATGAAAAACCATATAAAGATTAAGTGTAATAAGGTAATGCTAATTGCAGAATTTTATGTAAATACTTCTATTCGTTTTTGTGGGAGATTGAGTTGTTTTTTGCTGAAATACATAAGATATCACTTCGGACAATTGAGCGCACCATACAAAGACTCACTTTTCTCCTAAAATATACTTTTTATAATAAAATGAATACCACAGTTAGTCTAGAAACATTATTTACTATAAATTTAAACCATTTATTTCTATATCTATTGGCCATTTAGAATGCAAAAAAGATAAATTAAGAATGCAAAAAAGATAAATCTCGAAAACAATTGTAACAGACTATGGAAATCGCCGAAAATTGTTAACTTTTTAGAAAGCATATTTAATGTTTCATCTTGATTTTTTTTTTTAAAGTTGTATATCTGCTTAAGATTTGTAGAATTATATCCTTATTTTGCACTACAAATCTTCTGCATGGGTAAATAACGAAAATATTTTTAAATTATTTATTTATTATTATTTATTTAATTAATTTTTTTTTGATAAAACTATTCAAATAGTATACTGTTCAGTTCCAATTTCATGTATTTGAGATATAAATTTAACTTAGTAAATACAGCTAGCTATTTTTTTTTTATTTTTTTTTTTTTTTTTTTTTTTTTTTTTACAGATAATCCCAGTCAAGTTACATGACTATGGAAAATTTTGATATTGATTAAGCAAATGAACATAATCTATTTAAATTATATCCAGTTAATATTGTTTCGACTGATAAATTCATCATTTGGACCTCTCTCTCTCTCTGGATGTGATTATTTATTATATAAATGCATTTTTTTAGTAATCAATAAAAAGCACTTATAACCTACAAAAAAATTTGGTTCGAATAAAATGAATGTGTGCAAAGTATTTCGTATATCCAATTCCTTAATAAATTACATTTATAATTACACTTATTACAAATATTAAGTTATATCATAGTTTACTCACAGCAATTTCTATTAGACGACACAAAAATAGGGGCTGGAATTCTATTATCGTCCATTTTGTCAGGTTAATGGGCAGTATTTCAGGATTAAAATGCTTAAGAAACGTGTTTAAATTATCAGCTTCTTAAACAACCATGCAGTCTATATTCAGTCTGAAAAAAAATTCTAAAACTAATCAAATAACTTAAAAATCTTCATGCCAATTTCATTGCTTAAAAATGATTTATATGTGTTGATGTCATCAGAAAAGTTATAAATTCATTTTCTAATATCTTGCTTTTATATTGACATTTTATGTTGAAATATTATTTTTTCGAACATTAAAAGATTATTTCTTTTTAATGTTTAAGTGTTAAGTTTAATGTTTAAGTTTATTGAGAATTATTTTATAGTAATCATTTTATTTTATGTATAAAAACATATTTTAATTTGAAAGAAATCAGGCATAATCATTATTCTGCATTGTAAAATATTAAAAATTAGAAATGTTTTTGAATGTTATAAAATTATTGACCAAAAAAATGCACCATTGTGTAAATGTCTGTCGCCCGACAGTCACGTTTCACGAAGGTTTATTAGCCTGAAACCAAAAGTTTAAAGTGGATTCCTAATCACTACTTACAAACAAGCCCGAGTTGAGATTCGAACCCATGGACATTTGAACGCGCTGTCATTATGCAAAACCATGAGTTAATAATTCAGAAAAAAAAATTCTAACTTTAATTAAGAAATACTTCACAATCTTAAGAAATAGCCTTAAGATTAAAAAAAAGACCAAAAAAAGACCAAAAAAAAGTTCACATTCCTTAGCTGAAATTTCTGATTTTATTAAAAATATAAGTGAAAAAAAAAGTATAATTTAAGTAAAAAAGTTGTATTTAAAAGTTTAATTTATTTAAAATTATCTATATAATTCAGATCATTTTAAAGTATGTACTTCATTATTTTGTTATTTTATTTGCATTGTAATCTTATGAGATTTTCCTGCATATTATATGCTAGTTAAGCTTTAAGTTAAGCTTTTATTTTTAGTTAAGCTTTTTATTTATTATGATTAGTATTCATATTATTAATTCATAAATTAATATTCCTGGAGGAAATTCAGGATTTTACAAAAATTATCTTATATATTCTTAATTAGAAGAACTGAAATCTTATAAATAAAAGATATACATTACCAAAATTTTATTAATATAATCGCTTAAGGATTTTAATTATAAAAAGAGTTAATAATTTTTAAGCTATCCATCCGATATTACTGAAGTATTGAAGTGATGATTCACACACATTCACAAAAAGTATGAACATTTAAACTGTCAATAATTAGTTATAAATTTTAATGTCATTTATTGTGTTATTAAATGTAGTTCACACAAGATTTCATAGCCAAACACTACCGGCGCTCTAGTCTTTGTTTCAAATGTTCATGAGTTTGATTCTTATCTTGGACAATGATGTTATAGTAGTTTGGAAACCACTTCACATACATTTTAATGAATAATTTATAGCTTATTTGTATTTCTTTAACCCTGAGAAACTATATTTTATTTTTATAAGATTTCTCTTATTTAATATTTACACAACTTACATTTAATATTCAAAAAATACTATAGAACATAAACACACACACACATATATATGTGTGTGTATAAAGTATGTTTTGTGCATTTGTATGATATAGCTCATAAAAACTATAATTCTATTGAATTTTTTTAAAAAAATTGTATGTTGGCTATTATCGGTGCGGTGAAAGATCGGATTATTTATTATACTGACAACTTTTAAGATTTCAGGATTAAAATTAAGACTGAATTGATTTCAGAAAATTTTTCTTGAATAAATAAATGTATGTCCAATATCAGCATTTGATTATTTTAAATTTATTCCGAAGCCAAACTCAAAATGAGCTTACAATCAAATCAAATAAAAAAAATTATACAATGAACTATAAAATTTTTTACTGAAGCAAATATTTTATATGGAATTGATGAACTAAAAAATCTCTATAAATATTTTCATTAGATTTAGTTGTTAAAAATTAAATCTCTTAGCAAATATTTCATTGAAAATTTTATTTCCAAATCTTATGTATGGAAACAAAAATTGTTATCTTAATATTTCTGGTAAATCAAATTCCCTAAAAATTTTACTTTCCACGGGAATCGGTGCTCAAAAGAAGAGTCTTCAATATTCGGGGGATTGAAAAGATCCTATTCCTGCTCCCCTCTGTAGATGCATTTTCTAATCGTGAAAATTATTTTCCAAAATTCTTCAAAAAGGTTCTCAGTTAAACAATAAGAGTTTCCTAAGTTTGAAACTAAGTGATATTAAAAAAAGTAATTTTACTTATATTTAAAATAGTATATTTATAGTATTTCATATTTTAACTTCAATTTATAATGAAAATGATTTTGACTTATTAATTTGAATAATTATTCTGAATGAAAAATATTTATATATCATTGTAAATAAGCTGAAAAATATTATTGTATTTTAAATTTTTTAGAATAAAATATTAATTAGATGGATTATTTCGGAGCAATAAAACTATTTTTAATATTTTTGTTAAGAAACAAATACATTGGTATATATATATATTGGTGTGTCTTTCAAGACAAGAAACTTAAACATTTACTTTATATAATTATTTTATATATATCATGTTAAATAAGTTCAATGAAAAATCGAGACACACATACAAAACGGTAGTAATAAAGCCCCAATATAATACCCCTGAATTCGATACATTTGACTGAATTCTATCAAATTTCCGAACATAATGACTGAAATTCGATACATTTATCGAATTTTAATACACGAAAAAATAAACAAAAAATGGTTTATTAAGGTATAATAGTTCAAAAATTTTGCTCTTTAATAATTGACAAAAACACTCATGGAAGCAACATGGAAATAATGTTCCTATAAAATACGAGAAGAATGAAATAGTTTTTGTAATTTTTCGGATGGAGATCACTGAAAAAATCTCACCATTTAAAATTGAGAATATTACAATTGAAAAAAAATCCTTTTTAACAAGTGCAAATAAAATGCATTTCTCATAAGATACTTAATTATGAATTAATTAAATTATGAACATATTTAAGTTATTATGATAACTGATTAGTTTATTATTCTGACATTATTTATTTAACAGTGAAATTGGAATATAGTCATTGCAAGTTTTATTTAGCGTAAATGAAAGAAGTTTATGAATCACGTGTATTATAAATAGCGATGCGAAATCCGATAGAATTGCACTGTGAATATATATATATATATATATATATATATATATATATATATATATATATATATATATATATATATATATATATATATATATATATATATAGTTTTTAGAAACACATAAGAGTGCAATTAGGTATTTTAAAATTAGAAAATTAGAAAAATTTAATATGATGAAAAAAGTCTCTGTCTAAGAGTATAAGTTTATTTTTACATTATTAACATTGTCCAAATATGCAATATATGCTTGAAGAGCCTTTAAACACATACCATCTATGTGGCTATTATCAACGTGATATCAAAGTATCTTCGAAAGGGTTCACCATCATAATTGGGTGGTAAGAACATTTTTTTTCAAAACATGGAGTCATAGGTTCGATCCCATCCACTCTCTCAACAAGAAAAGGAACGTTTCATTTTTAGTCTTAGCATGTCCATCTTTCTAATCTTCAACTTGGAATTTTATAGGTTTTCCCTTATATTAGTGACAAAATAAAGTTACGCTCCCAATAAAATCAGATTTGGCTCTGCACTGTTTAATGGACGGGATAATGTATAGGGATGTTTGAACTTTATTCTAAAAGAAAATATAGTGAACTTAATTTCATTCTATTAGAAAAAATTCACATTTGCACAACATTCCACTTATATATCACTGCCTAACAGGAGTTTTGCTTTTACATGTTCAAAAATAAATTTAGCTTAAAATATCCGCGGAAGGAATGATGCTGTTACTGAAAATATATTAGTATATTCTAAAATACCGGGTGATCCAAAAGTCAGGACGAACTTTAAAAATGAATAATTCGAAAACGAATCACGATACAAAGATGCGGTTTGCACCAAACGGATGGAAAAGAAACCGGGTTTTGTGTGGCAATGAAAAAAAATAGTTCTGTTGGCGTCCAACAGATGGCGCTATAGTGTTTTATTGCAACAAAAGATGATTTACAAATGAAACAATGATTAATGAAGTCAGATTAATTACAGTTAATTAGTACTTATTACAGTAAATGTTCAATGTGCTGTCCATCATTCAGAAGTAAAGCTGTGAGACGAGTCACCACACCATTCACAACATTTAGTAGCATTTCTTGCGTTATAGCAGACACATTTTGGCGGATGGCATCTTTCAGTGCTGCTAGTGATGCCGGTTGGTCGCTGTACACTTTTGACTTCAAGAAGCCCCTCAGCCAAAAGTCACAGGGTGTGAGATCGGGAGATTTTGGAGGCCATGCGTAATTAAAGTAGCGACTGATAATACGATCCTCCCCAAATGTTGAGCGTAGCAGGGTTTGCACAGGCATAGAAATATGAGGTGGTGCTCCATCTTGCATAAAGGTGACTGTTTGGAGTGCCTGTCGCACTTGCAGCTCAGGAATAATGCTGTTCTGTAACAGTGCTAGATATCGCTTACCGGTGACAGAAACTGTTTGGAAACCTGTCTGCGTGACTTCCTCGAAAAAAATTGACTAATTATGAAATCAGCAGTGAAGCCACACCAGACTGTCACTTTAAACTGTTGCAAGGGTACCTCAACAAATGCATGTGGATTTTCTGTGGTCCACACTCGACAATTGTGGGTGTTAACAGCGCCGGAGAGTGTGAAATGTGCTTCATCTGTCCAAAGCACAGTGTGAAGCCAGTCGTGCTGCTCTTCCATCTTATTGAAGACCAAATTCGCAAAATGTCGGTGAGAGTCGAAGTCAGGAGGTTTCAGTTTTTAGTTATGTTTCAACTTGTAGGGATACCGTTGCAAAATTACTCGAAGCGCTCTCCAGACACTTCCGTACGACACTCCTGTCTGCCTCGAAACTTCTCGAGCACTGCACTCCCCATGTGCAGCAACCGCCGACATGGCTTGCACCGTCTGCTGCACTGTCGTGGCAACAGCAGCTGCAGTTGAGGAACATCAACTTCTTTGACGTGATGCCAAAAAACCTGTAGCTTCAAATTTTTTCACAATTTTTTTCAATGCAGAAGACTTTATTGGTCCTTTGCTATCTCGCATACCCTTCATGTAGCGATATGCTCGCAATGCTGCAATGGCACTTTCCAAATTCTTATAAAACGTTTAACTAAGAGGGCTTTCTCAACTATGGACAGCATTTCGATGCATACCAGCTTCGACTACCATTACCTGCTGCAGTTGCTTCTTTTTATATCGTTTGTTGCTTTGCATAATCCTACATCAGAAATGCGACAGCGCCATCTGTTGGTCGCCAACCGAACTATTTATTTTTCATTGCCACACAAAACCCGGTTTCTTTTCCATCCGTTTGGTGCAAACCGCATCTTTGTATCGTGATTCGTTTTCGAATTATTCATTTTTAAAGTTCGTCCTGACTTTTGGATCACCCTGTATATCGATACATTCAGGGATCGTTCAAATATAATTTGAGATATTTTTAAATCACATTGCAAAATAAATAAATAAAATAAAATACATGTTCTTTCCATCATTAGGATAACACTAATTTAATAAATAATTGCAATTTAAGAGTAATTAATATTATGTAAACATGTTTATCTTGAACAATACGTATTAAACGTGTTTCTTAACCTATGAAGGAAGAATTGAGATTCTAGCCATGTATAAAGCTTAAGAAATATTTAAAAAGAAAACGTTAAATTTTGAACAAAGAATAAAATCAATTCACAAAATAAGAGTCATTATACTGATGAGATTTTTAATTTGTACAGAAATGAAAATTTTCTAACATAAATATTTTAATTGTTTAAACAATAGTATCATTTATATTACACCAGAAGTGACAAATGAAATTAAAAATTAAGTCATTGCAATATTTACCAGATGTAATTTCTATATTTGAAGCAACAGAATTGCTTAAAAATATTTAAATAATTATTATCCCCCTCACCATGAATAGTGAAGAATATTAGTCATAATATTCAGTCCTATCATTTAAACTCCTTAAAATTTTATAATCGAATGAGTTGAGTGATGAAATTTTTTTTAGTATTTTTATTTTCGTAAAATTTATTTCTGTATTTTCCTAACTAATTATTTCTCAATTATTTCTGTATTGTGTATAGTGTAGAAGGAAGGATTAATACAAAAAGCTGTTCAAAATTAATCTGGTACTGACAAATTAAAAAATTAAAGTAATATTAGAAATTGAAATTAAAAAAAACTTTATAATATAAGAAAAATTATTAAAATTCGTTTTAATTAATTTATTTATTTAAAAATTAATGCCAGAAAAAATACTTTGAAAAGATCTATAGATTAATTATTTACAGTTAAGTTTGTACATTATGATACATAAAAAATGCATGCAATTTGATAGTGTTCGATTGTTTCTTTAAGAATAATTTATTCCATTATGTTATTTTATCCAAATAAGAAAACAAAAAAAGAAGAGATTGACGTCTACCATATGTGATCACACTGGTTTTGGTTTTAATTCATTATTTTCATTATTAATATTTTCAATATATTAATGTTAAGGGAGTTATTATATTGGTGATCAGAATATGTTTCAATACATATTTTAATAATTGCATATAATATAGAATACAATAAAAAAATTGGAGAATTTAATTTACTACAACTTCTAAGAAATTTCCAGAGGGTAATTGTATTTTCTTATTTTTCTCTAACAAATTTCATTAATATATATTGTAAATAAAGTAGAAAGAAAACACTAAAATTTACTGTTACTTTTCCAAAGTTTCCGAGAAATCTCATTGTCAAACTTTAGTGCTCATTAATTTGTTATAAGTATTGGAATCTTAATCAATCAATGTAAAATGTTTCTTTTAAGCTTATTGCTTAGATAATAATCTGATTGGAATTCAAATTTTCTTTAAAACAAAAATAATGGAACTATTTGAGATATGGTATATAATAATAACCCTGTAACGTAATGTTTTACACGTATTATATATATACAGGGTGATTATAAAAAAACTTTGCCAACATCTGCACTTCTAGCGTCCATTCTATTTAACCGATCAAGATGATACTTCAAATATAGTTCTTTTGAGATATGCGCTCGAGATTCTGTGAATGGCAACACAGTGGCCCTCGCGGTTACAGTTATAGTGACAGAAACTCGAAATTTTCGAATGGCAACGCCTACTTTTTACCATCGCAAAATGTTCAGCACATGCGAAAACCCTAAATAGCGTTGAAACGGTACCGATATGTCCGAAAACCGACGTGTTATACACATACAAACAGTTCTTCAAGGCGCACGGAGGAATAATGCATACGACAGAGACAAGACACTGCTCAATGATGAGAACACATAGAGAAAAAAATCTTTATTAATTTCAAACATTTTCCACATGAGTGCCATCACAGGCAATTATGCATTGCATGCGGGAGACGGTGGACAATGTCGCTGCACGCAACATGGCACGAGGGATGTTTCCAATCTCACGCCGTATAGAATCCTTTAAGTCCGACAATGTTTGAGGATTGCACAGATAAACTCTGGATTTGAGATAGCCCCAAAACCAGAAATCCATAGGCGTCAGATCTGGGGATCGCGCAGGCCACGGAAAAGGATAATAGCGTGTGATGATGCAATCACCAAAATGCTGATCCAGGAGCCTTTTAACTGACCTCGCTATATGTGGAGGTGCGCCATCTTGCATCCAAACAATGTCATTGAGTGCATTCAGCCGACGAAACTCCGGTAAGACATAATTTTTCAGCATGGCTGCATACCGAGGGCCCGTTACAGAACATGTTGCAGGCCCAGTCGGGGTCGTTTCCTCAAAGAAGAACGGGCCCAGAACAAATGTAGCTGTAATGCCGCACCACGCAGTCACTATGGCGTCAAATAATGGTACTGGCGCCACAGCATGAGGATTCGTCTCTCCCCAGTGCACACAATTCTTTGTGTTAATGCTGCCATTTATGGTGAAATACGCCTCGTCCGTCCATAGTATGCGAAGTGGCCAGTCGTTATCCGCATGATATCGTAACAAAAATGCATTTGCGAAGTCCAGACGTTGTTGTGGGTCACCCGGCTCCAACATCTGGACGCGCTGGAACCGATAGGGAAACATGTGAAGTACCGAGCGCAAGAGCTTGCGGACCGTTGAGTTCGGAATATCCAACACGCACATTATGCCTCTTGCGGTTTCTGTGTGTCCTGCAGTCACTGTATGGTGCACTTCCATGACAACGTCCTCAGAAACAGTTGGCCGTCCGGAGCGCTGTTTGTCACAGGTGCAGCCTGTATCTTCGAATTTCCGCACTAAATCACGCAGAGCTTGCAGAGTACATGGGCCGCGTCGTTGTCGATGATTGCGGCGATACACACGCAAGGCTTCCGCAGCGTTCATCCCATTTTGGTAATAGAGTTTGATCAATTCACCGCGAACTTTCCTAGGAAGACTCATATCGTCGGCATGTGCGAGTTCCCGAATGACGGCTTCGCATACCCGCTTGGTATTTTAAAGGTTTCCTACGCTGAATATCTGGCGACCGGCGTTCTGTGATTGGTTTCTTGACTCTGTCACATGCAAATTTATTGCGTGCGCCCAGATCGTGCTTTATTGGCCGGTTTTCAGAACTCTTTTTTGTGTTTGCAGAACACGTCCGTTTTTAGACATATCGGTACCGTTTCAACGCTATTTAGGGTTTTCGCATGTGCTGAACATTTTGCGATGGTAAAAAGTAGACGTTGCCATTCGAAAATTTCGAGTTTCTGTCACTATAACTGTAACCGCGAGGGCCACTGTGTTGCCATTCACAGAATCTCGAGCGCATATCTCAAAAGAACTATATTTGAAATATCATCTTGATCGGTTAAATAGAATGGACGCTAGAAGTGCAGATGTTGGCAAAGTTTTTTTATAATCACCCTGTATTATAATATGATATGATGTGATTCGTAATAAATTTCTAAGATACATTTCTGCAAAATCTGGTTTTACCGAGAAAATTATAAAGTATTAGTTAAAATTTAAACCTTTAATATTTTTCATTTGTGTAGTACATAATCAATGTGGTGGTTTAGATTAACATTATTATAAGCCCATATTTTAAAAATGATTCTCAATGAAATTTGTAATGTATAATAGTATTAATTTTCATCAAAATATATAAAAAAGCTAATAAAATTATAAATATATATGAAGCAAAAAATTTTTAAATTAATATAAATTTTGTTTACATTAAATAAACTAATATTGAAAATACGAAATTATATTTATCTGTGAGCATTTAAAAGAATTATTTTGTTTTAAATTTTTTCTTTAAGGAAATTCTCGACTTTTCCTGATAAGTTTCAGTTTCCATTAAGTTACGCTCTGTATTTCCTTTATGAAACACTGCTTTTAACAGCCACACTTGACCACGCCTATCTAAATTCTTATCTGATAGGTTTACTACACATCGATACAGGCAGAGAATACGGCAATAGTTCACCTTGACGAAGAATAACTTCCGAGCAGATCTGCTTGCGAAAATATCCCCCTTACTATGATCTAAACATCATTTCTGTTAAACATCCAAAGATCAATTTTCTAAATAATTGGATATTAAACAGACATTTAATAAGATATGACCAGAAACCACGTTCGAAAAAGTATAAATATTATTTTCACGGTTAACAGTGAATACTTAACGGCGTGGCAGCAGACACTTCGGCACTGTTTTGTATTTTTGCTGACTGTTACTTCATAGTCGGTATACAAGATAAGATCAATACATTTGAAAAACCATATCGATACTTTATTCATCGTCATCAGTCAAGTTCACCTGTGTTGTGGGGCAACCGAAAAGCCGAAGTACGAAAAGTTTTGGATCTGATCAAATTAAAAATTTCCTATACAAGATTAAAAATGTCGCTATTCAAAATTTCAAGGATGTTTAAAAGAAGTAGAATGTCAATGAATCTTGTATTTAGAGGTATTTTTATTTATCATTTTTGAAATTAAATCTGAAATGTATTTTTTATTTTCTTCTAGAAAAGTTGGTCACATTGATATCAGTCCCGTGAAAATTGTTTACTTTTTTATTTCCTTATTTACTTTGTTTAGTTAAAATTTTATCTGCTGTACATTTTTAGTGAAATTTTATTTAATAAGAAAAATCAGAATGATTTCTATTAATAGATTTTGTTAGTAATATTTATTATTCTCATTAATTTTATAAACTTTTAAATTAATTGTAATTAATGAAGGATTTGCTTTTTATTACACACAGTGATAAATAATAAATCGTCCATTGTGTTTCTTTGTGAATTAAGTGGCTTAAGAAAATTTTTTGCTTATAGTAAATTTATTATTTTATTTTCTAACTTTATTTATATGAAAGTTTAATGTATTATCTTTTGTTTGAATTTCTGCAATGTCTTAATAATTATTCTTCACTATTCATTGTGGTAGAATTCATGGCTGAGTTCTAATAATACAATAAAATTTTATAGCATTTGGTTTTGTTAGAATGAATTTGCATTCAGTTTTCTATGCCATAATTATAATGTTAAAATGAACTATATCAGTTTGATGTTTTATGAAATCTGCTTTGAGAAGAAGATTTTTAAGAAAAATGCATGTCTTCAGTTAGCTTGCTTTTAAGATTTATTATATTTATACTTTTTGTTGATACTACAATTCAAGTTGAAAGTCAAAAATATATTTCATCAGTCATTTTTCCTTCTTTATTGCTTTTATACAATATTGTTGGTTTTTCTAAATAAATCATTTATTCTGATCAGATTTCTAATGGTGATTTTTTCCTGTATGATGTAATTTAATTCTTAGAGTCATCATCAAATGTGTACTGCACACTGTATAATATAGCCAAAAATAATGTAATTTCTGAAGAAGTAATTCTGTTTTACCAGACAAAAACCAGGAAAATTACATACTGAAGTTTTGACGAATGAGTTAGTTACCAGGGTTTTATATATAAACACTTGGCAGTATAACATGGAAGATAAGTTTTTATAAAAATGTATTCAATTATTTATTTTAAGGTATACATTTTGTGCATTAATTCTGATATTTGTGCTAATTTCTTAGTAGTATTTTATTAAATTGTAATAAAATGGATTATATAGTTTATTTAATTTACATTAAAATAGAGAACTTTATTTTTATCAAAGGAATCCCATAGATTTCTTTAATAATAAAAATAATGTCATTATAAAAGATTAAGCTTATTCAGGTGCTAAATACTATTTATGTTTTTCTTTGTCAGAGACCTGACTGGTAATCTAGTACGTGAATTTTTAGAAATACTTTAGTGATTTGTTTATCTAATGAAAGAAAAGTAAATAGGAAAATTCAAAGTATCTATTGTATTTGTAACTGTATCATAAAAAATAAGAATGTATATGATTTTTTTTAAACATTTCATTGCTATTTAAGATTACTTATTCAGAAGAATATTTGATGCATTCAGTATTGTAATTAAAAATTGTTGAAAAAATTGTTAAGTTTTATTTTTGCTTTTTAAGAATTACACTGATGAAATAAATACAAATAGTTAATATTATTTGTAGTTATTTTATTAGAATTTCTTAAATTAAAATTCTGTATAGGAAAATAATAAATTTAAAGCAAATTATATTATCAATTCACTTTTTTACTTTCTTTTGATTTGTTATATTTCATTTTACATAGTAATATAGTATTTATTTTTTAGACAATAAGTAAATTTGTGTATTTTTAATTGATTGATCAAAATTATTATTTTTGATGCATTCCAAATTGTATTGTATTTAAAATCTTAACTGTTTTATGCTTTAAAATCTGTTTCAATTTTTCCAAAAATATTTCTATTTTATCTATCTATTGTTTTAAAAACAATTACTTAAAATTTCTTAATATGAATAGCAAACATATGAAGCATTGGTAAGTCATGTGTACTAGTTAATTCATAAAGATGTGAACTTAGCTGCCACCCGACTCTGTCATACCATTCAAATGTTTGTGTGATCTAATCACACTTCAGATTTATAGTGCTTCAAAATTCACTTTTGACTGTAGTTCCCAGGCTTATTAGCCCTTGTATGCAAAGTATGACTGTTGAGTAACAAACAAACAAAACCAATCAGAAAGATGTAAATTTGCTTTCTTAAATAAAATTTTTAAAAAAATTTGAAGCATGCCACTGTCTAAATAATTACATAAATATTTT
This sequence comes from Latrodectus hesperus, assembly GCA_037975125.1. Taxonomy (NCBI): domain Eukaryota; kingdom Metazoa; phylum Arthropoda; class Arachnida; order Araneae; family Theridiidae; genus Latrodectus; species Latrodectus hesperus. The sequence continues at coordinate 117,679,926 of CM075851.1, forward strand.
ATAGGAGCATAGTAATTCAAATTATTTTAAGTAAAAACAAAAATATTTTTTGATCTTATTTATGTTCTTGGCTCAGAAAAAATTTATTAAGTTTAAAATTCTTCATTTTTTAAAATTGATTTTTATGTAAATTTATCAAATTATTTTATAAAGTTTAAATATTGAATTTATTTAAATGTTAATAAATATTGCTCTACTTACCAATTTAAATATTATAGTAATAAGTTGCTTTAATAAGGCTAATGCTATTAACTATTTCTTGGAAAACATTAATTTCATATATACTTATTCCAATAAGCAGTTATGAAAGTATTAATCACAATGAAATGGATGAATCATTTTTCTCTAATGAAATATATAATTAAATCAGTAGCAGATTCTGCACACAAAATGCATGATAAAAAGAGTTACTTTTCCATGTATTTACAATATATTTATTATTTAAATATGTGATTTTATTTTAGCAAGTTTACATCTGAAGCATGAGGTTAAAAATGGTGTTGCTGTGGTTAAAATTGACTCCCCAAATTCTAAGGTATGCCTTAAAATCTTATGTTTTCATCTGCCTTATTTATGAAAGAGTATGTTAAATTTCAGTAAAATTAGACTGTTTTAATGATAATAAGTTTTCAAACTAGGTAAACACACTTTCCAAAGAAGTGATGGAGGAAGTTAAAGAAGTGATGAAAAATATATGGTCTGATAAAAGTATAAACAGTGCTGTAATAATCTCAGGAAAGAAGGGAAATTTTATAGCTGGGGCAGATATTGGGTATTTTACTGTTGTTCCCTTTTGTTAATTTTACAGAAATATACATTAAATATAATTATATATATTAATCTATCCTTTCAGTGTTTATTGCATTGATTATTATTTAGTCAATTTATTTTGAATCAAGATTCTGAATTTAATCAGTTTACTTCAATAGAATGCTTGAAGCTTGTAAATCTAAAGAAGAAATAACACAGTTATCCAAGGTAGGTCAGGAGATATTAGCAGAGATAGAAAGTAGTACAAAACCTATCGTAGCGGCCATTTCTGGAACTTGTCTGGGGGGTGGATTAGAAGTAATTCATGTTTCTGTATTCAAAATACTGTAGTTAAGAGTCCAGAACTGCTTACTTATTAAATATTAATTTTTATTTAGGTTGCTCTGTCATGTCAATACAGGGTTGCCTTGAAAGACAACAAAACAGGTTTAGGATTACCTGAAGTATTATTAGGTCTTTTACCTGGTGCTGGTGGTACTCAAAGGTTACCAAGGCTTGTAAGTGTTTTATAATTACTTGTTGGCCAATCATATTATTAATATTATAACATTTCTGAGAATTTTTTTAAAAAAATATTTAAAATTAAAATTTTTTTAATTATTAGTTACAAATATTTATATTTATGGCTATAATTTTTAAATACTTTATTAATCGTAGCCAATAAAAATTTTAAATTTTTCAAGTATTGTAATTATTGATTTATCTAATTTATTTAAATTTGAATGCAGAAATAATGACAACAATCTTTTATTAATTCTTTCATGTAAGTTTAAAATTTTTATTCCAAATATTTTATATATTCTATTAGATATCACTACCTAATGCCCTTGATATGATGCTTACGGGAAAAATTGTTCGAGCTGATAAAGCAAAAAAGCTAGGCCTTGTTGATTTGCTCATTGATCCCCTTGGTAAATAATTTGCAGATCTTAACATACAAATTTATTATGATATTTAAGAGAGCTTGATAAATGGTACTTATTGAATTATTTTTATTATGTTTTAAAAATAATTGATAATATTAATAATCATTGAAAAAGCAATATTTTTATATATAATTATAAGTAACTCTTCCATATCAATTGATTATGAGATTTGAGGAAATTTTAATTTCGTGAAACAATAAGATTTTATTTTTATTACATGGAACAGTAAGAATTCTTTAAATTACTTTATTTTATAAAATCACATTTGAATATAAATCATTAATTATTTTCAATTTCATACTAAAGGACCTGGTTTGAAACCATCAGATGAGAGAAATATGGAATATTTAGAAGAAGTCGCCGTTCAAATAGCGAATGATTTAGTGAAGAAAAAGATGAAAGTAGATCGAAAAAGACCATTGACAGAAAGTAAGTAATGAAAGAAAGTTTAAAATATTCTAAATAACTATATAATTGTAAAGACATTTGGAGAAAAAATCCAGAATATAAAATTTCTTATTTTCTAAGCTTAAGTTATGATTTTTGCCTTTCAATATTTCCATTGATTAACAGTACTTTGAATAACCTTAAATTATTCATGTAACCTATAATTATTATACATTTTACAATGTCTAATGACAAAATTGTTTATGCTAATTTTTTGTTAATTGAGAAGCTTTTAAGAAAATAAGTGTAAAAAGTATAATGTTTTGATAAAATACCTGCCTTCACAAGATCAATACTTCTTTAGTTTACAAATAAATGACTGTTATGTGTTTATTAGGAAATAAAAAAAATCTCATTGTTTATTTTATTGTTTTTCTTCTTAATAATTTGTGTTTTACCAATAGACCACATCAAACAATTTAAAATGTACTAATAAATACTTATAAATTCTTATATTATTTTATCTTTGAAATTTTATGTAAGCGGAAACACATTAGCAAAATATGTATGTTTTTTATTATTTTTACTTTGGTCCTTTTAAAACTGTTACAATTATTATTATTATTATTATTTATTAATAATTATTGTAACAATACAATTATTATTATTTATTATATCATATATTAATTTATCGAATTTTAATTTTTGTGTTGTGTTTTAGCTCATTATTTGTAATTTTTTCGTTTGAAAGAATTTATTTCTTATTGAGTCTTTAAACTAACCCAAAATAAGCATCAACCTACTGATTTATTTTACTTTAAAATAAGACCCTTTTAATTTAACAAATATTGTGTTTTGTATGCTTAAGTGATAATTAATTTTAACAAAATTGATTTTAATCATACTCTAATTCTAAAATAAAATTAAAATAAATATTATAAAATAATTTTTAGATAATATTTTGAATTACAAGCTTCATTCCATATTTAATGAATATGCTCTTAAATTAATAGGATTAATGAAGCTTGCCTTGAATATTGTATATATTCGAGACAAAGTATTTGCAAAAGCAAAGCAGCAAGTTATGAAGCAAACAAGTGGCCTTTATCCTGCTCCACTAAAAATTATTGAAGTAAGGTTCTTAATTTAGTTATTTTTCGTATTAATAAAAAGGAAAGATAAAAAAAACAGTAATATTATTGCTGAAAGTAGTTTATTTGCAAGAGCTTGTTATGATAGAAGAATTTTCTTGCAATATGTGATTAAGTAGCTTGATATCAATAGAAAGAATGATATTATTAAAAGATTATTGAAAGAAACTGTTGATATAAGGGTCATCCAAAATAAAACAAAAAATCATTTTTATTTTTAAAAATTAAAAATGAAATATTATTGAAAATATACTGTTTTGTTACTTTTCTGCTGTCAGCTCATAAATTATGTATCATTGCATTTCATACCGAAAGTCAGTAATACATGATAAGCATTTATTTATAAATATTGAACATGCATAGATTCTCTTTTACTTTTCTAATCCAGATTTCTATTGCTGCACACTATAAATGAAACGGTTTGTAGCTAATTATTTTCTTGAATATAGTTACAGAATAAACTATTAAAATTCCTTGAAATTCAAGGGATAGGCTAACATCAGAAGTTAAATTTAAAAAATTGTGTAAGCATTATACTAAAAATTAACTTATGCATATAATATGCATATATTCTTTCAAAATAGTGGTATCTGATTGTGTGGAATTCAAATTTCTCTTTTAAAATAGCAAATTAGTGTCTATTTGTATTTAGGGTGCCAAATTATTTTCGAGTCTAAGTTCTAAAGCTCCAAGCTTGTTGGGGATCAAATGGCTATTTTTCAAATTCAAATCTGATAAAATGCTTAGGGGAATTTCAGAGAAGTAATTTTGAAATATTGAGAAAAGTCCATTCATGATGATAATGATAATTATATATGAAAAAGTTGACTTTTTTTTTAATTCTTTGAGGAAAGATAAATATAATTTATAAACTGTAAAACACAGAATTGTTTTTTTTTTAATTATCTAAATTTTTAATTATAATTCATCCAATTCAACCTTTTGGGAAACTATTGAAGACAAAACAATAATTTAATAGATAAAAATTGTTTCCATTGAATAAAAAGAAAAATTTAGAATCTTTTAGTTTTTGTTAGAATTGATATTCTTAAATTGACCCCTTTTGTTCACTTTTTGTAGTTTTTATAGTCTTGTGTTTAAAGTTAGGTGAGAAATATGTGTTGTGTTCATTATTTTCAATTTCCATGTTTCTAATCAATCATGAAACAAATGTGTATCATTAATTTTCAGTTTCATCAAGTGAAGTCATGTAATCTGAATTTAGGAAAACAAACAGGTGTATCAAATTCAATTAAATAATTTATTTTATGTGTACGTTGCTATAATTGCTGAAGTATTTAATTCATGTGTATTTTTTATAATACATTTAACTATAGTTTGCATTAACAATTTTAATAATGTAATAAATATAATACTATCTTGAAGAAATGTAAGGTTTAAAATAAATTTTACATTTTATCAAAGAATAAATTTTACTATGAAAGATATAGAACATTTTTTACTCATTAAATATAGGACATTGCAATTTTTTTTATTATGTATTAATTATTTTGACCATGATATTTTAAGTTTATAGCTTAAAATTTTAATAAATATATCAATATAATTAGTTCTGTTTGAAATTATTTTATCAAGGCCATTTGCTTAATGATCACAATTATGTAAAGTTTAATGTTACTAAACTTATGCACCCTATACTGATATTTAATTCCTGCATTCTTCACTCAAATTTCAACTGAAGTCAAATAAAGATTTTAAATTTTAGGACTCATTGTGTGTAGTAGTAAAACTTTTATAGAGTGGAAAATGTTGGGTTTGGTGACAACTGTAATTGAACAATGTAAGATGGATATTGCATTCTCATTTCTGAATAAATATTATCTGTATCTGGGATTAATGCTTAGAAGCTTTGTTTGTTTATAATGTGTGAATTCAGCCAAGTATCAATGAAAAATCTTCTAAGGAGGCAGCACCTAGCAGATGTTCAAGTGCCTTTGTCTGTTAGATTATTTGCTAATTGGAGGCAAGTCTAGCATAAAATTATTTTGACAATGATCACAGATTTAGTTTAAGAACAGATTTGACAATGATCACAGATTTAGTTATGATGTTTTAATATATTCATATTTTTAAAAGGAATATTAGATTTATCATTAATCATCTGTATTATAATAGTTCTTGAAGACCATTATATTGAGTAAAATGTTTCCAGAATATATTGCGAAGAAAATGTACTATCGATTTCTTATTTTGCTATGAAAGTTAAAGTTTGCTTAAGAAATTTATCAGATGTTAATAGAGAAATCAAATTTAGTCAATATCATTTATAAGAGTTCAGAAAAATAGGGTTTTGTTCTAAAGGCTTAAAATTTACAGTGCTGCATTATTTAAATGAAAATTAATTAATTATTAATCCTTGTTACTGCTTAAGATTATCAATACTTTATTCGTTTGCCTTTGCGGATTGCTGAAGATTTATTGTCCTTTAAGTTTTCAAACTTTATCTTTAACTTGAAGAATTCATAGACCCTATTCTCACTTCCTGCTTGGATGTTTGTTATGGTTCTGAATATACCTATCTTGTTTGTTTTTGTCAAACTTGATCTCTAATGTAAAATTGACCATAGAGTTGGAAACATTATTTTTTTGCTATTGTGCTTAACTAAAATAAAAACAGTTATTTGTGTCCAGCTTGCTGCACTTTGATGAATGTTATACATGGAATAATCAACATTTTCTCAGAAATTAAACTCCATATATCAAATGCTTAAAGTGATTTTTGTTTTCCCCAAAAAATTTGTTTTATTGTTTTCATACATTATGAATCTTATTTTAAAATTCCAATTATGTTTTTCAAAGTTATTAAATTAAATTGAGTTAAATTTTTGGTATCAATTTTTTAAAGATTTGTATTAAAGAAAAATTTCAAATAATTTATTTTGTTGTTAGTATTTCAGCAAATAAGTATTTTATCTACAAATTTAAAAATTTTCTTACTTTAAAAAAACGTCTTAGCGTATTACTCCGTAAAAATTTATGTCTCCAAAATGGTTTCTGGTTATAATCTTATATTTGACTTCAGCTAAAAGTCCTCTCATATTTATCATCTAGAGTAAAATTAATAAATAGAATTGAATGATTTATGCTTCAAAAGCCATCATAATCAACAATTTTTAAGTTGATTATGATGGCTTTTGTTTATCAACAATTTTAAGTTTTGTGCAAGTTTTTCTTTTTTATTGAAAAAATTGTGAATGCTTGTTTTGGTTGTATTTTAAAGGTAGTTAAAACAGGTTTAGAGAAAGGTCTAACAGCAGGATATACTGCTGAAGCAGAAGGATTTGGAACATTAGGAATGACTACTCACTCTAAAGCTTTAATTGGTTTATATAAAGGTCAGACTTTGTGCAAGAAGAACAGATTTGGTACACCTGCAAATAAACCAAAGTAAAATTTTTATTAAATTTAAATGTATAATTTATTACATTTTTTGAAATTTCAATCAATTGAATTTTTTTTTCTAATTCTGATTTCTAGAACTATAGCTGTGCTAGGAGCTGGACTGATGGGAGCTGGTATTGCTCAAGTTAGCATTGATAAGTCTTTTGATGTCATCTTAAAAGATGTTAGTCAAGACAGCTTAGGTCGAGGACTAAATCAGATCTATAAAGGCTTAGATGGAGCCGTGAAACGAAGGAGAATATCTTCGTAAGTCAAATCACTTTCCTACAGCTGGAATCAATGGAATCTTGTTTATTTATTAATTAATATTCTTTTTATTTTCTGTGCAGTCATGAGAGAGACAATTTTTTTTCCAAGCTTGTGGGAACTGTAAATTATGATAAATTTTCAAATGTAGATATCATCATTGAAGCTGTTTTTGAAGATATAAATATTAAACACAAAGTCCTGAAAGAAGTCGAGGCTCATGTTCCTGACCATTGTGTTATTGCATCAAATACATCTGCTCTGCCTATTCATGAAATTGCTAAGGCTTGCAAAAATCCTGAAAAAGTAACAATTTAATGGGTATTTTTTATTTATGAATTTGTGAATATGGTAAATTTTATTTTTTTAATTAATTTGCAGTGCATAGGGATGCATTATTTTTCTCCCGTGGATAAAATGCAACTTCTGGAAGTAATTACTACTGATAAGACATCTAAAGAAACTGCTGCAGCTGCAGTACAAGTTGGCTTGGATCAGGGTAAAGTTGTGATCATTGTTAAGGATGGACCAGGGTTTTATACTACTCGAATTTTGGCACCTATGTTGTTTGAAATTGTTTATATGATGCAAGTTAGTATAACTATTTTTATTAAACTTATATTTTAATTCATTTAGCTAAAATATTTAGTTTAATGTGTACTTTATTCAAATTAGGAAGGTGTGAGTCCCAAAGAGCTTGATAGTTTAACAAAGGCTTTTGGCTTTCCAGTTGGTGGAGCCACGTTAGCTGATGAAGTTGGTTTAGACGTAGCAGCACATATTGCAGACTATCTCAGCACTGTTTTTGGTGACAGGTTGAAAGGAAAAACTAATTTGAATGTTTTGAAGGACATGGTTGCTTCTGGTTTCTTAGGTAAAATATAATTTTTTTGAAAGTAAAGTTTATTACTGTCTCTAACTATATTCTTTGATCATGTTAGTTTTTTACCTTTTCAAAAGTATTTTATTTAAAAAATTAAATGATACAAATGTGTATTTCAATTTTTACTTTTAAAAATAAAAATTATTTAATATAATTTAATGAATTCAAATGATCTTTCATTTATTCAGAGTCTGTGAAATGCAATCAAAGCAAAACATTTTATTTAATTTGTTCCGGCCATTAATTTTTATTTTAAATGGCAGATTCATTTTCTTTTCTTTGTTTCTTAATCTTCTGCCTTGTTCCAATTTTAAACAATTCTGCTCAAAATCAATTTTGTATTGAAATTTGTTTATATGTGCTTTTTCAGTTAATAATTTTTGAATGTTTAAGAATATTACAAATTAGCTTTGTACAATCATTATAGTTTTATTTTCTCTCCCTTTATATATATCTATAATATATTTCTATGTATTGATACATAAAAATGTTATTGTGTCATGAAATAGACAGAATGTGCAAACTGGATTACTCTTTAATATATTTCATTTTGTGAAGCTTATGAAATTTTAAGAGTTCATAATTCCTTTGCTTTCAGTCCACAATCCATCTAAGATAAATTTTATTTCTCTTTTATTTTTAATGTATTTTTTAAACTGCTAATGGACACCATGACACCTGGGAATTATTTCATTGAAATTTATTGTAGTATTCATAATTTTGAAAACTTGGAAAACAAATTAATTTCAATAAACCTTCTATATATACAGCAAGATGATTTATCATATTTATAAATCGTTTTCTGTCATTGAGGTATAGTTTTCTTAGTTATATCATTTTTTCCTTCAAATTTTTGAGAAAAACATTATCACAATAGAAATAATCATTTTTCCATTTATAAATAAGTTTCTTATATTGCTTTCAGAATAAAATTGTATCGAAATATCACTTTGCTCATTCATTATATGTTTTTTCAAGATTCCTCTTCACCTAAAGCATTTTGTATTAAACTCTAAATCTAGAATAACCTAATTCTATCTATTAGCCTCTCCCACATTATTTCTGAAGCCAGTAAAGCCCATTATGGATCTAAAACGTAATTATTTAATATCAAGAGTAGAAGTTCATTGAATAAAGGCATCAAATGTTTGTGCAGTATTTGTCATTTTCTTTCTCTTATGGCATTTTGTTCATAAAGAGTCTCTTTAAAAATGTTTTATGGTATGTTATTTTTATTCTGTCTTATGAGACAGTCATGCTATTAATAGCTTCTTATTCTACTCCAGCTGTGGATGGACTAGATGTCATTTCTACCTCTTCTTGCAAAAGAGTCATTTTTAATTTTTAAGTTAATTTACCGTGGATTTCCATATTTAGTAAAGTTTGGTCTACATGAATGGTCTTACATGCGTAAGCAGTTGTTTTAAATCTTTGGAAATAAAAAGGATCCACCTAGTATAGCCTGAGTTACTGGCGAAGACAAAATACTCTTGCAGTTTGCCAGATAACTATAATAATGATAATATTAGAGACTATTATGACTCTATAACCCCAGTGCTATTCACCTTAGACACGTGTTGCATAACACGATAATTAAGAGAAAGATTTGTGCCTTCATTTGAGGCTGTCTCTTCAGAAATAGAGAAAGGATGTTTAGATATTAACCACCTGCTGATATGCCCAGTAGCCTCAGATGTTTCATATTTTGTTTTTCAAATGAAAATTATTTTAAAAAATCTGAAATTTAAAAAAATGAATTGATTTGTTAAAATATCAATAAAAATTTTTAATTATTTATTTAAAGAATATAGAACGGTATTAAAATATATTTAAACTAATGTTTTGTTGTTTTGGAAATGATTGTTTATGCTGTATTTTTAAATTTAAGGTTTTTGATAAAAATATTTAGTTCTATAATATATAATATATGTTTAAATGCATGCAGTATTCTTTAATATTGTTAAAATTATTGAAATAAGGAAGCTAAGATTAAATTATGCACAAAAATAAACTCTCTCTCTCTTTCTTTCATTCCGAAACATTTTTAAGTTTTTCTTTTTTTGATGAAGTTTTTTGGATGATTAACATAATTGAATGTTTGAAAATGAATATCATATTTTCAATTTTTTAACCATGTTAATTGATAAATATTTAATCTAGTATGAAGCAATAAATTTCTAAAAAATATTTTAGGGCGCAAATCTAGTAAAGGTTGCTTTGTATATACACCTGGTGTTAAATCAAGAGAAGTGAACATTGAAGCTGAAGAGATTCTTAAAAAATATAAAGTTGAACCCTTGAAAAAGTAAGCATAAAACTGATAATTTGAAGATTAAAAAAGATTGCATAGTTTTTACTCAGAATATTTTATTTCATTCATTCTTAATTAGTATTATTTAAGTTTTAGTTAAAATAAAAAAGGGAAACATTGTCTGGTTGTTGGTGAATTGATATTTATAATGTATTTTGTTTATTGTGTTCAAATTACACAATAAAATTTCTAACAGAAAAATTAATAAAACTCATGCCAAACATTGAAGGAAGAAAACAATATCTTATATATTTTACTTAAGCCAATGATTTGCTTATGATAATATAAATTAAAAACCAAGTATAATTAAAATAATAAGAATTAGAACATGAAATATTGTCAGAGCGGAACAGGGTGTCTATAATTGAGTAAGATACAATTGAATATTTAAAATAACTAGACTAACATAAATTAACAATAGACTTGTCCTATTTCAATAAATTTACTATTTGGTTCACAAGTATTTTTACGTTTATATTATTTGTTTGGTCTCAACATTTCTAGAATGATATTTAATACCCCTAATCATGTGATGTAAAATTTTCATTTTTTTTTTAAAGATGCAGCACAGAAGATCTTCAAATGAGATTAGCAACAAGATTTGTCAATGAAGCAATCCTCTGCTTACAAGAAGGAATCTTAGAAAATCCTGTAAGTATATATTAATGGTTTAGATTTGTGAAGAAAAAGTTTGATGTATTGATAATGATTGGAAAAAGGAAAATACTGAGAAATCAGAGAATAATGCTGAAATTTTGTTTTTAATAACTTATTTTACAATAACTTTGCAAAAGATTGTTCTTAGTGATTGAAATTACACATTAGTCTGTGTGCCAATGAAGGAATAACAACATAATCAGAAAAATAGGTGTTTTGCAAGGTATCTGTATTTTCTCTGGTCATCTACTTCGTGATCTCTTATCAATTGAATTTGTTTGGGATATGATTGGATATTGTTGACATAGGTTACTATTGCCATATGCAGAAGTTAAATTGTGATAAATGGTTGAGAAGGGCATCTAACACTTATGAGTTTATCCACACTCTTTGATTCTGTACCTTGATGTATTGTCACCAAAGGTGACCCAACAACTAATTGTGTTGACTCTAAACTAGCTCTATTATTAAGTATATTGTAAACATCACTTAGTATGTGTTATTATAGGTCTTGTCACCCACTGTGCATACCTTTTGAGTGTTATATAAAGTATATAATGGAGGCACGAACTTACTTTTCATCAGTTTATTGTTTTTGAAGATATGATAAGAAAATAAATTGTCTTACAAAATACTAAACTTAAAAAATCTAATATAATTGCCATAATATGTATTTAATGAAAAATGAGTTAGTATTCTTGAAGAATATCTAATTCTCTTCTTTAAAAAAGTGCTGTTGATTTTGTGGCTGTTTGAATTAGATTGTATGTTTAAAGGGGGGAAAAAAACTCTTAAGGTTCTCAAAATATATACATATACACACACACATTTCGTTTGTAAATGTGCAGTGTAAATTTCCTTATGAAATTTGCTTTGTAAAAAAATTGATTATTTTCTTTTATTTTTTTAATGTATTTTATATATTGATAATAAAGTTCTATGAAATTTTCAAAAAGGAATGCTGTTATGATGTTAATTCTTCTTTAATATTAAATTTACAGCTTGAAGGAGACATAGGAGCAGTTTTTGGACTTGGATTCCCTCCTTTCCTTGGAGGACCATTCCGCTACACAGACACTTATGGGGCAAACAAAATTGTGCAATGGATGGAACAATTTGCAGGAATTTATGGTCCTCAGTATACTCCTTGCCAGTTGCTTTTAGATCATGCCAAAGATTCCAGCAAGAAATTTCATAAGTATAAATGATTGATATTATTCTTAGAAAATATATGCAATTCTACATGAAACATTTTTTATGTTTAATAGAGAAGTATTATTATTTATTTGTTTGAAGTTGATTCAAATGGATAAATTATGTACCTGTTTAAATCAAATCAAATAATGTTGACAAAAGCATATATCCTTGAAAATCAATTGCAGAATTTTTATACCACCATTGAATTTGTACAATTTCATTTTAAAAGTTTCTAGCAAAATGTTCTATATGTTAAACTATGACATTTATTAAGAGAAAATGTTTGTGTCAAGGTCAATATTTCATGTCATGCTGAAGGCAAATAATATAGAAGTGTAATATATGAACATAATGCTATTAATTTTTTTAAATATTTAATGTTCATGTATAGAATTTATAAATATAATTATTTTTATGATATTCATTTGTCACAAATCGATGCAATTTTGTACTATAATAATGTTTTTGTTTCATTTTATGTAATAAAATTTTCAGAAATAAATGATTTTTTTAAGAAAATGTCTGCCATTTTTTAAATATTTTATTGCATACAAAAATTATTTAAATTGCTATTCTACTTTCTTCATTTACTTCCTTTTCATGTAATGTATTTGCTGGTAATTCTTTATTGAAAGACCATGCCATTTAGTTAAATTTTTATCCAGTTAATTGTAAAATAGGAAGCTATAATACCATGCATGATGCTATTATACAAAAGGAAAGTGGAAAATGTTTCTTTCAATATATTTTACATAGTAATTCTAATTTATATGTGATTTCCTTTGATGCACTAAAATATATAAAAAAAAAAAAAGCTGTGTGTTGCATGTAATTGTTTGGGGGAAAATGCTTTTATTGAAATTTCAAAATAATTATAAGTAATTGAAACATTTGTCAAACTAATATTAAATGTGTTGTCTAAATGAAATTTCATTTTTGATAATTAGGTTAAATCCATCATATGTATGATTAACAAGATTAACATCTTAAGGGAAATGAAAAATTAGTAGTTTTGCTGATATATATGTCTGGGATGTCCATAGAGTTATTTTTTAACTTAATTTTTTCTATACTGATTTCGGCTATATTTTATTTCATAAAATGTAATAAATGTAAAATAATTTCAATTTAGTTAATTTTAATTAGCAAGTTATTGTATAAATAAATGCATTCATTTGTGTAAGGGAATTGTGTTCGAAATGTTTTTTTGATCTTTGCTCTCTGCTCCGTTTATAGGTTTGATTTTCACCTACAAATTAGATATTTGTAATTATTCAGAATCTGTTTTAAACTATATGTTCTGGTCCCTTACCTACAAAAAATCATGCTTGAACAACCCAAATCTCTCCAGTGGGATAGAATTTGAGATCGATATTGTCAGTCAAAAAAGATAAATAATTTTTATGTAAGATATAGAGTTGTAGAGTTTTGTTAATATTAACTATTTATACATGTACTATTGCTATAAAACAAACTAGTGACTCCAAATTTTAAAAACAAACACATTTAATTAACAAAGAAACAAAATTACAAAGGAGTCATATCTGGGTTCGCCAACATCTCTCTCTCCCCTGTGTAGTGTACAAAGAGTAAGTATCAATATTACAAAGAAAAAAACGCAGCTTCTTCAGACTGTTTCTGGCAACAACCGTCTCCCTACTCACCCTCCCCATCAGAGGCTCTTCAAATCTCAAGTGCTGACTATGAGACATTACACTATGTATTGAACCAATCAGACTAGCCAGAAATTTTTTAAATATGTGTCCCTATATTTAGTGATTCCATATAAATATTTCCTATTTGTTTTGTACGCTATCAGTTAGGAATTTATTCCTTTTTACTTTAAAATGCCTGATAATAAGAAAAAATTTTCATTTTTATGATTGGTTTTATTGAATTTACCATTTGTTTTCCTGGAAAGTTAGCTTTTTTTTAATTTGAAAAGACATCTTCCTTGCAATATTAGTCTTGGAATTAGTTAGTAATGTAAATTGTTAAGCTTGACTTGTTAATTCTGCATTATATGATGTCAAATATATTTAAGTGAAATTAACACTTTTTTGTCTCTAAAGAATAAGACTGTTAAATGAGCCAAAAAATATGTTGTGGTATCAGTGTATTTGCAAATAAATATTTTATTTAGATTATACTGAATAGTACTTGTTCTGTTGACTAGTTGGTCTTGGTAGTTAGGTAATCTGAAAAATATCTGATTCAATACATATCTAACTGATCCGGTTGATCATTCGATTGAGAAAGCTTGGACATATATTAAACTTTCTAGAGTGTTTCTTTAGTTATAATATATAAGTTTAAAGACCAGAACATATCCTCAAATAAAAAGCACTGGTGCTATTTGATAAGCAGGATTCGCGCAACTCTAGAAATTTGAAGAATATTTTTAATGAACTTTGAAACTGCTGGAATTTTAACTTGATTCCTTGAAAATCGTGAATTACTCTTAGGATTTAATGTAACTTGATGCATGCTAAATTTTTGTTTAAAAATATTAATTTTAAAATTTTTAATGAAATTGTCAGAAAACCGAATTAAGTATTAGTTTTTAATGTTATCGTTAAATGGTGGCATGATCGATATTAGTGTGTTGAATTGTTGACTAAAATTAAGATCCAGTTCAGCCACAATAACTTCATGATGATCCAGTAAAGTCGAGACCTAATGTTGTGTTTAGATTTTTTGTGAAGAGAATAATCACCAATAAGGTGGTCATGTAATGCTATCAGACTGGCGATTTTAATTGATTTTCTTCTATTTGCTTCTGTTTTCTTTATATTGTATAAAGTTTACTGCACTTAATGCACTGTATATAGAAGTTTAAAATTCTCCTACTTGAATATTTAAAGAAAACATTTTTAAGTTAAAACCTGCCTTCTATATCTTCCTTGGTGAAAGTTGAGTATAATTTCAGTGAATCAGGATAAATTTGTTTATCAATGAAATAAATACTGAAACAAATTATTTACTATACCTTATGGAAAGTGTCTTATCACAAGTAACAGTTGACTTGGGAAAAGCCATACAGATTGGCTTTTGAGTGGTTCAGAAAAAAATTTCATAATTTTATGGAATTTAAATCATTATTTAACAGACTGTAAGAGTTCACAAGATTGTATTCATGAGAAATTCCATCATATTAAAAATAGATTAGATACTTATTATTTTAACCGACTCTCAAATAGGCAAAATTATTGTCACTTATGGAAAGTAGTTAATTTGCTTTTACTACTCTCTCAAAGTCAACTGTCTTGTTGAATGTGTGTTTTCTGCGAATAAAAATGTGATGGTGGAAAGTAATCCATCACAACTGTGGCTAAGTCCATCATTGATGTTCACTTCTAAAGCATAGGAGGCGTCAACAGTATGATTATTAGCTAACTTAGTTGTGCTACAGGTGCCAGGCAAAAATATAGATTGAATCAGCAAAGAAAAGCACCTGTAACAGAAAGAAAAGAAAAAAGTACTTCTTGAAGAAATTAAAATTAAATAGAAGCGTTTGGAAGATGTCACAAATGAACTTGAAAAATCTTCAATTGAGCTCTGAAAAAACAGGTATATTACCATTAATTGCAAAATGAAATTTGTCATGGTGCTTCAGAGCATCAGCAGTTATTACTGATGTGTTAATAAATTTAAAGGTGGAAAGTTCTTTTTCTAACAGTATTCTTTTGTATATATAAATAACCAAGAAATGTATTCAATGAATAAAGACAGAAAATTCTAGAATATAGATGTGAAACGAGATATAGATAAAATTCTAGATATAGATGTGTGTGTATAGTTTCAAAAGAGTTTGAAAGAAAATAAAAAAAAACTTAGAATTGTTTTTATTAAATAATAATCAAGGAAAAAGTCATCCTGGAAACTTTATCTAATAGTTGTATTAATTTTGTTTTGAATAAGTATATTCCTTTGGAAAGAAGCTGTTATGCACATTTTGAAATACTCAATGGATTAATAGATACGAATCTGATGTTTAAAAATTCTAAAATTACCCATTATTTTATATAACTCAGTAATGTAAAGATGATTACTTTAAACTTTTTTTTTTGTTATAGCTGTAAATTTATCGAACGCTTTTTGAGTAATGATTATGTATATATTTTTAACTTAAATAAAAAATATTTTCATTTAATTTGCTTAAAAAAATATGTTTGTGTAAAGAATAAAATATTAGACTCGGAAAGTATTACAGAAATAGGGAAGTAAAAATAATTATACTGCACACGATATATATTTATTTCGATTTTTTTATGATAAAACGTGATGAAAATAGTAAACAGTCTTTATTGCACTATAATATATTTTATCAACCACAAGCTAACGAAAGTATTGGTTATTAATCCATGATTATTGGAAGATTTCTTATACAAAACTGCAAAATTAATCTCTGTTCAAATTTTCCAACATAAAGTTTCTTGTGTAAAACCGGATAAGCATCGACAGCTGTTACTAAGCTTCCATGAGTCCATATAGGGTTTGAAACTGTATAGTCCTCCGTGATTGAGTTCAGCTTTCCTCGGGAGTTTGTTAACATCAAGTTGAACAGCGTCTATATCAGTTATTCCAGTAAACAGCGCCACAAGCGTGGTGATCATGGAGCGATTATATTCTGGAGGCGTTGGCTGTTTTTAAAAGATGTACAAATATATTTATTATGTATAATCACTTGATGTACATTTCATAGTAGTACATCACTTGATAATAAGTAGATATTATCGAAAATTGTATCAAACAACCGAAATGAGTTGTTTAAATCAAATTTTAAAAAAGGAATAAAAAATGAACTTTTATACAATTCATTATACAGTAGGTGATCGGTTAACGAACATTAATCTGACTGTTCGACATGAATTGTTCGTTAGTCCATTTACCTTTTTTTTGTGCAATCAATTAATTTACTCTCGAGGCCCTAAAAATCAAAAGGATGTATAATTTCTTAGTAAGTTTAAAAAAATATACACATTTATAATAGTCTTGCACATTAGTATTGTATAATAATAAAAAATAATAAACCCCTTTTAATTTTTTATGTCTTTTATGTATTATAAAGAACATGTCCTATGTCCATTGCTTTTCTCTCTTTTTCAGGATTTTTCGGAATTGATTAATAGCATTGTATTAAAAATCCCCAACCCTACTGACATCAGCTGGGTTTGGGTGCAATGTACCAAAAAGAACATTGTTCTGACATCCTCCCACTTCTTCAAAAGATCGGTAGATGTCCTCATTGGCCCTCTTTTGTCTCTTGTTCAGAAGGAGACGTATTTCACTGTGTATCGTTCCATTCAATATTTCTTCACCCCGTTCGCTAACATGAGTTTTCTGGATCAGCGATATGAATGAAGGAACAGAGACTTGTTTTACCATGAGAGTCTGGAATTCGTCATTCAAGGTTGCGTGCACGACCGTTAATGAACGAGGAAGGGTGGGGAAGAAACTCAAATGAGAGAAATCAGTTTTGGTTTTGGATGAAATCAAAACCGAACTGAGAGATAGTCTGCTTTGGTTATAAATATTTTATTGGAATTTTTTCAATAGAACTTTGAAATTTAATAAATGAGCAACATAATTAAAAAAAATGGAAAGCAATTTTTGGTTCGTTGGGTTGCCAACTTTGCATATTATTCCCCCAGAGACAAAAAGTGTTCGTTAGAATTCGTTGTCCGAACACAATTTTAATTGTTTAATTGCAAACATATTTATTTGCTATTATAAAAATTTGAGATTTAATATAGTAAATTGTGCATTAATTAAAGAGAAAATTTATCTTGTTTACGTTGTCGAGGATGATGATGCAATCGCTTAAATAATATGCGTTGCACAGAGAAATATTTGTAAGCAATGAAAAATTAATAAACAAGATTCGGGAGTCGATCGGAAAGGGAAACAGAATACAAGTAAATTCTCATTGGTTTAAAATATCTATGACGCGTCAGATAACACGTTTTATTTATGTCACATCGTATAACAACATTTAAACGGCTATCATCTGACTGTCTAGACAGCATCTGTTCATCGCGCTCGTTTGCTCCCAGCCTTAAGAAATGATTTTCATTATATTATTCTTATAGATTAGAATTAGACACAGTTATATTCCACTAGCATACTTCAAATCACTCCCCATGATAAAATTTTAATTTAAAAAAAGATTTACTGCCATTGAGTAATGTATCAGAAAATATTCTTATAATGCAAAAATTTATAACAAATTTATATGAATGTTTAGTTTACTTAGACTATTCTGAGATATGATAGTTAGTTTACTCATTCGTGTGATTCTTATGTCGCGTTTTTTATCTGATCCAACCAAAGCATCTTGTTGATTTTTGTTTTATGTGACATATAGTTCATTGTTTATTAAGGGAGTTAATAGTGATGGTCTTTAGCATGGTCTCTGCTTCCAAGCTATACGGTACGATGGCACGTCATCTTAGGTGGCCCACTATAAAACACCTAAATACCATGCCATGTATAACTGAAAGATAAAATAATCCTTGTGGTTGGGCATTAGACAAAAAGATATACGTGAAAATAATGTATATAAAGAAATATAAATTATTGCCAAATGTTTTATGTACTTTTAAATACTAAATAAAAAATCATTCTTAAATTTATTCCGATAGTGACATATGTACATTTAAAAATCGATTAAATATGTAAAATATGACGTTTTTAACTATTTAAGAGGAAAAACATGTGGTAAATCACACAATTTACCAATAAGCATTTAGACATCAAAAAAAGAGGATTCTAATATACGCCATGCTTTCTGTACTGAATAACCGGATTATACTTTAAGATTAACGGTTTTGAATTACTCTCTTATCACCACGCGCCTCTTAATTTTGAGCCACGGTCAGGCTATGATATTACAGCTGAGCTGGCACCCTTCTCCACTCCACATCAGCAGAGTTTCAGGCGTCACAGATTAATATGGACTCGTCCCAAACCCACAGAGCTCCAACAATCTAGTGAGGAAGAATGCAGTCATTTTCCCAATTACTAACCGCGGCCAAAATGATGCTTCACTTTGTTGATCTTATCGGCAATCGGTGTGAAGCTGCTGGGCCACTGGAGATCCGTTTAGGAAACACCATTGGTTTTAGTCGCATGCCAGATGTGACGAGATTAATGACTTCGAGAAAGTTATCATTGTTGGATATAGAAATGGTCGTTCCTTTGGGGGCAAATATAGTGAGTTCCAAAATCTACTGTGACTTTTGTGATTAAGAAGCGGAAGAATATTGTCGAAATGGTCTTCGACCCGGCAGACCCAGGAAATAGAGACAGATATAAGCTGTCCAAAGAAATTCGGGAGAACCGCTCCAAATTGATGGATCATATACTCAATAAGCATTCGATAACCAAATGTTTTTTCATAACCGCAAGGAAGCACTTGCTTAGTTGCAATGGTGACAAAATCCAATCGTGGTGCTCAGTTGAGTTGGGGCGAGGTACGTCAAAATTGCACCGTAAATGACTGGAAACAGATTATTTGGAGTGATGAATCTAGGTTCAAGCTCTGCCATGACATAGTCTGTTGTACATATGCATAGAATGCTTGTTTTTTCAGAATGATTGTGACTGTATTGAAGTTTTGTCAAGTTGAAATTATGGTCTGAGGATGTTTCTCGTGGTAGGAACTGAGACTTTTGATCCCAATTCATGATTAGCCTTAACGCCATTATTCTAGATATCAATGTACTTCTTGCGCTGTGGTTTGTTTACGAGTTGCATCATTGTTACTTCCAGGGTGACAATGCAACTTGTCATGTTACGACATCCACTCTGGACTGGTATTTTGGCAATATAGGTAACTCATCCCAGTGGTGTTCTATAATATTCCGTTCTGAACTGACCTGATTGGAGTCTAGACTGGAATCCTATAGAACACATCTGGGATGAGTTGGATTGCTGAATTAAGGGGAGCAGCAATCATTCAAAATTGGATGAAATAAGTTGCATATCTTCTCTAAGCTGAGTAAAAAAAAATACCCCTCTTCATAATTAAAACATTTGTGGAAAGCACACTCCGTAGAATTAAGGCTGTAATTGTCTTTCGTGGAGGATCTAACAATTATTGAATAGGAATAAATTTTTATCTTTTTATCACTTGTGTCAAATACTTATCGGTACATAGTGTACTTGCTCACCTGATTATAATCTTGATTACGTTCGTGATAATCATACTTTTGGAATCTTCCGGCATACGTTATCTGTCGAAATCATGACAAGATAAAAAAAAATATTAGTAAAATAATGGTATTCACATAGAAAAACAAAATAGAATAAAGACACATTTTCAAGAAATCCTTTAATTACCTGACTATATTGAATGAACGTCTTTATAGAATCACCTGCGGACTACCATACACTTGAATCCTTGTCTGTAAATAAAGTGTATAAAATTTTACTTATAGAAAATACCAATAATATCAAACGCCGATAATTGATACTCCAAATATATCCTTAATTTAATATATTAAACAGTTATTGTTGTATGTAAATTTTGGGAAATGCAGAGTATTTTATTCTATTTTTTTAATTCATACTGATTTGTAATTAAATTTTTAAAGAGTAATTCATCAGAAATTATGTTTTGATGTAGTAATAATAGTTGTTGAAAATGTTGCATTTGAAATTGTGGGTGTTAGTAATTGATAAATAGCTTAACCATTCTCTTGCAACTGTATTTTGTATAATAAATTAGACTGAAGGAAATGTTGGATATACTACAAAAACGTGTAAAATATCTTCCAGATGCAAAACAAAATGAAAGCACAAAATTTGTTTTGATATTATATGAATTTATTTGGGAGTTATATACACCGCCTGACATTGAAAATGCAATAACTTTAGGAGTTTATGCAAATTTCACTGTAGACGCATGTTACTGAGTTATGCAAATGATGCGCAGTTCTCCAGCGCATGTAGGATAAGACAAAGTGGGAAATATTTAGTCGTCATTGCTGCTTGGAAAATAATCGTTGAAAGTTTATTCTTGTTGCAAAGGACACCTGTAATTGCGGAGAATGTCAGACTATCGTCGATGGAGTCATTTCTACCAGAAAGACGAGTTTACGGGGATTGAGAACGATCGGTTAGTCCTTGCTGACGGACTCCTGGACGCGCCCTCTGTTCACCAGCTGTGGCGAACAAGGAACTATAAAACGTTTTCGGGATACCAGAGTGACGTCAGCAAGCGTCTGACTGGAGGCCGCCCAACAAAGTTCATCGGCTAAAATTTTGCAGCATGTAGAAGACACCTTGGGTGCTCCCATATCGAGTAGAACCATTTGCTGTCGATTGGTTTGCTAATGGGTTGCGCTTATGTCGTCCGTTAAGAAGACTGTCGTTGATCTCACAGCATAGAAGCCAACGTCTGGAACTATGTGGACGATGGAGAGATACATGATCTCAGATGAGTCACGCTTCTGTTTCTTCAGTGATAGTCGCCGCGTACGATTGCAGCGCAAATGTGGAGACCGGTCGAATACTGCAACAATTGTGGAAGGCTCTCGACAACGTGGCACCGTGATTAAGGGCGCCATTGCGTACGATTCCAGGTCACCTCTAGGTCGTATTCAAGGTACTATGACAGCTCAATGTTACGCAAATGAGGTGCTGCGGCTGGTAACTCTCTCCTACCTTCAGGGGTTGTTGCCCAATACGCTTTATCAGAAGGATAACACCCAAGCACACATTTGTATCAGCCAACATGTCCAGCAAAGTGTACAGTTGCTTCCCTGACCACCGTCTTCATCAGATATCTCCTGAATCGAACTCGTTTGGGATATGATTCAACGCCATTTGCAAACCCTGGCAATACTTCCTTCGAAAAACGCACTTTTACAAATGGTGGACTTTGAATGGAGAGCAGTTCCTCAGGACGCCATCTGCACTCTCATTAAGTCTGTGCCCAGAGTTATTGCTTCGTGTACCACCATCCACGGTGTTTATACAACCCACTGCTCTGACCTTGTTCTCGCTCTGTATTATGCATATCATTTCAAATACAGACCACTTATTTTTCGTTGCTGTCTGTCCCTGTTTGCTGAGTTTCGTCACTCTCTGGCATCTCCTTATTGGTTTTGGATTTTCAATGTCAGACAATGTATGTAAGTTGGCTGCCAGTCTTGTGGGTTGTAGCTGCCATTGGAAAGCATGTACATAAGTTTTGAGGTATAAAGTGAGATTACTTAATAGAAGCCTTTGTATAAAACGTTGTTTGTACCAGAAATTAGGATAAATTAAAAGCAAATTAAATTAGATATTTGAATACTTTAAAATCTTTAATTACGAATGTATTAGTGGATTCGAACATTTACAATCAGGAACGTAGTATACAAAGCATAAAAACGTTTGCTTCAAAATGCGAAAAACTTTTAAAACGAACAAAAAATCAGTAATTATCGTTATTTCATTTCATTTTTTTTTATAAATTACAGTGTTGGAAAAAAGATGCAGTAAATTCTCAACTCCCAGCTGTTTTGCACAGATGACAACTTTAAAAGAGTATTTGAAGTGGATTATCTTAAATTGATTACATTGCGCTCCAAAATAAATTCAAATAAATTAATTACGGTCTAAAGTGCTGACAAAGTTTTGAAATAAAATATTTTAATTAGCCTGTTCCATTCTACTCAAGACAGCTATTCTAACTCTACCTCAGCCGAAAATTCAGTGGAAAGACTTGCATTTTCTACTTATATATTTTTTATATTTATATGAAGTGTATATAGGGAAATTTTAAACTTACTCGAAATACATTTTACGTGATTGCATGTCTTCAAGTAATCATGCAAGATTTGGAATCTTGTCAGTTGTTTTTTTTTATTTGGACAGGTACAAATGGATCTTACTCTGAAGTTACAAATGCTGCTTGCTGCAATTAACTGATTATGACAATTGATTCAGACATCGAGTGAAGTGCATAAAAAGGACATGACAAGGTCTCAAGACATTATTTCGAAGTACTATTCAATGATATTATAATTGGACAAAAATCTGGAGTTTTTGCCAAAATCTAGGGATTATTTCAGTTTTATTAAAAGGTGACTGGAGTGTATTGGTGTGCACTAGACTATATATGCTCACAAGCAAAAGTTGCTTTAATCAAGTGAGACAAATGTGAAGGCCACATAAACTTACATCCTTAGCTTATTTGGTCTACAACAAAAGTTTTATGGGAGAAAGTTTTTTGAAAAAAACGATTGACATCCAGAGAAATACAAACTTGGATGATGTGGTGGTAGGTAATAAGAGTTATCGATTCAATTCCCAGGCACAACCTGACTTCACAAAATTGTAAGCATTCATCACTGAATTCCTTATAATCTAATGATAGGACATGGTTTCCTTAGGTCAGAAGGTCCTAGGTTCGATCTCAGACCAAGCAGCAAGAGATGGCTGTAGAGCATCTGTTTTAGGCATTAATGTCTGCCAATGTGTGTGTTAACGAGATTTTGATAATTATTTATTCTTTGGGAAACGTGAACACGGCCTTATGAAAAGTCCTCCCATCAGATAATCTAATACCTTAGAATGCTAGGCTCTTCACTAAGCAATACCTGATTAGCAAATTTTTAATTAGATACAAGACTCTTAAAAAAAAAAAGGAAGGGCAGAACGAAGGTGAAACCATAAGAGAATTTAGTGGCCTGATTTTATATTCACGAGATGTCTTTTAAATACGACTGTGTTGGGAATTGACAATCACTGCGAGAAATTTGGACATGAGATTCAGCAACCATTGAAGATCAGGTTCAATTTTCGGGTAGACCTAGTTTGTAAAAGCTTGTATTAAATCTTATGAAGTGGCAGAATCTTCAATAAATACGGAGTTTGGTGATGACAGCGTAATCCCTATTAATCTCTTATATTCATAAGCCCTGTAGCTTTCTTCGTTACCTTCACGTCTGCTATATTTTGTATGACTCTGTTCAACAAAACTGCAATGTCGGTGACCTCACGATTCCTTTAACTTGGGTTTTCCTCAAACTATATTAATAAATTTGGTATTCCAATCAATAGAATAGAGCTTTCATTCAACTAAATTCCTTTCTCTTTCTACAATGCAATAGTCGTAACTTCAAAGTCTTTGTAGAAATTTTAATTAATAATTTATTAACCATAAAGGGGTTGTTTCTTTCGTTACAGTTGAGATCCTGAGCACGCTACTTCATTAGCATTCTCATTGGTTTAAAACATGCATTACGTCAAATAACGTTCCATTCTGATCACATCGTATTGAGACGGCATTGTAAATCCGACTTGTCGACGAACTCGCTACCTGCTCTCAAATAGCATTCTTCGAGCGGCAGCAAACGAGGCGAAATTCACCATCGAATGTCTGAGAATGGTGATGAAGTTCATTTTGTTAATAAAACGATTTCTTATATAAGAACCAAAGAATCGGTTTAGGAATCCATTTTCCAATGATTCCACATGGATAATAGAGAGCAGAAAAAGCTAAATGAAAACCATAAAGTGGATACTTGTCATGTCTTTTTAATTTTTAATGCTTCCTCCAGTAACATCAAATGAGGGACCTATTTTCAACCTGATATTTCTACTACTAGTCTAATTTGCAGAAGCCATATATATGTATACATACAAGGAACAAAATGACCTTCTAAACATATTCTAATTTAAATCTCTAAAAGGTGGTGATGAATTTTGTGTCCAAAACTTTATATTTAACCTTTGGTTCTACTCAAAAATGGCCTGGCAACTACTGAGCTGCTGTGTCACAATAAAAGTTTTCAAAAAATGGTTCAATTAATCTTCGATAATTTAGAGATTGTCGAAATGTTTGCAGTATAATAACATGTATTTTGTTGTGTAAGTAATCATTTTCTTTAAAATATAAGAAAATTAATTTAAAATATATTACTTGCAACAAAATGGTGAATTTAGTTGTGACTTCGTTTAACATGTCTTGTGAAAACAATAGATCCATAAGATGCAAAAAGATTGATCTAAAAGATAAAAATATGTGTCTCAGTATTTAATGAATTATCAGAAAACTGAGTAATCTTTATATTTCAAATCTCATTTTTAAAATAGACCAAATATTTTCCAACCGTTTCATAATTTTAATTACCGTACGCAGTATCTTTTTCGTAATTATTTTAAGTGTGGAATTTAAGGTTTTTTTTCAATATAATTAAATCTAATGACTAGTGTTTGATCTCACTCCTTTAAAAGAAAAAATTACTTAAAGATATTACTGAGTGCAAAAATATAATCAACGTAAAATATAATTCCTTCAACACAAATTTAGAATTGAACATGCATTGTTTAGTTTCATGTATTTTTGGCAACGAAAAAGTGTTGCCAGGATGACGCATTATGACCTTGCAATGACGTAAATACAAGGGTTGTTAAAATGGAATTTTCGACACAATTCTTATAGGTCTCCTCTCTATAACATAATGAAAACCAGACTGCCAGATAAGCAAGAAAATCTGACAAAAATATCACCAAACTCAGAATTTGGTATCCTGGATTACACGCGCGACATATATATATATATATATATATATATATATATATATATATATATATATATATATATATATATATATATATATATATATATATATATATATATATATATATATATATATATATATATATATATATATATATATATATATATATATATATATATATATATATATATATATATATATATATATATATATATATATATATATATATATATATATATATATATATATATATATATATATATATATATATATATACATATATACATATATATATATATATATATATATATATATATATATATATATATATATATATATATATATATATATATATATATATATATATATATATATATATATACATATATATACATATACATATATATATATATATATATATATATATATATATATATATATATACATATATATATATATATATATATATATATATATATATATATATATATATATATATATATATATATATATATATATATATATATATATATATATAAAGAAAAAATAAACAGCATAAAAATTCTTTCAACAAAAATAAAACATTTAAATTTTAATGTGCTCGATTACAATATGCAGTATTAGATAGAATGGTGTTATGCGACTGAAAATTATACCGTATATGTGTCAATTTTGGCTCGTGAACCATTAGTTGCCGTCACTTATTTTAAGGCATTTAAATGACTTATGAAAAACTAGTTGACATTTTACTTATCTTAAATTATTTTATGGATGTTTCCTCCACTCCATTATCATTGCTCAAACAAACTTAAAAATAATCATTTTAAAGTCTTATGAATTATGGATGAAAGTTTTTGTAAAGCGTAGAATAGAGGGCGCTACTACCGTGGAGGTCTAGAAAACTTCCTGCTTACTATCCATTATTGTCATACCATTGTTCTGGTTTTTTGTAGTTTCCATTGCTTTTGAGAAATATTCATTTAAAAGTAATTATCCTATAAAAATTTTTGAAATGCAGAAAGCAAATAAAGGCAGTAGATGTTGCATAGCAATATGCGAGCTGGAGCAAATTTACTTTCGCAAGTAAAAATGTTCAAATTACCAACGGAACTCGAACGTAGGATTTTGTGGGAAAAAGCTGTAAATCGGCAAAATTGGAATTCAACGAAATACTCATGTTTGTGTACCAAGCATTTCATCACAGGTAAATTTATTGAAACTTCATATATATATATATATATATATATATATATATATATATATATATATATATATATATATATATATTTATATATATATATAATTTATATAAATATTTAAACATTTTCGGTTATAATTTCAGTATTATAGCAACCTTTGGCTACATTGTTGGCGCCAAAATAATATTTAATAGTAATTCTGTATAAAATATGCGAAATATTTTAAAGCTTATAACAAATATATTACTGTTTAATTGCTCTTAAAGTTAAAAATTTTTTTAATTTAGCTAAATTCATGTTAGTCTTATAATATTTAAGAAAATGTTGAACATGAATAATTTAATTTTAGAAAGTTAAAAATAGCTTATTCTAATTAATTTTATAATTTAATAATTTAGTTACATTTAAAAATTTATTTATTTTGAGTTTAATGAAGGAGGTGTGGGGGAATCGAACAATCTTGCTGTGGGTCAAACCAGTATTTTCATCATATGGCCATGGCAGATAAGTTATCCACGTAAGTAAGATATAAAAACCAAATCAGTTCAAATCTCCTGTGAATTTGCAGGATAGCTTATTCCGGAAATCATCGACGTGTGTACCTCATAAGTACCAACTGTAAAAAAATACCATTACCTGTGAGCACGTGGTAGAGCACCGGGAGCACCTAATTTATTGAAAAAACAACAAAATCTTTTACATTATGGGTTGGTACAAATTCTTGGTTATCTAGTATTTACATTTTTTCTGGTTATTTGATTACATTTTTCTTGGATAATATATAAACAATGCATTACAATAATTATTATCTATTTACATGTTACTTTGATAAACTATTTAGATTTTTCTGTGGTTACATATGTCAATTATTATACAATACAATCATTTTTTTCCTATTTACAGTGCAAACCAGTATTATATTTACTGAGTATAATACAGTACAATTTCTTGATGACGATGTATAAAACAATACACTAAAGATACAAAATGAGTTGAGCATAGTAAGTGCAATTTGCAAATAATTGGATAGCATAGGTATTCGTTGATTTTTAGCATTAATACAGATATTTAGTGAGTTTTATTTGCAGTTATGATTTTATCAAATAAAAATTTTATAAAGTAATAAAGAATCGCAGTATTTGCTCTGCTATAACAAGGAGTAAAGCAAGATCTCTGTCAAAGTGAAGAAGGTGGGGTGGAAGCCATCAACGTCGAGTATTGAGAGTGCTAAATGGTTGGCGGGAGGAATTTTGTTTAATAGAATAATTCTAATCTGATATGGTTCTGAGAATCGCCTGGGGTCTATTAATAGGATTATTGATGTCGTAAATTGGTTGATTTTGAATTAAGGGAATATTTATTAGGTTTAAGTAGAAATTATCTGCTATTTTAATTATATGATAGATAAATCCTCCCAGAAATGTCCGACCTAATTTAGTATGTTTCGGAGAGGCTGGATGCATTTCTTTACAAGAGGGATAATTTTTTGAACCACGTTCAAACAATGAACATTTTAGGTGTCCACTTGAGAGTCTGGCCAACGCAGTCTGAGGTTTTCGGTCACATTTTATTTCCAGAAGAGTTCTAGGAGATCTTCCAGAGTACCATTGGTGTGTGGGTGGAATTTGCCAGATTGAATGCAGTCAAATTTTTTCATTTAAAGTTCCTGATATGTAAGTGATGAACCAGTGGGCGTATCTTCCTGACAGCTCTCTTTGGTCAGTCTATTTGCGGTCTTATATTGTCAATAATATTTACATGGAGTGGAATCCATTGAAGATGTACATCATGGTCTTGGGAGATCATTTTCAATTTGAGCAGAATAGATAGATTTGTTTCATTGTTCATACTTGTTTCTTGTTTCACCAGTCACTGAGATATTGTAGACAATTAGAAGTATTTTATATTATTGATGATTTTACCAATCTTATAATATGATATTATATAATAATATGGAGATATCGACTTCCCAAAGGACATGATTGATAATTTAGATTATCTCATATAGTATTGATAATTTAGATTATCTCATATCTCTATTCCTCTTGGCAGTTACCAAGATTTATGGATACAAGAGCCGTAAATCATGTTATTTAAACTCAAAAATTTTAATTATCAAGAAAAACCCTGGTTAGAATTACCATACATTAAGAGAATAGACAATACGCCTTAATACAAATTTATACCATTGATAATTTAATCTGTTTCTCTGTATATATTTAGTTACCTAATTATTCTCTGGAATGTTAAAAATCTTTAAATTTAATCGCAAATTGAATATTTTTTTAAAAAATATGGACAAAATATTCCTGTTATTATGCGCTAATAATTTTTAAATATTTAGAAAAAGAGTGTTCATATTTAATGTTTGTCAAAATAAAATTTACTCCAACATTTAATGCTTTTTTTAAAGAAAATTCACTCACTTTTAGCATCTTAAAAATTCCCAGTTAATTCCAAAAAATTTAATGAGAGAAGTTATTAAATATTTTGTATAAATTTAAGCAGAGAGACACGCATGAAGAATTAAAGTGACAATTACCTAAACTCTGATTCGGGAAGTTCCAAACCCATCCTACAGAACTACCCACAGCACCATGTACCAGAAACACTCTGCTGGTCTTCGTTCTTTTTTATTTTACCCGTTTTTACTAAAAGGAATCCTCTGCAATGATAGCAAGTATCCATCGACAGTTTCTGCAACGTAATTCTCCATGGGATATCCCTTCGAAGTAATCAGTTCAGACCCTGCGGTCTGAGCAGCTACCAGGCACATCGGCAGTTGGTGGATCACCGAACGTCCTGTAGGAATGACAGAATAGCATTGAATATAGAATCAGAAGCCACGAACCAGCTCCCGTAAACCCATGTGTTATGCGACCCATGCCTAGGGCTATTTGGCACCACGGTAATGGTGTCTTAATGGAGCCTCTAGTTGCCTGGTGAACTTCTAGAGCTTTTTTGCCTTGCCCAGTAACTCAGGTAATGTTGGGTGGACTATTGTATTACCTGAGCCTATTAATTAATTGTTATTTTATGGCTGAAAAAACAGAAATAACAAACCTTTCTGCATTTGCAGGTGAAGCCTCTGAAGTAGACCTTGCTGAAATAGACAAAGGAACCCAAAGGCAATCTAGTGAAGGGGAAGCAATGAATCCTTCACAGGAGGTAGAAATGACCTCCAAACCATCTTCTTCTGGTGAGAGTCAGGAAGCTATCGCTAGCATGACTGACACTCTGACCAGAATCAATCTTAAAAAGAGACTTTCTGCTGCTCAGAAAAAGAAGCTGCTAAAGGAACACAAAATCGCCGAGGGGACTTGGGTTAAAAAACCCAAGGCAACCAAAGGCGAGAAGCGTCCCGCCAACCGGACGGACCAGTTCAAGGCCGGAAAGGCTTCCGGGAGAGAAGGACCTGGAGAATATTCTTACAGGGCGGCTCTCACGGCGGTCAAGATGGCTGTGCCATCCGGAAAAACGGCTAACAGAGGAACAGGACTCCGACCTGGAACTCTTGCTAGCCTAGAAAATAGGAAGAAATGAAGAGGGTTTTGCTCCAACCTTCCTATCCTGTAAACTTGAGAATGGGGCACTCATTGTCAACTTTGCAGATCTGAAGAGCTCAAAGCGGCTGGAACAGACTGTCAGTGACATAAGCCCCTGGTGGGAGCAAAAACTCTTGGTGGGTGAGGCAAGGAAACCTGTCAGAACCACCAAGATAATTGCAAAACTGCCGAAAATTTGCAGTAAACTGGAGCCCAAAGAGGTCCTGAGAAAAATTGATACTCAGAATGGTATGGTCACTCCAATGGAGTGGAACATTAAGAACGACCCAGCTGGGCAGACCATCGTTCTTAGTGTACTCGAACTATATGCTGCCACACTTGGTGTAAGGGGATATAAGTTTTATATCGGACTTCACCAAGTGCAGGCAAAAGTGCTTGACAAACCCGCTCCTGCTGATGGGGGTGAATGTAGTTCAAGCCAACCTCCACCACAGCAGAATTGGTACCACTAACCTCAGTAAGAAGTTTCTTGCTGGGGATATACACCTGGCCCTGATTCAAGAACCATGGCTGGTTAGGGGGAGAATCAGTGGCCTCAAAGGAACTAAAGGTAAGCTTGTCTATTGTACCAATAGTAATGCTAGAACTTGCATACTTTTACATAAAAACAGTGAGGTTTTACTCCTCTCTGAATTTATCCTTAGAGACCTGACAGCTGTGAAAGTCAGACTCAACATAGAGGGAGGGGGCAGAGAAATTGTTTTTGGCTCTGTGTACCTGCCCTATGAAGAGAAGGCTCCACCTGACCATTCTCTGCACAAGCTGATGAACTTTTGCAGAGACAACGATTTACAATTAGTCCTAGGACTAGACTGTAATGTTCACCATGTCGTCTGGGGAAGCACGGACACAAATAAAAGAGGTGAATGCCTTCTAGAATTCATTCTAAACTACGGGTTAGATATTCTAAATGAGGGCAACGAACCAACTTTTATTACTTCTAATCGATCTGAAGTAATTGACATTACTATAGCGACAACGCTAATTAGTAAAAATATCAAGAATTAGAAAGTAGATGGCAGATCTTCGGGCTCATACCATCAAAACATCCATTCTGAAATTTACTCGAATGTGTGTCTGGATCGCATGTTCAGAGACCCAGTTAGGACGGACTGGAAGAAATTCCAGGAGGAACTAACTGGGTTGGTTGAGCTCGGGAACAGATCTATTAGAGACAACTACGATCTAGAAGTTACAGCAGACCTTCTTCAGAGTAGTATTCTAGATTATTATCATAACAATTGCCCTATTCGCACTAGAGAGCTAAACTCCAATGCCTTTGGTGTAATGACTCTCTAGCAGCCGAAAGAGCAAATGTTAGAAAACTCTAATAAAGCCAAGAAAAATGGTGAATGGGAGAACTATAAAATGGCCCTCACTAATTATAACAAACTTGTTAGGAAAAGCAAAATTAACTCCTGGATGAAGTTCTGTGAAGAGATAGATTCTATCTTTGAAGGAGCTATAGACTCCAAAAACTCCTCAAAAGGGTTAAACCTATTTTGGTTGGCACCTTAAAGGACCAGGAGGATAATTTTGCTGTTTCCGGGAAAGAGGATTTCCGGGTGAGAAATTATGACCAAAACCCACTTTCCAGGAGCTAGAGATATTTATAGAAACGAAGGGGAGCAATGCATTGGCACTTTGCAAAGAGTCAATAGCGATCAATGGACCATCGCTAAAAATATCGTAACCTACAACAATGTTAAATGGGCAATCTCTGCCTTTAAACCTCTAAAATGCCCAGGGCCTGATGGAATTATGCCCATCTTGATCCAGAAGGCAGAGGAGGTTATCATACCAGTGCTAACTAGAATTTACAGAGCTAGCTTAGCACTGGGTTACATACCAAAGATATGGCAGAAGACTAGAATTGTTTTCATTCCTAAACCTGGCAAGGACACCTATGACCAGGCCAAGTCTTACAGACCTATCAGTCGTTCTTCATTCTTTCTTAAAATTATGGAGAAAATCATTGATCGGCATATTAAAGATTACTTGAGTAGTAACAGTCCCTTGCATGCTCTTCAATTTGCCTATTAACCCGGCAAATCTACTAAAACAGCTTTACATCAGCTAGTTTCTAAAATTGAAACCACTCTGGATCAAAAAGCCTTGGCAACTTTCCTCGACATCCAAAGTGCCTTTGATAACACTACCCATCTATCCATCCTCAATGCACTTAGAGAGACAGGGATTAATCAGACCCTGTGTACTTGGATTGCGGCCTTGAATTTAGATAGATGAGCATCTTTGGTGAATCATTTGAAAAAAAGACTACTAGAGGTTGTCCTCAAGGAGGTGTTCTCTCACCATTACTTTGGAACCTAGTTGATGATAGCTTTATAA
This sequence comes from Latrodectus hesperus, assembly GCA_037975125.1. Classification (NCBI taxonomy): domain Eukaryota; kingdom Metazoa; phylum Arthropoda; class Arachnida; order Araneae; family Theridiidae; genus Latrodectus; species Latrodectus hesperus. The sequence goes on from CM075851.1 coordinate 117,712,509, forward strand.
AAAATCTAAATGATAGGGTCTACTATACGCAAGGATATGCGTATGACATTGCCATCCTAATCCTTGGTAAAGATTTCGACATAACTTGTCATCTCATGCAGGATGCTCTAAGTTATGTAGGTCAATGGTACTTAGATTACCTGATGGTTAATCCTCAGAAATCCTACTTTGTACAGGGTGATCTTTTTTAAAGTGACAGTGTTTGGAGCGCCCTGTAGCGCGATCTAATAGCCGGAATGGCACCAAACTTGGTATTAAAGTAGACATAATTTTAACAAATTCTTTCAAGGAATAAGAAACGTAACATGATTAATATTTCCTGTAAATCTCTTTAGCATTTTCTTATTAACTTTCAAGATAACATTGTTGTTAATTGATTATTATGTAAATGTAATTAACTAAATGCAATTCAATAAGTTAATTGATATAAAGAGTCATCAATCAATTAAAGAATTAGACTTTAAAAAATTCATCGGTTTAAACTATTATTGCAAATAAAGAAATATTAATATGACGTTATTTATTTTTCAGTGTCGAATGAATCAATTCAATCCTTTCAAACACAATGAGCAAATTAATTGATAGAATTAACTTCTCTATTAATTCTTGAACTGAAGCCATTTATGTACGCATTATTTGGGTAAAATATGGGAAATTCAAGATTCCAAACATTAACTCAACAAATTAGTTGATTTGCAAAACAGTTAATGAATATTAATAGTAATGGTTTTAGCTTTAAATGTAATAGATGTATATATATAGCGAGATTTTAGACTAACTTTCAGCATTCATATCTACGAATTTTCATTTGGAATACTTTCCTTAACTTTCTGCATATGGATTCAAAATGCTAACATTCTTCTTTGTTTTGTATGATTCTCATTAAAGGTTTCGTTTTTACATTTTTCAAAAATAAATAAATAAGTAAATAAAAACGGAAAAACTATAGGATATTTTTGTTTATCTTTTATTGTAGTAAGACTCAGAATTAATACTAAATTACGTATAATTGCTTTTAAAAAAATTGTATGCATAATATAATAGGAAAATTGAACAACCAAAAACTGGAAGGTATAGAATAGATCTGAATTTCAACTGCTTAAAGTAAAAGATGTTGTTGTTGTTACTTACGACATTTGGACAAGCCAATCTGGCTATGCCGATGGTTATGCTAATTTGAGTCAGCAGGGTGCTCCTTTCGTTTAATCACAGCACCACAAAGGTGAAAGTGCTCTAAAGAACCTCCGATGGCACCACCAGAGGATTCATTGATCAGTAACAGGAGGAAATTTTCTCCAAACCATTACACTCACGGCAACTGTTCAACGACTGAGTGCAGAACTTTCGATTCCACATCTTCAACGAGCACGTACTCGGTGGATCATTGGGAATCGCACCCTGTTCAAGCGGACGGAAAGCCAATGCCCTAACTACTAGGCTACCCTGGCCTCACTAAGGCGGTGTGATGGCCTAGTTAGGGTGTCGTTCTCATTATCAGAAGGTAATGAATTCGAATCCCGGCTTAAATGAAGATCCATCATGTTCGCTAATGGTGGCTTGTTAAAATTGAGCTTGGTCGCAACGTCTTTCAAGTGAAATGATACCTCTGGGTGTGGCAGGCTGAGTATTGGGGGTCTTCTGCTTGCTTCAAAATCATGAGACTCCATCCGTCTATACGATTGGTAGAGCCCAATTCAGGTCTCGGGAAGCATGTTGGTACAACGGCCTCACTGAGTACTAAATGTTGGGGTTTTCACCTTAGGCTGACCACCTGACCTGCGGGTACCGGTGGCGTGGTCATGTAATCCAACCGGAAAGACGATTAGTTTTTGAGGTGGTCGATTCAAAAGTCAGTGATCACCTGACCGGGAATCTCGGTAAGGAACACAGAATTGGACACTGTGGGCCTTAACCTACATATGGACTGTCGGGCCATAGGTTTAGTTTCATAAACATTTGAAAATTGTAATTTAAACATTTTTGTAATATTTTTGAATTTTAAATTGTATTTTTCGTGAAATATACATTAAATTTTATCATATTTATGCATTTTATGTCTCTTATTATTAAACGATTATAAGAAATGTTAAGTGAACCCATTTTTTATAATTGTTTATGAAATATAACAATAGGAGATGGAAAATAATTAAATAAAAATTTACTTAAGTATTTTGTAATTAGATATGTCTAAGGTTTAGTATTGTGATTTTCAGTGTTTTGTAAAGAAAACATGATTCAGTATGATACTATTACTTATATAATATACTGAACATTTAAAAAAATATTTATTCCACAGCAAATTTTAAATACTTTGTTGCTGTATTCACAAATGATTCTCCAGTTTAAAAATTAAAAAAAATATAAAATTGCTTTAAGCGGTCTTATACACTGAATGCATCTTCTTAATGTGTTTCTTATTTTATTGCCCTGAGGTGCAACTTGTTCTTTTTCTTGCAATGCGTTTGCCTTGAACTGTCAAAATAAACAAACTAGTATCCTTCAATGCATGGATGGAATACTAGTTCTATTGTATTTGAGCGACAGTTTATTGCATTAATTATTATTAGTGTTTAAAGAATAATATGAGTTAGAAGTAAAATGTTTAAGCGTAGAAGATTTTCTCATCTGAGAAAATGATCTTGCCACTGAAATTTAAGGTACTAACCTCAAATTAGAGTGTTGTAGAAGATGCATGTTTTCTAGAAGATGTGATAATTTCCGATTTTTTTTTATCATTGTTGCCGCTAATGCTTGAAAACCGTTAGTGTACACACACCCCTAGCTAATATGCCGAATCAAAAGTTTTCTGCATTTCACTAAGGTGTGCATCTCTTAATGGATTCAGTGTCATTAAAATGCTAGAGTAAGTTGTTGAAAAGTTGGCTGTAGTTATTAATTTGTTGATTAATGCAATGTATTAACTCGATTAACGAGATACAGGCAAAAAAATAAATGAATATAATTTTTGTTATTATTATAGTAATATTATTTTAACTCATAAGATTGTTTGAATTATTTTTTTAATTAATTGGTGATATTAGTTCCGTCAAGTAATTTGTTATTTGATAACATTTACCTCATTTTTTGTGTACCGAAGAATAAATAAATAATTAAATTAATTATATTGTCACGAAGATTTAAGTAAACACACCGTTGGTTTTAAACAAACAAGTTCATTGAAGGAAAGTAGCGACTTGTAACCTTACAAGATCGAGAAGTTTCCCACGACTAGTGGGTATAAGCTTTTATACAGTAATAGAATATTCGAGAAACAACTAATTAACATAACAAAGAAAGGTCTAGAATGTTGGAGAACATAAGGAAACAAACAAAAAATCCATACTTTGGATACAACAGTCGGGGCTAGTATCGAACCCGCAACCTCTGGGTTTGAATCACGTGCTTTGACCACTCGGCCACTGAGCTCGTTGGTAAGCTTTCTCTATGCGGCATTGCTCCTCTCTCAAAAAGACAGCGCTCGCTGCTATTTGGATCTTGAGCGTGTTAAAGGTCCTTTGTAAACTTCTGCCTTCTTTTCCGGAAGAACGACACCTTGATTTCGCCCGTCTTCAATGTCGGTCTGCTTCGCCGGATCATGGTACGGTTTCATACGCAAAACATGGACAACATCTTTTAGTTTCCTTTTCCGGGAGGCAGGATCAAAATCTTGCACTTCGTAGGTGACGTCGGATAAATGGCGCAGCACTTGATAGGGCCCAAAATAACTCCTTAAGAGCTTCTCGGAAAGACCGACCTTTCGGACTGGAGTATAAACCCATACGAGGTCTCCAGGACAATAGGACACCATTCGGTGTTTGGATTCATAATGTCGACGGTCTTTATCTTGCGCTCTCAGAGTATGCGTTCTGGCCAATTGTCTCGACTCTTCTGCCCTGGAAATAATCTTGGCTAGGTAATCGTCCGTTGCATCATCAGACAAGAATGGGAATATTGTATCCAGCGTTGTTTCGGCTTCACGTCCATAGAGCAGGTAGAGCGGCGTAAATTCTGTTGTCTCCTGCTTAGCGGTGTTATAAGCAAACGTCGCAAATGGCAAAATTTCGTCCCAGTTTTTCTGTTTGATATCAACGTACATGGACAACATACCAGCTAGAGTTTTGTAAAAGCGCTCCGTCAATCCATTCGTTTGGGGATGATACGCCGTTGTCATTCGATGATCGATATGGCACAATTCGACTAGAGCGGATACAAGTCTGGACTGAAAAACGACACCACGGTCTATAATAATGACTCGAGGAGCTCCATGTCTCAGAAGAATCTCTTCGAGAAGAAACTTGGCGACTTCTTCGGCTTCAGCAGTTGGTAAGGCTCTGGTTACTGCATAGCGTGTACAGTAATCTGTGCAGACCACAATCCGTTTATTTCTACGGGAAGACTTAGGGAACCTCCCAAGCAGATCTATCCCAATGCGGTGGAAAGGTGTGACAGTAGGAGGGATGAAAACCAGGCGTCCAGTTGGTGGTTGCGGAACTGATTTCCTCCGTTGGCATTCTCGACAATGCATGATGTACCGCACAACATTCCGGTACATCCCCGGCCAATAAAATCTTTTCCTGATTCTGTCATACGTTTTCGCAAAGCCAAGATGCCCTGCGGTAGGAGCGTCGTGGAAATGTTTAAGTATGTCCGCTCGTAGATGCTTGGGAATGACAGGCAACCATGGCTTCCCCGCTGGATCAAAATTCTTTCTGCATGAGACTCCGTCAATCAACTCAAATTTCTTCTCCTCGGTAGAGGGGCCGATCTTCGGAAGTATTATTTTTGCCATGTCTGGATCTTTCTTCTGTTCGATAGCGAGGTCTATACTCGTGGTTACAGCTAAAAATTGGTCTTGCGTCTCAATCGCTTCATCCACTGGATTTCTCGAGAGAGCGTCGGCATCATTATGCTTCCTCCCAGATTTGTATTTTATCGAAAAATCGTGTTCCTGGAGCCGAAGAGCCCACCTCGCCAGCCTGCCTGAGGGATCTTTTAGATTCATAAGCCAGCAGAGTGAAATGATGATCCGTAACAACGGAAAAATGTCTTCCGAACAGGTATGGCCGGAATTTATTAATACGACGGTAAAGCATTCTCGTTCTGAAGTAGAATAATTCCTTTCGGCTTTTGTCAGGGTTCTAGAGGCGTATGCTATGACTCTTTCGACTTCATTCTCAATTTGAACCAGAACTGCTCCAATACCATATCCGCTGGCGTCGGTATTTTCTGTAAGGCATCTTTCGTCGAATATCCTCAATACTGGATCAGATGTAAGCGCCTCCTTCAGGTTTTCGAAAGCTTTTACCTCTTTAGGACCCCAATGAAATTTCGCATCACCTTTCAACAGCAATTGCAAGGGCTCGGCGAGAAAGCAAAATCCCTTAATAAACCTTCGGAAGTACGAGCAAAGTCCAAGAAAGCTTCGTACGTCATGTACGTTCTGTGGAGTACGAAAGTTGCTCATGGCTTTCACTTTGTCAGGATCTGGACGGACACCGTTACTGGATACGAGATGGCCTAGTATTTTCACTTCTTGGGCAGCAAAAAGGCATTTCTTGGGGTTAAGAATGAGTCCAGCTTCTTGAATGCATTCCAGAACTGTTTTTAACCGGATAAGGTGGTCTTCAAAAGTTTCTGAGAAAACTACTATGTCGTCCGGGTAACACAGGCACAAAGTCCATTTGAGATGACGTAGTAAATTATCCATCATTCTTTCGAAAGTCACTGGTGCATTGCAGAGTCCAAACGGCATGACTTTAAATTCGTATAAGCCTTCTGGGGTAATAAATGCCGTCTTTTCACGATCCGCTTCATCCACTTCTATCTGCCAATAATCAGATCGGAGGTCCATGGAAGAAAAGAACTTGGCGCCTTTTAAACAGTCTAGAGTGTCATCAATGCGGGGTAGAGGATAAAAATCCTTCCTCGTGATGCTATTCAGTTTTCGATAGTCTACGCAAAAACGCCAGCTTTTATCTTTTTTTCTCACGAGTACGACGGGGGATGACCAAGGACTCTCAGATGGCTGGATAATACCTTGGTCAAGCATTTTCTCAACCTCTTCCCGAATTATGCGTCTTTCAGTCGGTGAAACTCGGTAAGCCCTTTGGTAGATTGGAGTATGATCACCAGTATTGATCCTATGTTTCACATTTGTCTTTGCGGCTGACGACTTGTTAGATTTTGTAAAGATTCCAGAAAAGGCTTGTAAGAGTTCGGCTAATTTGCGTTTTATTTCGCTGCTCAACTCAGGGGATATCATTATGGTATAATCTATACTGGAATTCGTCGGCTCCTGCAGTGTACTTTTACTTTTTGTTGTATCAGCAATCTCGCATACATGCCCGTCATTCAGGAGCTCAGCTTCGCCTATGTACATCCCTTTAGGAATGACTTGATCTTTGGACTGCACGTTGGCAACCCAAGTTTCACTTTGTCCATTATGGTATAAGGATACCATGGATGGTACAGCAAGATTTCTTTCAAGCAGCAAATGTCTATTACTGTCTACGATTACGCTTATGTTTCTTCCGACATCTAGTCCTGATACTATTATCGTCAATGAGCGTGGCTGAAGCTTGTAGTCCTTCGTGGCATACAGCTTCCAAGTGGTTTCTAGGTCAGTATCTTCCAACAACAGTTCACTCCGGCCACATTCTACCACGGCTTAAGAAGCTTCCAAGAAGTCCCATCCGAGGATTACGTCGTGACTACAATGCCGTAGAACGATGAATTCAAACAGCAGCTCTCGTCCATTTATAACGACACGCAAAACACATTTTCCCACTGGCCTAACAAAACTGCCATTAGCAACTTTCAGTATAGTGTTCTTGGCGTCAGTAAACATAACTTTCTTTAAGGATCGACGAAACTTATCGGAGATGACAGAAAATGAAACTCCCGAATCTACTAGGGCAAGGATCGGCTGATTATTTACCATGACGTCGAGGTGGTTACCTGTCATATTTGCGGCTGATGGAGGATTTTCATTACATGTGGCCTCACCTCCCCGAAAAATCACTGTGCTCAGTTTTCCTCGTTTCTACGGCTTGGAGACCGACTTCATCGACGATATGGCGACGGTGATCGGAAACGACGGGTTGGTGATCGGCCTCTAACAGGACTAGGTGAAGAACGGCGTACGAGGCTTGGTCGGCACAACTCTTCTTCAGCGTCGTCGAAGCTCCGTCGGCGGGCTCGATAATTGTCAAAAACGGCTTTCCTCTCACGGCAATAGCGTACGACGTGTCCAGGGCGTCCACAGTAAAAACAAACTGGTCTGCTATCGGCCGTTCTCTAAAGGTCAGTTTTCCTTGGCTGCGGTGCTGATTTCTGGACAGGGCTCCTAGGTTCCCTCGTCACAGCGGCTGCATAAGTGGGACGTCGTTGGGTGCCTGCAGACTTTGCGACAACTGGTGCCAAAACTCTTTCGACTTCGTTTTGGATAACGGTCTGTAGCGGCTGGGAATATGAGTCCGGAAACTCGTCGGGTAGATTAACCATTCGATGAACCTCTTCTTGTACAATTCTACGGATAAGGGACACCAAGTATGACTCGTCCTCCATGGCTGCTACTGGTACGACATTTGGTAGTCTTTGAAATCTTCTTGGACCAACTCTTTTCTGTTTCATGTCTTCAATGTAGTTGCACCCCTTGATGAAGTCAGCCCCAGTCTTAACTTCTTTCATTAAAAGCACCTGGTAAATATCTTCAGCAATGCCTTTCATTAAGTGCGACATTTTTTCGTCGTCGGACATCGAAGGGTTGACCTCGTGACAAAGCCCTAATACACTCTGAATGTAGGACTGCGTAGCCTCTCCTGTCTTTTGAGCCCTATATTTCAGTTGCTCTTCGGCCTTCTTTGTGTACTTCTGACGATCACCAAAAAGTTCATTTAAACCTTTCTTGAATGCGTCCCAGGAGTCCAAGGCATCTTCATTATTTATGTACCACTGCTTGGCCGACGTCTAGGAAAAAATAGACGTTCGCAAGGCACATCATTTCATTCCATTTGTTGAACTTGGCCACCCGATCGTATTCTGTAAGTTATTTCCGGGGGTCATCTCCAGGCTCTCTACGGAAGGTTGATGGGCTCCTTAGTAGCTGGCGGGTAGGAGTTACCACGACAGGCTTCGTATCTTCGGCCATTATCTGCTTCTTCCCTCGTTCTGGAACGTAGAGACCAAATTCCGGGGGCAATCCTCTTAAACGAAGACTTCTGCGAATACTTTCAGAATTATCCACAATTGTGAAATCGGTACCCGGCACCTCCACCAAATTTGTCACGAAGATTTAAGTTAACACACCGTTGGTTTTAAACAAACATGCTTATTGAAGGAAAGTAGCGACTTGTAACCTTACAAGGTCGAGAAGTTGCCCACGACTAGTGGGTAAAAGCTTTTATACAGTAATAGAATATTCGAGAAACAACTAATTAACATAACAAAGAAAGGTCTAGAATGTTGGAGAACATAAGGAAACAATAATTAAGGAAACAAACAAAAAATCCATACTTTAGATACAACAGCCGTGGCTAGTATCGAACCCGCAACCTCTGGATTTGGATCGCGTGCTTTGACCAATCGGCCACTGAGCTCGCTGGTAAAGTTTCTCTATGCGGCAATATCAATACTAGAGAGGTTTTATTTTTATTTTTAATGAATGCGTGATAGATAATGTGTACATTATCTAGGTAATTTTGTCTTACGTAATTTGAGAGTTTTTAGTATTTTAACGAAACCCTTCCGCACATTATCGAGATCATAACAGTATTCGTTAAAAGGTCCCGATGTATGGTCGGATGCGTCGAATCTTGACTTAACCGTCGTGTTCACTACAGGCGTGGTAAATAATTCATACTCGCAATGTCTTCCAAGTAAAATTTTACTTCTGAAGGTGACATATCAATTACTAGAATCCCTTCTTTTAAATTAAGAAGACAGGAGCTTTCACAAACTGGTAGAGTCTGTAAGTTAGAGTTTTTTTCTATTTTAATTTCTAATGTGACAGGGCAAATAACGCAAATAAAACTCATGAAAAGTTACAAAATAGACATGAGAGGAAGACAGTACATAAACGAGATGACCGGAATCAAAAGCCAATAAAGCAATGATTCAGCACAGTGGTGGGTTCTATCAAAGCCTCCTAGAAAGAGAAGGAAGCCTGAATATACTTACGAGTAACGCATGTGACATCACACGGCGGGGGTTAAGCTTTTCGTCCATCGCCATATTTGAATGCTTCAGCTACCGTGCTATTGCTGTGTCTGAAAAAATTCTTTGTGTGTTTACTTCTTTTTATTTAAATAGGAGGACCATTTTTGCGATATTTGACTTCGCTGATAGATATACTTAAAGGTAAGTTACTAAATTATGTTTTACAATATTATATTTTATTGTATTATATTCGATTAAAACATCTACATACATATTCCATATGCATATCTGTTGATAAGTTCTTAAAGATATATGTCAAAGGATAATCTTCGCTTACAGATTTTGCTTATACTAAAATTACCATTCTATTTTTTATTTAGACAAATTTAAATTTGCCGTATTTATATATGTAACTAATTATAATCTATTTTTATACAGTTAGTTTATATTTTGAATATTGTATTTTAAGTGGAATTACAAATTTATAAGCTAATTACAAATTTGGTATTTCACAATATAGTTATTAAACAACTTATACCAAATCAATTGACAGTATATAAATTATACATCCTTGCATACAATTAGTGTTGTGTTTACACATTAATATGTCACTTTTGATTTTAATCATATTTTTTAATATTGCTAAAATTGAAATTTATCCATTCTATTGAATATTTATCAAAATGGGGTTACTTAGTGCTTCTCTGTTAAGAGTATAAAGCTAAATTTATCACTGCTTTCACATTTTTATATAATTTAATATCACTGTTATTACTTTGCTTGTGTATTCTCAGTTTTATGTAGGTTTTTAAAAATACTTAATGCGGGAAAATATGATTATCAAATATTGTGATGCAGTATTCAGGATATTCTTCTGTAATGTTTATATTAATATTATCTATCATTAATATAATTTTATTATCAATTTATTTAACACAGATAATTAAAAATATCGAAATATACAATAAATTCTTATAAGATAATTAGGCAAACAAAATTGTACACTAACAATTAACAGAAATGTACCAGGTATATTGAGTAACATATATTTGCCTTATATTAAAATATTAATTTTTATTTACAGATGCCTCGTACATGTTGCGTACCTGGTTGCAGATGTAATTATAAAGGGGAAAAATACGTTAATGTATTCAGCTTTCCCAAAGATTCTGTTGCAAGGAAAAAATGGGAACGGCTGATTCACAGAGAAAATTTTACAGTTACAGACTCTTCAGTTATATGCATTAAGCATTTTGAAGAGCAATTCATCAAACGAAACAATGAAGCTACTCGACCAGATGGAACAGTGCTTTCTATTCCTAGGATAAAACCTGTTCTGAAAACAGGTGCTTTTCCATCTATATTTCCAGAGCAACCATCTTATATGACTGTAAAATTGCCGGCTAAAAGAAAATCTCCTGAAGAAAGAACAAAGAGATGGGAAAATTTTCCAGGAGTGGTCTGAAAAAGATGAAATAAAGGAGTTTGAGAGCTTTAAGTTAAATCTTAATGATACACTACTGGAAAATTGGATTGTAATTTCAACCAAAGATGACATCTACTTTGAAAAACCAGATGTGGCATGTTTCCCAACTTTCAGCATTAGTGTCAGAATATCACCAGAATTTCTAGTAACTGTTTGGCACAAAAATATTTTGATTCCATCTTCAAAACTGAAATGGCTTTTAGGAGTACCAAATAAATGTACTCGATGGTCTATATTTGAATGCTTACTTAGCCATTTAAATTCATTGGATACTTCTTCTTGTGAGCATAAGTTAGAGAGTAGTATTAAGTTGTTAAAAGAAATTGTTGAAGAATTTAATAATGATTCACTCAATCAAAAATTGACATTTTTAATACTGGAACTTGAACTTTGTTCAATGAATACTCCACGATATCAAACTGATATTTTATTATAGGCTGCAAAATTTTATTTCACACATTCTTCTGCTTATCGTCTTGTGAGAGATTCTGAAAACTTAATTTTACAACATCCATATTATTTGAAAACATTGATACGAAAACTGGAAAACATAGAAGTTGGTATACAGCAAAATTATTTAATTAAGAAATGTAAAGAATTATCAGAATATGAAAGAACAGTAAATGTGTTAATCTATGAAATTTATGTAAATCCCCAAGTGTCATATAAAGGCGGTAAACTTGAAGGCTTAGCAATGAATATGCCAAGTACAGAAGCTACAACTTTACAATGCTTTATGGCGAGTTCTTTATTTTCAAAAAACAAAGATATTATTGGACTTTATCCTATGAAAAATCAAACAGCAGAATCCTACTAGAAGTTTTAAAAATTTTAAAACTAACTGATTATCGTGTGTTATCTGTTATTGCAGATAATAATCGAGTTAACAGAAAGACCTTTGAAAAAATATGTGGTGGAACAATGAAATCAAGCATTAAGAATCCTGTAGATCCCAATGCAGAACTTTTTTTCCTTTTCGATACTGTCCATATTATTAAAAGTGTTCGTAATAACTGGTTGAATCAAAAAGAAAGCAATCAAGAATTCTTTATACCATCTATGCCATCTCTGTCAAACAACTGTTCTACAACACCTGCATATGCCAGCATTTTACATTTAAAGACTCTATATAATGAAGATTGTGAAAATGTTGTTAAAATTGCTCAAAGTCTATCAAAAAAAACGTTATATCCAAATCACTTAGAGAGGCAGAATGTTGTCCAGGCATTAAAACTTTTTGATGAAAAAATAATGGCATCTCTTGAGGTATTAAAGGACAAAATTGGTAAAGATGTATTTGGAACCATACATTTTATTGACATATTTTCGAAATGGTGGAAAGTAGTTAATGTTAAAACTCCTCAGAAAGGAAAACATAAAAGAGATTTTTATTGTGAGCCTTTAATAAGTTCCAGCTCTCACAGTATAACTTTCTTAAGTGATTTCTATGCCTGGTTAGAAAAATGGGAATTGCTTTCCGTTCCATCATTTAGCAAGCCTACTTCACGAACAGGAAAACTCTCCAAGGAAACCTACTTTTCATTGCTTCACACCACTCGTACTTTAATATTAATCACTAAGCACATGTTCGATAACTTAAATGTTAAATATGTGTGCTTTTAGGAAAATTCCAAACCGACAACCTTGAAGCACGTTTTGGGCAGTATAGGTTAATGAGTGGTGGAAACTATCATATATCAATTACTCAAATCTTGGAGTCAGAAAGGAAATTGAAGCTACTTAGCTTAATGACTTTGAAATCAGCAAAATTAGGAAATTTTGAAATAAAAATGTTTCTAGAAAATTATAAAAAGGATAATGAAGAACAAGAAAGTAACTTTTCTTCAGAATATTTTTAGATGTTTTTCTTTTATCGGAAGTTGTTAAAGTCACTGATAGCAATTTAAAAGTTATACTTTATATTGCTGGTTATGTAGCTAGAATAGCATCTGAATCTTGTGTTGTGTGTAAAAATAAACTAACTGTTAATAAAGACTTATTTTTAGATGTTGATGAAAGCATTAAGGGGTATATGTCAACACTTGATCGTGGTGGACTTTTGTGGCCTAGCAATCTTACACTTGTAATCTGTATAACTACGTTCAAAATTTTTCAAACATGCATTAATAATACTTATAAAAAGGAATTTTTAAAAGTGTCTAATCAACGGTACTTACTCTGTTTGCTAATAGAAGAAAAACTTCAGGATGATAATATAGATTTTGGAGGTGTTTGTGCTTGCGGTAAACCGGTAAGAAATTTAATAATATCATGTATAAAAGTTATGAGCAATATACTACTAAATAACTACACAAAAGTTAGAAATGATAAATTACCACTTAAGAAAGTATCTAATAGAAAACTAAATACAATTAAAAAGTAAAATGTAACATTTTTATTCTACTAAAACCAATCTTTGTAATTTCATAAATATTTTGTAAATTAAAACAATTGTGTCTTAATTTCACACTATACAAATCTAATTTATTAAAAACTACAAATTTTGATTAACTAATATGTTAATACTTTACATATGTTTAGAGACAAATCCAATTTAAATGTTTTTCTGATTTTTTTTTAAATATTTTTGAGTTGTGTTCTAATAGCATAATCAAGAATATAACTGTGCATTTTATTCTAAAACAATGATTGTTTCAAATTTTATATTTAAATGTAAGTTATATTAGTTCAGTTTCTCAATTTGTTTAGTTTTTTAAGAAGTATGTCACATATGCATAACTGGTTTGATTATAAAAATGTTATCTTTGCTGTTTTGATTTTATATTTTTCTTAGAATAAAGATATTTTTTTCTATCTTTGGATTATTTTATAAATTTATTATTATTTTTGAGTTGTGTTCTAATATCATAATCAAGAATATAAGGAACTGTGCATTTTATTCTAAAACAATGATCAAATTTTATATTTAAATGAAAGTTACATATATTAGTTCAGTTTCTCAATTTGTTTAGTTTTTTAAAAAGTATGTCACATATGCATAACTGGTTTGATTATAAAAATGTTATCCTTGCTCTTTTGATTTTATATTTTCTTAGAATAAAGATATTTTTTTCTGTCTTTGGATTATTTAGTAAACTTATTATTATTATATTTGGTATCAAATACACACATTTAAATACATTAAATGTTTTCTATGAAAATGAGAATATTTTTTAATTAAATCTATAACATTTAAAAATTACATTTCCTAAATTTTTGTAAATTTGTATTTATTTAAAATTTCTTAATATTTTACCTTAACTTAATATTCCTCCATTGGATTATATGAATTTTAAAGCATATTTTAATAAGACTATTAAGTTGTACTTATTGAGCATGATTCTAAAATATACATGAAATTTCATGGATGGATAATGTAAACATTAAATTTTTACACTTTATTGAAAGCTAGAAATTAGTTATGTATTTTAAATTTGTAAATGAAAATGTATTATAATTTATAGATTTATAAAAAAATCATCCATCATAATAAAATATAATCAATCAACAAAATATAAACAATACTTTCAAGGATTCTGTTTGAGAAATTTAAATTTTTTCATCCTTTTAAAATATATATGCAATATTTTGGCATTTTTAATATAAAAAGAAGCAATTAGAAATGCTATACTTTTTTTTACCAGAAGATAAAGTATTTTAAAATTAAAAATACAAATTCAGCGATTTGTCAGAGTATTCACATCCAACATGAAAAATCTTAGTGCATGAAATTTACATTTTTGAAACACATTTAGCTTTAGGATATCTAATTTTTATTTTCTTAGATTTTTGTTTTTATAATATTTGTATGTCATTTTTCTTTTAAAATATTAAACATATTAATCAAGAAGTTTGTATCATTAATTCCAACAAACAAGTATCGTAATCTAATTCGTGTATATAAATTTTTTAAAACATTTTTGAATGAAATTTTTCAAAAAGTAATTAATTATCAACAGGCATTCACACAACAATTGTATCTAAAGTCTTGAAATTTCGCCACCACTTCTATATCGGCTCCAGTCGTTTCGAAGTGCATCCCACTCGTGACGTCACGAAATGAGCATTTCTAGGAGGCTTTGAATCTAGCCGCGAGTGGTGAGGGATCTTCACATTCATTTTCGCCGATTCTTTAAATCAGAGGCTTCATGTTATGCAGAGTGCATAAAAGGGGAAAATCATTTTTAGAAGATTTTCTCTTTCGATTCTGATATATTCTTTACTTGCATTTTCTAAATCGTTAAAAATATTATTGGGAATTATTAAATCACAGTAAAGATTTTGGCACTCGTCTGCTGTTACCGTTATCGGATTTCCTCGAAAATTTGAAAGGGCTCATTTTATTTTTGCTAGTTGCACTTTCACTTCGCTGTTAAAAGCGCAGGTGAGCTTCACAGTACCTAAATAATTAGTGTTGGGTGAAATAATGCAAACAATGTTCGCTCCAGAATGTGTTGTTACCATTAACAAAAATATTTTCATAGTGTAATTCGTTTATCGATCACTTTGCAAAAGGGGTTATTTGACTGAGATCGAGGGTTTCTGTAGCGATACGTCAGTTGTTTATTGCGGGATTTCACGAGTGTCGCGTGAGTAGTTTTGAAAGGAATTGTTTTTTTGTTTGTTCTCAAACGGCGGGTTTCGGCAAAAAATTTTCTTTTGCTAATTCAGTTTGTTTGAACCAGTTTTCGCTTTGACGTATCGAAATATGTTGTTGTGTTTCACGGTCAAGGGTGGAAAATAATTTGTCCGTTATCATTAATTCGCATAAAGTTTTTAAGTCACTAGCATTACGAAGTTTACAATAGTATTTGAAAGCACTAGTTAATCGTGACGTGAATTGCACGTGTGATTCATTTGCCAGGCGTTGAGCTCTACGGAAATTTATTCAGCATTCAAAGGGGGGTTGGTTGAAATTCACGTAAAATAATATTTTTAACTTTTTCGTAATCTTGAAATTCGTTTTCTGAGATGTAAAGTAATATACTGTTGGCTTTTTCACCGAGAATATTAATTAATATCTCCGATTTTAATTCGTGTGGAACATTTTTAGTTGTGAAAGCACGTTCGAGAGAATAAAAGAATAAATTGAAATTTTCGGGTTTGCTTGCGACGGGCATACTAGGTGTTTTAACGGATTTAATGAGACTTTCGAGTTTTGTTTCGATTGCTGTGTACCTGGAATCGTTATGTTGATGATTTATGCCGGAGTTAATTGTTGCTGGCTCTATTTCTTTTTCTATTTGTATCATTTTATTTTTTCTTTTGCAGTTCGACTTTTTTTCTTTCTTCTACAATTACCGAAATCATATCTTTGATGAAGTCAGGTTCATTTTTGAATGTATCTGTTTTCTCAATTAATTATTTTAAGCAAATAATTGTAGCATTATCAGGTACAGATATACCTGTTCTTTTGCGGTGATATTTAGATGATCTTTTTTCGTGTTTCGGTACATGCTTAGTAAAAAAGGTTTGATCCTACCTAGTTTGAGGATGTGCGATGCCTATTTGAAATTGTTGGCTCTTTGATGGTGCGATGAAGTTGAATCTCCGGAGCGGTGATATTGGATATTGACTGGAGGGACGGTTCAATTGATCCTCAGAGCGGTGGTATTGGCTCTTTTTCAATAAGGCGACGAATTTCGGTTTTCCAGAGCGGTAGTATTGGCCCTGAGCTTGTGGAATTGATCGTCGGAGCAGTTTTATTGGCTCTTTTCAGATGCGACGGTGAGGATGTTGACCGACGCTACATGTGCGCCATAATATTCTACCACTTTCTCTATGATTTAAAGTTTAAAAATAGATGAAGACCGGGAGGAGCCCCCATGTTAAAGTGGGGATGTCGCTGGAGTATACAATATATATATATATATATATATATATATATATATATATATATATATATATATATATATATATAACGAAATACGTACCATTTCGTTACATAAAGACAAATGAAGAAACAGTTAAACAGAGCATACGTAACATATAATTGCCAATTATTATTCTCCATGAATGTGAAAAAAGTTAAGTTGACTGTTTTAATAGAAACTGTGTACTGAATGAACAGTTTTTTAGCATTATTGTTATGGTTTTTGTATAGCTGTTTTTTATGCATTATGCATTGAATAACCAATTAAGCTCCAAGAGTGAAGAATTTGCTTTGTTATTTAACAACGTTTCAGGCAGTTTTATTCAAAAAAGACACAAGTTGCTATTTTTACTTATAGCTTGTAGAAACTACAATAGGATGTAGTTTCAATTTTCGAGCAGAGACAGATTAATTTCAAGCATGTTTTGAGAGTATTTTTCAGCAACATGATAATCTACGGGAGCATTTTAGAGAATAAAAATCATTTTTACTGTCGAAAGTTAATATTAAAAATACATTTAGTGTTTCCTATCAAAATGATTCCATTATCGCAACTTCGGAAAATGCTCGAAATTGTCATTTTACAGATGATATGATAACAATCACCAGCTGCCACCTTATAGCATGTGGGTTTTAAAACCACATGCTATAATTCCATATTTTATGAGCACCAATAAAAGCGAGTGTTCCTTGCGAAGATGCTAAATCGATAAAAAGTATAAAGACAGGAAAGTGAGACACAATATTTAAATTTATGGAAATAATAGAGCAGATGACAATATTACAAACATTTATACTTTTTCAAAACAATATCACTTTATGGCTCAAACATTTGAGAGTGAACCACATACATTTGCCATTTCGGAAATAAAAATGCACGGGTAAAATTTTACCTTACGGTCGCCCTTGGTGAAATTTTAAAAAAGTCGCCAAGGCTGTACGATGGTTGACAAAATTCCGATCAGGAAAAACGGCGGGAAGAAAATGGCTGAAATAGTGACAAATATTTCATACATTGTTGCTATCTATCAATATGCTCAACTAATTTTTGAAAATTTAAAAAACACAGATTTATAGATTTCAAACATCAATGGTAAAATAATAAAGTTTTCGGTAACAATACAATTACCAAAAGAATTCAAAGTGGTAAGCGATAATTTACTCTTACCTTAATTCGTCCCGGGATTCTTTTTCTGGAGACATTCCATTTAGACACATAATCAAAGAAACATTCTCTAATATATATTATCTATTTATTATTAAATATCATTATAAGAGGACATATATATATTTACAAAAAGTTATTTCGCTGCGCACGCATATGCATTCCCTACGGCTCAAAGCATTAAAGTGTTCTATTTGCATTTTTTCGCGTGGGAGTATGGGATCATAACATGACGTTATTAAATGCTCAACAGGCAATGAGGGTTACATTACTTTCTTGATGATCGCCAAGATTTCCAACATCCTCCCACCTTTGAGTTTACTTCTCAGAAAACTCAAACAAACTATTCAAACTAAAATCTAAGAAAATTCTCAACATCACCAAACAAATTAATAAGTATCAAAAATAAATCAATACACTTAAAATATCAATACACTTAAAAAATATCAAAATAACAAATTTCAATTATCAATAAAATTAATTAAAAATAAAAAATTTTTCTTAACATTAAATCTTAAAGTTCTGAAATAAAGTTCTTAAGATAAAGTTCAAAGGTAAAAAGTTCTTGCTCTAAAGAAAAGTTCAATTCTACAATACAAGCCTTTTTACCTGTTTTAACCTCCTACCATATCGAGAGGTTTGTTCATCAGCCTTGTCGAGAGGATACTTTTTACTTTCACTATTATCAGAGCAGGTAATCTCTTTTGCAAATCTTTCATTTTCTTGGAACACTTCTTTTTCATTCTCACCAACTTCGAGAGGATATAGTCTTAGCACTGGACGTAAAACTACTCCATTTTTAGTCTTCAATTTGACAAGTCTAATATTCCCATCTATTGATGGAAAGACACTTTTCCTAACGGCCAATCCAGCTTTTTCATGTTGTCACTGGATATCAAAACAACATCTCCTATCTTAATGGTAGTGAGCTTCGTACTTTTCTTTCAAACTGCCTTAGTTGTCCCAAGTATTGAGAGCGAAATCGTTTTCGAAAATCCTTCCATAATCTCTCTGGTGACAAACATACCTTTTATTTAAAGATTTACTATCCAAGAGGTCAAAGTCAGGTTTACCAGTTTCTTTGATCTCCTGGAAAAACATATTGGGAGTAAGAGGTTTAGGTCATTTGGATCCTCACTCACATATGTGAGAGGTCGTCCATTAACGAGACCTTCACAATCACATAAAACAGTGTTTAATTTGTCAAAATTGAGAGACATTTGTCCCAAAACTTTCCGAAGTATTCTCTTGACTACTCCAATCAAACGTTCCCAGAAGCCACCCCACCATGGTGCAGATGGCGGAATAAACGTCCAATTAATTTTGTTGACAGCGCTGTATTTCTCTACTGCATTCCAGTTAATTATTTTGAGAAGACTGCTCGCTCCAACAAAGTTTGTCCCATTATCTGAGTAGACAATAGCTGGTCTTCCTCATTGTGCTATAAATCTCCGGAATGACTGGAAAAATTATTCCGTGGATAGAGAAGTAGTCAATTCTAAATGAATAGCTCTAAATACAGCACAAGTATAAATTACAATACAAGATTTCTGGTTTCCTTTGAAGAAGAGTGATCCAGCGAAGTCAATTCCAATTATTTCAAACACCGAAGCCGCTCTGAAACGATCTATTGGTAATGGAGCTGTTAGAGTTTCTACTGAACGTGAATCAAATTTTCTGCAAGTAAAGCAATTTCTGATAACCTTGCGTACAGTTTTCCTATATCTCAATATTCAGAATCCTTCTCTCAGATATGTCATTACTATCTGAATTCCTGCATGACCAAGAGAATAATGTTTCCATTATATTAGTTTTTCAACAATTGGATGTTCGCTAGGAAAGACAACAAGAAATTTAAAATTATCTAAATCTTCTTTCAAAGAGAGTCTTGCCTTAATTCGGAAAAGATTATTTTCATCAACAAAAATTTGAAACTTCTGAAGTCTTTTATCTTGTGGTCCTGTGAAAGACTCTCGCTGCGTTAACTTTAATAATGAAATCTTAGATCTATTTCTTTCTTCTACAGTTATATTTCCGAGAATTTCCTAAAATTCTTTTTACCCTACAATTATCAAAAAATCTATAAATCCATGATACAACCAAGAGAAGATTAAGATAATAGGAAAAAGGGTTGTAAATTTTTTCTTCTTTTTCTATATTGGTAACACTAACAACTGTTTTTCTTCTTTCAGCATTAATAATCCATTCGTCGGGAAAAATATCGGATTTAGGCCATTCTTCAGGAGGATTTTTAATCCAAGCAGGTCCAAACCACCAATTAGACTTGGCTAAGTTTTAAACGCTACATCCTCGAGATGGTAAATCAGCTGGATTTAGTTGTCCAGAAATGTGATGGCAATCCTCTGGATCATTCAAAAGACGAATTTCTTTGACACGATTGAAAACAAAAGTAGCCCAGTTTTCATTCTTTTTAATCCAGTATAAAGCATAACTGGAATCAGACCAATATCGTGTAGTCACTTTCTCCATTCATTAAGCTCTCTTTCACAGATTGACAAAGTCTTGCTCCTATATTGCATGCTAGAAGTTCTAGCCTAGATACTGATATGGATTTAATGGGAGCAACTCTTGACCTAGCTTGTATCAGTTGACAATCTGTAGAATTTTCTCCTTCACTCCTTAAAAATATACAAGCAGCATACGACTTTTCTGATGCATCGCAAAAGACATGGAAGGTTATATTTCCATTTCCTTCATTTTTGTCCAAGCATCTTGGTATTGAAATGTCATTTAAAGTTTTAAGTTGAATATTCCACTTTATAAATTTCTTTATCATCCAAGGCAGCAAATCAGAATCCCAAGATAATTTCATTTTGCAACATTCCTCTAACATCAGTTTTGGTATCAAAGTTATGGGACAAGTGTATCCAATGGGATCAAAAATTTTGAGAACAGTTGATCCTTTTAGTAACTGATTGATCTGCTAAAATGGGATCAAAATCTCTCAAATCAACAGACAAGGTATCATTTCTGTTTTCCCATTTTAAATTCAGTTTTGTTTTCTATTTAGTCAGATTCACTTGTTTCGAAAAGGGTATGCTCCCACCCTCGTATCTTGCTGTTCTAAGAATTTCTTGGGATTCCTTTTCACTATTCACACAATTGTCACCATATAATGATTTTAAAAGTTTTTGAGCAGTTTCTTTGTATTCAATAGAAACATTATTTAAATGAAATTCCAAAGTAGCTGCTAACAAAAAAGGACTTGCAGAAATTCCAAAAACTACCCTTCGATGCTGAAAAATTCTCAACTGTTCTTTCTTTCCATTTTGCCACCACAAAAACTTTAAATATGGTCTATCATGCTCATTAAGACCTGTAAAAACGTCTTTTCAATTACAGCAACCATTCCATATTTTCCTATTCTAAATCTATTTATGACAGAAAGTATTAATGCCACCAAATTGGGAACTTTTTCTAAACAATCATTGATTGAAGGCGAATTTTTATCTCCAGCAGAGCCATCGAATACTGGCCTAACTTTCGTCGTTGCGTTTTCTTTGAAAACAGGCCTATGGGGCAAATAGAGTTCAGGATCCGAGCTACCCACTTCTTCTATAATACCTTGTTCCAACCAGTCCTTAAAAATACTTTCGTATTCTGCAATCTTGTCTAACTTCTTCAAGGACTTGACACAATTTACAAGTCTTTTCTCATAAATGTACTTACAATTTGTCAAAGGGGGATGTTCTTCTAACCAGGGTAATCGAACTTTGTACCTTCCATCTGAGTCCCTAGTGACTGTTCGGAAAAAATACTCTTTTGCTGATTGTTCTAATTCTTCTCTAGTTTTTCTTTCGGTTGGATCTTTTATACCAAGCGTATCTAACTTCCATAAATCTGAGATATAAGCATCAGTAACATGACAAGATAAAACAGAATTTGTACTGTTCTGATTTTCTATTTCTCAGCTCTTTTCCATCAAAGTCCAACCTAATCTAGTTTTTACACAAACCAATCCTGATCTAAGTTCTTTTATCCCCCCACTGAGCAGCTTGCCAGCGATATCAGCCCCAATTAACAAATGAATTTCTAAGGGAGAATATTGGTATAATAATTGATCATCAAACATGTGCATAGTATCAGTTAAAAAATATTTTATGACAGTTAAGTTCTTGTAAATAAGGGGACAATATTACTCTAAAAATATTAGAACAAATTATTTCTTGATCCAGTACCTCAAAATTACAAGGATAGCTATTATCAACATTACTTAAGTGAACCAAACATTTTTTATGTTTTTCAGTTTTTTCAATTCCTCCAAATAAACAATGTAAAATAGATTCTTCATTAATAACATCATATTTCATAATTTTTGCAGGATATTTCGAAATATAAGATCGATGCGAACTTGTATCAATGAGAACCCGAATATATTAATTTTATTGTTATTGCGAATTCGAACTACTAATGTTTGTAAATAAACTTGTCGCATACGTGTAGTATTAGTTAAAGAACTTTCCGCAGCAATATTTTCTTCTAACGCCTTTTCATTATTCTTATTTTCATTAAATTCTTCATTCATTTCACACATTACAAATAAATGCTGTCGATGGCATTTCACGCAACTAATTTCATTTTTACAATTACGCGCAACATGTCTGGGTTTAAATGTTAAACATCGAAAACAAATGCTCTTTTTTAAAAGTATTTGTTTCATACGGCATACTCAAAGCATATCTACAATCCTGACTCATATGAGAGTTTTACTACAAAACGCACACTCACTGACCTCCGAGTCACGTGTTTCGTCTAGCGCTATTCAATAAATCAGGGACGGACTCGCGGTTAACGATTTTTTGTTTATATTTTCGAAACTAAAAGGCAATTCTCAGTTTCTGCTCCGTTCTCTTTTAAGGAAACTTAAGAGGTCTATCGTAACCAGTGACTAATTCACTATGAGTGCGTTCATACATTTTTAATAAATCGCTAGGCAAGCAAGACTCAATAAGAGGATATAATAAAATAGCTGAAAAACTATCCTGGGCAACACCTAAGGATCTAAGTGATCTCAATTGCCCTTCTAGAGTGTCATACAGTCTTACAAATGAATATTTTTGACCCTGAGGATTCGAATTATTTATTACTAGAGCAAATAGCTCTCTTATGTAGACTTCAATCAACAAATCTTCTCTTTTAAATCGCTGCTTCAAGCACTTAACGACTTCATAATTCTTTCCCGAAGGGGGAAAGGATTCTACTAATTGTCTGGCAGGGGAATTTTTAACTGTTGTTTGAATTAAATATTGTAATTTATCATCATCCTCAATATCTAAATCTTCGTGTATCTTTTTGAACTGACCCCACCATTGGAGCCAATCTTTAGTATTACCGTTAAATTGTTTTAATTATAATTCTGGCAATTTAAATTTCCGGGAAGAATTAACATTTTCGAAAGAATTCTTTAGTGTCAGATTTTCTGTTTTCGATTTATTCAAAATATTCAATCGTCTCTTTAGTTTAACGGTTTCTAAGAACCTATCTTTCCAAGCAGTAATTGCTTCATATTCAGTATCGAAACTATCTTGCGTGTCACTTTTATCATCTTGTAAAATCATTAAAATCTTTCTATCTAATTCTTTTAAATTATCATACTTCTGTTTTAAAAGAACAATTTGTGTTTCTATTATATCTATGTCCTCCTCCTTATTTTCTAATGTTTTCAAAGCTTTATTTAATGCTTTAGAGAAATTAGTTCTCATCGGTGTTCTTAATTTACGAATGCTATCAACATCCATATCTAATTATAAATTCTTATCTAATTCTTAAATAATTCAAATAATAATAATCGAATCCCGGCAGGAATGTCAAATTTCGGTAACAATATAATTACCAAAAGAATTCAAAGTGGTAAGCGATAATTAAATCTTATCTTAATTCGTCCCGGGATTCTTTTTCTGCAGACATTCCATTTAGACACATAATCAAAGAAACATTCTCTAATATATATTATCTATTCATTATTAAATATCATTATAAGAGGACATATATATATTTACAAAAAGTTATTTCGCTGCGCACGCATATGCATTCCCTACGGCTCAAAGCATAAAAGTGTTCTGTTTATATTTTTTCACGTGGGAGTATGGGATCATAACATGACGTCATCAAATGCTCAACAGGCAAAGAGGGTTACATTACTTTCTTGATGATCGCCAAGATTTCCAACAAAGTTGAAATGTTAAATTATCCATAAAATTTTTTGATTAAATTTTATATTAATGAATTTAAATCGGTAAATATTCACGAGAAATTTATTTCATGACCATTTAATTTTTAATTATGTAAATAATGAACAATAAACATACCACTTTCCAGTTTACAGATTTTTGTCAAATAGGGTTGCCAAATTACTGGTTCGCCGGGTTTCCAGTAAAATGTTCGCCAAATTTGTCGCCAAAAAGAAACGCGCCAATGGTGACCGTACAGTAAAACTGATTCAAATGCACGTGCAAAAATTAAAAAGATTGGAATAATGTAGAAGGGAGATAACGGAAGGAATGAAGAAATATCTCTAAAAATTCAAGCGGTGCACGGAAGCGAGGTGTTATAGTATGCAAGGCAAGATTTAAAAATCCGACGAACATTGCAATGGTATCCGAATTTGAATCCAGAATTTTCTATTAACATACACAAGCTAAATCTTACTGTTGGGTGGTTGTAATCGATTAATACAAAAAAATCCAACAGTTGAAAGAATAGCCGTACAAAACTGAAATATCGGAACAGCGTCCTCGTATCATTAATTCAAAAAATATTGTAACATTTATTCAAAGGTAAAATTGTGAAATCGAAGAGATTATTTAATTTTCCGTTCTTCCATTATGATTAAAACTAATCAATTTTGATATTTCAACGAATACATTCCCTAATTCTAAACATCAGTCATTAGACATTGACAAAGGCAAACGATCTGCAAGAAATTCACTTATTTATGAAAATAAAATTAGATACCTCAGTAAAAATTCTTTCTTCTATAAAATGTATGAATTAAAATTATATTATACATGAAATATAATTACGATATCTATTGTTTGAAATATCATACGAAATAAAATCCAACAAATGAAAACATGTTCACCAGTCTCGAACAAAATGTTTATCATTTACTTGTCATTTACAACCAGCAAATTACTTTTATTAATTATGAAAGAAAATTTGCAAAATAAAACGAAGAAAAATAAAAATCGAGAAATTTTAGAAACAACTTATTCCTTTTTTTTTTTGGATACATCAATAATCCTTTTTCTTTTTATTCTAAAATATGTACGCAATTTAAATTCAATGTATTTTGGCAACATTTATTGAAATTTTTAATCAGACGATTTTATTATAAAATACCAGAAAAATATTTATGTTCAATGTTTTCGGCCTTTTACTACGTTATTTAATGAAAAACAATTTTAGATTTTTTTTTTACACAGAAAGTAAGTTTCTTTTTACGTACATTACCTATCTATCAAAGGAATTATTATGTTTACAAGTTTAATAGTCCCGCAAAATAATAAAAATATTAAATTTATATTACTAATACTGATATATAAATATTAAGACTTATTTCTACTCAGAGAAATTCATAAAAATATTCTTCTTATTATAATTAATAATATATAATTCAGGACATTTAATCGCTCTTTATGTATATATATCCAATATAACTTCCAATCAAAAACGAATACTTCTCATTTGTTGAATATGTGTTGTTCCATTTAAATTGCAGGAAAATTATAACATAATTTTTCTATTGATACTAGTCAAGAAAGTGTCCTCTATTTATTGTAAATTTTTTAACATTAAATTTATTCGTACAGATTTAATCTTTTGAAAAATACTTCCATTTTGATAATAAAATATTACTTGTATTTAACACATTAAATACTTAAAAAAATTAGTTTTCGCACTTTTCTATATAAAAATATTCAAAAATTTAATATCCTGACATCATGCAGGAATTTAATTTTAGATTTCAAAATTTTTCCTTGACATGTTCTATCACTACTTTGATCGATTGTTTTCTCAGAACTGTTTTGGAGATTTAGTCCAATGAAAAGCGTATATCATTCAATTATTTCGCTCAGCTTATTAGATTACTTTTAGTGACATAATATCGGGCACATTGTTAATTTTCGATTGTTAACCAAACAAGGAAAAATAATGAAAATGTTAAATATTCAAATTAAACTATACGCATCAAAACTTTGTAATATTTTCTAAGATTATGACTTTTCACATGATTTTCATGTGACCGAACTTTCGATAGAACATTTTTGATTTAAAAAAACACGACTTCATACGTCTTTCAAATTAGATCATCGTTCTTAAAACATCATTTTGTACATAACGTAGAAAATGTTGAATATATATATATATATATATATATATATATATATATATATATATATATATATATATATATATATATATATATATATATAATGTCAATTTTCTCCCTCAATAATGAACATTTTCAACGTTAAATAATGACTTATGGGAGATAATGTGTAGGAACCAAAGTATTTTGAGACTTAAAAATTTTCTTCCAAAAATTAATGAAATCAAACTTTGGTATGCCTTGAGTACATCAGTCCATATACTTACATTTAATAAAGATTAATTTTCATTTTAAAGAGTTCTATATAAGACACACTGGTTAGTTTATGATAGAAATTCACCAAATTAATGTAAAATTTTGATTCTTTCATTCTAAGAAAAACTTTTCCATTTATAAAATTAATTAACTTATTAATTATTATAAGGATAATTTATTATAATTTTATACTTTTATATAAACATAACAATATTGTTATCAAATTATATCACAATTTAAATACTATATTGATAAATTTGTTCCTTGATACTCTGTTCAATTTAAGGTATATGTGGATTAGAAATAATTATAAGCATGAATGTTTTTAACTATTTCTAATAATAAAAATCTCTAAATTCCTTCCAATTGCACCTCAATATATATTTTGACAGTTTATAAAACCATCAATATTTTCCAGAAAAATGATCATAAATTTCTGAATTAAATATTATTTTTTCTAATTTTTGTTACATAATAATCAAAATATTTCGCTTATTAAAATTAGTATATAAGGCTGACAAAATTCTTTTAAGGAGAATTGCACACAAAAAAATTTAGCTTCTATAATTCTTATAAATATAAATTTAAGAACTCTTTCAAAAAAATTTTTTAATTGCATT
This sequence comes from Latrodectus hesperus, assembly GCA_037975125.1. NCBI lineage: Eukaryota > Metazoa > Arthropoda > Arachnida > Araneae > Theridiidae > Latrodectus > Latrodectus hesperus. The sequence goes on from CM075851.1 coordinate 117,739,416, forward strand.
AAACATCATTATTTTTGTTTGATGTATGAAATTTAACGATTACTATTTATAAAGACTTGATAAAGAATTTATGTTGTTAATTGAAACATATCAATTATATGAAGTATAATGAGTTAAATATAAAGGCATTTTTCATTTATATTGAATGACGAAAAAAAAAATGCATATTTATAAAAAAGAAGTAATTTTTTAAATGTAAAGAATTTAATTTTTTCTTTATTAAATAATGACACAAATCAAATTTTTATAAATATTTGGAAAAAGCGATAATAAATTAATGACAACAAAAAAATATGTTTATTTTCTTTTAATTTGAGCTTTTTCATTCCTCTTATATAATTTTCACTTCCAAAAATTTATTTATAGTAATCAAAACTGCTAGATATTTATTAGTGAAATGCTAATAAATGTCAAGCGATTTTGATAACTATAAAATGGCATCTTTCTACAGTTAACAAAAATAAAACACTTTTCGTTCATTAGAATTAAAAATAAGCCATTAGTCTGATTGTATGAGAGGGCCAATTATGATTTATACACATATAAACAAATCATTATAGTATTTCAAATGCTGGTTTTAAGTAAAAAATCGCTTATTTATATGAATGAGAACTATACGCGCATTCAGAAACCATGAAACATACAAATACTTTAAGCTAAATTCAAATTAAAAAAATACAAAAATGTTGGTAGAAATTCGGTAATTCTCTAATAAAAGAATGTCGCTTTATCATGAAAATAATTGCTCAATCAAAAAATATATTCTTAAATATACACAAAATATAATATATATTACCCCACATTATAGTAAAGAAATGCGACGAAAATTTTCATGTGAAGAATCGAAACAAAATCTGATGCACATGAACTTTCATTCTAAATCGAAATTGTATTTAAATATTCACAATTATCTACAAAATAAAAAATTAATATTATATTCTGCAATACTTAGCGTATATATTAAATAGCATTGTAAAGTGAAAATTCGCATTGTAGTAGGTAAAAGTATAATTATGGACATTTAATATTTTTTTAATATAAACAATGGAGTTTTAAAATCAAAGTTAAATATATATATGCTAAAAAATAAAAATTCAAAAACTTTACACTATAGGGAAAAACGCGTTTTGTCCGTTTTTTACTTTAATCTTCAGAATAATTTATTTTTTTGTATTTCACTATTTTAGAACCTTTGAAGTGCAGTTAAGGATGTTTTCAAGTCAAATAAATTCAAGGGATTTGTTCTTCAGTAATCCCGCGTAAGTAAATTAAATAAATATTAAGAAACCTTTGTTAAAAGCTTACTTTGTATTTCATACTAAAATAATAAAAATTAAAACAATTCTTATCTTTCTACGAACTTTAATAAACTTAGAACACGATTTAATGCAAGACCTGGGAAACTCCCATGCACTCTACCAGACAGTTGAACATGTGCAAACAGGGCAGAATCATAACATCCATCCTGTTGTTCAGCAGTGGAGAATGAAACACACGACTTTTTGTTTTGAAGATCTCAGTCAAGAACAGCTTGATGAAAGTTAATATTCTAAAAACAGAACATTTTATTCGTTAAACGAAAAAGTTCGCTATAACTACAAAAAGTCAGAAAATTCTCGTAAAAATTAAAAACCATGATTAGACTAGTTCTATTTTTTTGCAATAGTTAATATTTTGAAATGAGAAAAAAGCAAAATTTAATATCAATATCAAATCAATTCTGTTTATGTTTAGCAAATTGTTTGTAAAAACATTGTTTTAAGCAAGATATGATGTGTTCCAATCCAAGAAAAATATAGCAGTCAGACTTAAATTTTGATAAATTTAACTATCAAAATTTAATGCTTTATTTTAACTTTTGAATTTACTATTATTCAATTTATATTCTATATTCTGGATTGTATAATAGAGGAGATAAATTTTTAAGGTTAGATTTACAAGAATAAGATTTATTATTTATACATTCAAACCTTTATTACTAAATTTCTGTAATCATAGTTTAAATTATCTGAGGTACAATTGCAAAATTTCAATTAATCGAATAAGTTTCTAACTATATGACAAATACAAAATATAAATAATTTATCAAATAGTTGAGATTCTAGTTTGAAACATTTTTTATTTCAAATTTTAATAGGATAATAATAAACATAATCAAATTTAACCTCTAAAATTCTATCACAAAATTTAAAAATATATGTGCTAGTGTCGACTCTTGTTAATGCAACATTTATTTAAAACAAACTTCAATGAAATTTTCTTTCCATATCTTGCAGTGTAAAATCAATTTACAAATGAAATAAAACATTAGATATAATTTTAATATATAATGCATTCATAATAGGCAAAAGTGAAAATTTGAGAAAATAAATTTTTTTTGAGGAATAGAAAAATATTAGAGAAAAGTGTCTTAAGCATTATATATTCTGTTTTTACAGGTAAGTCACTCTCTATTTTTTTTAAAGTAATAAACTTTCAGATAATGTGAAAAAACTGATTTTTTAAAACTGCATGAAGCAATTTTATTTTTCTCATCAATGTATTTTTCTTTGAACAAATTGCTATTTTATGTTTAATTTCAATCTGTTTTGCATAATGCCTTACTTTATGAGTTAGTTTTACTAACTATTAAACTTCGGAATTAATAATACACTCCTTTTAAAAAATCTTGTTTCTGCAGATAAAATTTGGAGATAATAGACTACCGCATTAAAGGCAAACATTTAGTTTCTAAATCAAAAATTACTAATCCATTTTTAAATATTTTCTACTTATATGATAGAAGTATAAATAAATAAATGTATACATAATATTTATAACAGAGACCATTTCCTGGGAAATAGTGGTGGAATGAAAAAAAGTGGAGAATCTGGAATCAATTCAAACAGCTATACTCCAAATACTTACAAAGATTTTACAGGAACAAATTCACAAGATTTATTTAGTCAAAGTCAAAAAACAAATTATGGGGAATCTCAGGTAATTTCATTAAAGACAAATCTGAAAAATTTCAAATAATACATGAACAAATTAAAACTTTTATTTTCAATTTTAAGATTAAAACTAAGTCATAAATATTTAAAATTTGCAAGACAATTTATAAAGAATTATTAAACATAAAATTTTTGACATTTAAATATTATTCTCATTTATGAATTATACAGCGGTGGAATTCATGAAGTTATTGATAATGTTATATATGAGTTAGAAATTAAAAATTACGAAAATGCATGTTACTATTAGTTCTTAAACAATGTTTAAGTGTTATTTGTAAATAAGAAACTTTTTAATATCAAATGTATGTCTAATGGGAAAACCAATTCAAGGATACGAGAATTGAATTCCACAAAATATGGATAAATTAAAGATGAAAAATTGAAAGATTATCTTCATCTTTATAAAACTGGATAAGAATAAATATATAAAGCTCTAGCAAATGTGTTTTTGCCGAGTAATAAGTTTCACCAGCAACAAGCTATGAAAACTTCGCACCAGTTAAGTAACTTAATTGAATTGAAAGTAGAATTTTTAATATAAGAATTAAAATGTGTATGAAGATAATATCTTGACAATATTAAAAATTATTGGTTATGAAAATTATTAAAAAAAATTAAATACAAAAATATACGAGTTATTTAAAAAAGAATCAATGAAAAAAATGAAATTTAATTATTTCACTTAGGGGAAAATTTGAAGGTAGTTAAAATTTTATAGTTGAATTTTATTTTATTTACATAAAACTACTAATATTTTATGAGAAAGAGTTTTGAAAGTTTTTACAGAAGTGCGTCGACAACTTTTAATGATAAATTTTGACAGTTTCATTTTTCTAATACAATATATTGATGTTGTGAACATAATGATTTGCTCTAATATAATGATACATACATTTAATTTAATTTACAATGACATATATCATGAATCATGAAACAAAGAACGACATAAAATAATAAGCATTGCAAATTTAATCAAATAATTTTAGTTTCATACTTAACGAAAGTTTCATGAATTAATGAATTCAATCTTTAATACACGCTTTCTTTGATTTTAGATGTTTAGCAAAAATGAGCAGTTTTGCTGAATTTTAATAAAATTATATTTTGGGACTATTACGAGTCATTTCACGACTATCAATGATTTTACGACTTTTTAACAGGGGGGGGGGAGGAGGAACGAGAATTTAACTTGAGTTAAGGAATAGGAAACTTCCAATCCTGAAGTTCTTTTAAGTTTCACAAGATTCAAGTTTCTTTTTCTAATTTAAATTAGCAAACAGTACAACAAATTTTCCAATAACTATTCGCTTTGCAATTTTTTATTCCTTAATGTTTTGTCACTCCCTTATTGAGAAACTATGGCTAAATGACTGATGGATATTTCTAAATTATTTAAATACACCTGACTAATTAAAAGCAAAAGTCCAAGCTTCGTAGATTTTTATAAACAGAAAATCAATTACAAGTTAAATGAATAACATGCAATCCAAACTTAAAAAATTTTGTATTGTTACACTGTAATAATTAAGATTTTTAATAAGCTATAAATTAAAAACGTTATAGAATTCCTTACTATAATAAACACATTTAAAAAATATACATAAGAACTATTAATTTATCATTTGCTTCTTTAGAGTCACAATGCAGACTACAAAAAATACATTTCTCAAAATCTTTTATTTGGAAAATCAAAATCAAATGCCAGAAAATGCTATTTTATTAATGATGAAAAAGATGAGAGAGAATGTTACAGTAAGAGATCGTTATCTGGAGAAAATAATAATAGAAATGAAGCAAATGAAGTCAGGTAACTTATAATTTTATTTCCTATTATAAAATTGTAATTTTTTATACTTCTATTATAAAAATATATATACGTATATATACAGTATAGGATCCATTATTCTGGCTTCCCAAAAACCGGCATTTTTCAAATTGTATTCTTTTTCCTTTTTTTGTAAGTTTAAATATTTCCGACCTAAAACTTCGTTCTTTCTTTCTATTTGTCAGCTCATCCTATTGTAAGAAATATAATACTATATAATTATAAAGTATTATATAGTATATATATATATATATATATATATATATATATATATATATATATATATATATATATATATATATATATATATATTGTTACAAATTTATAAACAATGATTATATTTGTCTTAAAATATCTCAGACAGATCGGAAATTCTCACATTTTGGGCAAAAATTGCGGTATTTAGACGTGTTGTAGTTTAAAAGCGGATTTCCTAATGATTTGGCGACTGCGACAGTTGGCGAGATTCTTGGCGACTTGGCGACGGTTGGCGAGATTCTTGGCGACTTGGCGAGAAATCGATACTTCTGGAAACATCCATCACCTAAGCTCTAGGACCAATATTTTCCGAGATAGTCTAGAAGCTTCCAGAGCCTTGGCGAAATTGGTAGATTTCTCCGCCAAGTCAGGTATAAATACCGCAGCCCGACATGGAAGAGTCAGTAGTATTGTGAAGACAGTCAGTGAGTGAAGACGATTAGTTGTGACTGCTAGTTGTTCTCTGTCTGAGGTATTTGAGACTTGTGATTGGAAGCTATTTCCTATTGTATCCGACGAATTGTAGCTGTATAATTGTGATTGTTACAGCGGGAATTTCGTTTATCTAGTAAAGTTTTTACGAATAAAAGTCTTGTGTTCATTAAGTGGTCGCTTTATTCAACTCTCAATCAACACGAACCCGTGGAGCTCGGTACAACTGGTGTCAGAAGTGGGATTGAAGAGTTGATGCAGCGTGTCACAAGAAAAATGGATATGGATTTAATGAAAAGTCTTCTCGAAAAATTAGCGGAGCAGATGGCTGAGATGAAAACTGAGATGAAAGCTGGACAAGAAGAGATGAAAGCTGGACAAGAAGAGATGAAAGCTAGACAAGAAGAGATGAAAGCTGGACAAGAAGAGATGAAAGCTGGACAAGAAGAGATGAAAGCTAGACAAGAAGAGATGAAAGCTGGACAAGAAGAGATTAAAACCGAGATGATGAAAGAGATAAAATCTGGACAGGAAGAGATGAAAGCTGGACAGGAGGAGCTTAAAAAGGAACTTAAGAAGGACATTGTAAGTGTTAAAGAAGAATTCTCCAACATCATTCAGGAGAAGATGAATGCAATGGAAGATAAGGTAACTTCAGTAGAAACTAAAGTTCTGGAGATAGAAGAAAACGTGGAAGAAGCATTAGACAATATCAATAAGGAGATTGAAAGCTTGAAGAAACAAATGTCAAACAGACATGAGGAACCCAACGTGACATTTGTGCCTTCCCTAGCCAATATTAAACTCTCAACATTTGATGGGAAATCATCCTGGCAAGTATACAAGACCCAGTTTATGATGGTAGCGGAAGCTAATGGATGGAATCCCCGAGCCCAAGCTTTTCACCTGGCGGCTTCTTTAAGAGGAGACGCGGCTGACATCCTCGAGACGCTTCCGGAGGAGCAGAGGCACGATTTCCAAGCCCTATCGAGTGCCCTTGAGTTGCGGTTTGGAGATAAGTGCACTAAAGAATATAGCAGACTACAGTTAAAGTCCCGCTATCAAAAAGCGGGTGAAAGTCTTCAAGAATTGGCTGCCGATATTCAGCGACTTTCCCATCTAGCATTTTCAGACTGCCCAGCTGAGACACGTCAAGATCTGGCTCTCCATCACTTCATCGATAGTGTGAGGGATCCGGAGATACAGAAAACACTTAGACTCGCCGATGTCAAAGATATTGGATCTGCCCTAGTCTACGCACATAAGATAGAGGCTGCCCAGCAGGCCGCGCGTAAAGACCGGCACTCAATTAGAGCCGTCTCTGCTACTGATATGGACTGTGATCTCAGAAAGCAAATTGAAGATCTGCAGCGAAAATTGCGTAGCTTAGAATTGAGTAAAGGTGGCAGAAACACGAAAATTCAGTGTTGGACTTGCGGTGGAGTCGGACACGTCCGTAGATACTGTCCAAAACAAAAAGATGGTGGAATTTCTAAAATGGAAATACGTCAACGCAAAGAAACTCTTCATGGAAATACTGATGTATTATCAAGGAAACCGTATAACAAAAGCTGCCGATATTGTTCTAGAGAAGAGAAGAACTATCAGTTAGTAAATCCTTCGGTGCGGCAAGTTAATGTTTCACCTCCATCGAAACCAGACCCATGGAGTGATAAAGAACTTAGAGAAGCCCAAAAAGAAGACCCAGATATAAACCCAATTTTAGAATTAAAAGAATCTTCCAGTATGAAACCAAGTTGGCAGGATATCTCTACCTACAGTCCTACTGGTAAACAATATTGGGCTCTTTGGGACTCACTCCATATAAGAAATGGTGTCTTATACAGAAAATGGGAATCCGATGATGGACGTAATTTCAAATGGCAGCTTGTTCTTCCAAAATCAAGAATTTCAGATGTTTTGAAAGAATTGCATAGTAGCTCAACTGGAGGCCACTTTGGAGTAATGAAAACTCTACAGAAAGTTCGAGAACGCTTCTATTGGAGCAAAACTAGACAAGATGTAGAGAAATGGTGTCAATCTTGTGATGACTGTGCGGCACGTAAGGGACCAAAGAAACGTAGCCGAGGAAGGTTGCAACGGTACAACGTAGGAGCACCTTTTGAGCGAATAGCATTAGACATTTTGGGTCCTTTACCACGATCTTCAAATGGCAACAAATACATACTAGTTGTCATGGACTACTTTACTAAGTGGCCTGAAGCGTTTGCAATTCCCGATCAAGAGGCGATTACAGTAGCCGAGGTTCTAGTGCATCAATGGGTTTCCAGATTCGGCACACCCTTACAAATCCATTCTGATCAAGGGACAAATTTCACCTCTGTTGTGTTTAAAGGAATGTGTCAAATTCTCGGAATAGACAAGACGCAGACCACGCCACTACACCCACAATCGGACGGCATGGTAGAGAGATTTAACAGAACCATCTTGAATAATCTCTCACTTATGGTTTCCAGAAATCAGCAAGATTGGGATTTGAAGCTACCGCTGTTTCTGCTTGCATATCGCAGTGCTGTCCATGAGACTACCGGATATACTCCTTCACAGATGCTCTTTGGTCGCGAACTTCGTCTCCCTTGTGATCTTCAGTTTGGTCGTCCACCGGATACATCTTCATCGCCAGAGGAATACCTTCGAGACCTTCAGGCACGTCTTGAAGATGTCCATAACTTCGCTCGAGACCGAATCAACCTGACGACCGAAAGAATGAAGACAAGGTATGACACAAGAGCGACAGGACATGAATTTCAAGAAGGTGACAAAGTTTGGTTGTGGAACCCGATTCGACGTAAAGGACTTTCTCCAAAGTTGCAAGCCAACTGGGAAGGTCCCTACACAGTCCTAAAAAGACTGAACGACGTCGTGGTTCGTATAAGAAAATCATCTTCTTCAAAACCAAAGGTAGTACATTATGATAGATTAGCTCCTTATCGTAATGTAGAGTAAAAATTAGTAGACCATGGTCTCTTTGTAAATAGTATAGATAATTTTTTTATCTTTTCTATTTTTTTTGTATTTTTAGTTGCTTGTGTATGTAATGTATCCTCTTGAAATGTAAATTCTCTTATAATTAATTTGGCCTCCTATCAGGGGATTGTACTGCCCGGGACGTGCAGTCCTTGAGAGGGGGCAATGTTACAAATTTATAAACAATGATTATATTTGTCTTAAAATATCTCAGACAGATCGGAAATTCTCACATTTTGGGCAAAAATTGCGGTATTTAGACGTGTTGTAGTTTAAAAGCGGATTTCCTAATGATTTGGCGACGGTTGGCGAGATTCTTGGCGACTTGGCGACGGTTGGCGAGATTCTTGGCGACTTGGCGAGAAATCGATACTTCTGGAAACATCCATCACCTAAGCTCTAGGACCAATATTTTCCGAGATAGTCTAGAAGCTTCCAGAGCCTTGGCGAAATTGGTAGATTTCTCCGCCAAGTCAGGTATAAATACCGCAGCCCGACATGGAAGAGTCAGTAGTATTGTGAAGACAGTCAGTGAGTGAAGACGATTAGTTGTGACTGCTAGTTGTTCTCTGTCTGAGGTATTTGAGACTTGTGATTGGAAGCTATTTCCTATTGTATCCGACGAATTGTAGCTGTATAATTGTGATTGTTACAGCGGGAATTTCGTTTATCTAGTAAAGTTTTTACGAATAAAAGTCTTGTGTTCATTAAGTGGTCGCTTTATTCAACTCTCAATCAACACGAACCCGTGGAGCTCGGTACAATATATATATATATAACATTCCAAGAATTTTGAAAACCATGTGACGAAGCTTTGTCTGATTGTTATCTACCGCGCTTCCTAGTATCCCCTACTGCATTCGGAGAAACAGAACGGGCAGTTGTCCCGCATTTCAAAGTCAAAGGATAGCATGACTAGCAGATTGAATGTTATTGACCTGATTGGATGGTTCAAAAAGCATTTTGTTCCAGAATCGATGAAAAAACTATATAAGATTCCTTAAATACTGACATAAATGCTCCGACTGTACTTCAGTTAACTGATGATCGTCATTGAAGTGCTCTATGGGAAAGACATCGATTCTTCAAGTTCTGAGGATACCGATGTAAAGGAAACAGAGAATACGGAAAATATTTCCATCGACCGTTGACTAGAACTATCGAAAGAACTTATCGTCGGAATGGAACCTAAATCATTTTGTAAGGAACACGATATTATGTCTGTATATAAACTACAAGAAACTTTACTGTCAGAAAAACCAAAGCATTTAAAACAGAAAGAAAAAAAATTAGCGATTTGTTCATCATTAAGCAAAAATAGTCTTACTTTGCAAATTTTTGGTTATTTTATTATATATATATATGTGTGTGTGTAGAGAGAGAGAGTGTGTATTTTTCATTAAAAAAATTAACGATATAGTTATTATTTTTCCTCCAACAAATTATTTCATGGAAGGAGAAGTGCAATTGAAGTGCGATTTTTTGTAAATGGTTATTGAAATTTTCGCCACCGATCCAAAAAATTCCAGTTACCGGAATATGCTCGGTCCCGAGTAATGGAACCTATACTGTATATACTATTGTATTGTAATACATAAAACGTATTGTGTTATAACTAAAACACTCAATTTAAATCAAATATTTAAATTGAGTATTTAAGTTATTATTTATGTCATACAATGTAGCCTAAATTCCATTTATCAATATATTTATTTTCTTTATAATAAATGTTTTCATTCAAAAAAAATAATAATGCAAAATTCAAAACAAAATTATAATATTTTTCATGATTTAAACACATTTATTCAACTTTGCCAATTTAAAAATACATAGCTTTTTAACAAAATATTATGTAATTTTAGAAATTTGATGGAATCTCTTAATGATAACATTACAAAATTAAATACTGATGTTTTGGGAGTCAAAGATGCAATTGAAGATATGAAAGCTGAAATCACATACCAGAACAAAAGAATAGCTTCATTTGAAGATACAGTTTGTATGAAATATTTTTTAATTAGTGGATCTTCAATATTTTTAAAAAGTGAATATCAATTTACATTTGTTTATTATGCTTTTGAGCAATATAAAAATAAGAAATTACATTAATTTATTTCTTCTACATGACTAAGATTATACAAGACATTAATTTAAAACTTTTTTCATAGGTAAAAATTTCTAAGTTCATGAACATATTTTTATTACAGTTTCTGAAGTTTAAGATTTAAGGCAGAGTTAAGATTACTTTCATAACTGTAAATGCATAATAGTTAAAATTTAAAAAAAAAAGATTAAAGTAATAAAGTTTAAAATTTTATATCCTATACATTTGCAAACATAAATGTAAAATGAAAGAAATAAAAAGAGAAGAAAATTAATGTTATATGGAAAATAAATGTGTGAAAATTTAACCATCTTATGTACTTTTTAATATAAAAGAAAAATATATTGCAGATTAACATAATAGAAATGTTATGTTAATCTACATTTAATATGTTATGTTAATCTACATGTTAATCAAAAATACATTTATAACAATGACAGGTGTTAAAATAAAAAATATATTATGAACTTCCAGACTTACAAAACATAATGGAAAATACAATTTCTAATGAAATTTTTTCAAATATTTCATAATGTAAAAATTTTAATCAAGTGCAAAAATAAGGCACGTTTTATTTCCAGCAGTGAGCCAAAAGTATTTTAGGGAAATAGATTTAAATTTTAACGGTTATAAAAGCAGTAAAATAAATAGCAATCCACAAATTGCAAATACTGTATTGCTCACATATTCTAATCCTATTAGATTGAATCTAAGTGGATCAAAATTTTCTAACGGGCTATTCTAAATAATTTGAGATGAGAGTAAATTATCTTAACTAATTTCACAATTTGTTTCTGAAATGCAAATTATATTTAAAAATAAAAATACTAAATTATTTTTCAAAAATAATGAAATTTTGCAAAAAATTAAAAATTATTTTAATTTTGAGGTACAAAAATTTATTTTCATTTGTAATTTACTTTAAAATATCACTTTTCTATATAAAGTAAAAAATATTTTTGAAAATTAACAATTTTCAAAAACAACCTTTATTTGTAAACATTTTTTAAATACCTAACACTACTTACATTTATTAACAAACAAAAAAGCATCTCTTGTTTGGATACAACCTTAAGTTTAATCAAATTATTCATTTTTCCCATGTAACATAAATATTTGAATTTCACAATTAAATGTATTTCAACAGGTAAACAAGTTAAATGCTTTGAAGGAAGTGACAAGTCTCAAAGATCAAATAAAAATGATGGAAATAATATAATAAAACTACATAATATAATAACAAAAGTATGCATGTCACCATTCTTTTCAAGTAACAATTTACTTTCGTCTAATTTAAATAAACTATTTGTTTTAATTTTATTTGTTAAATTAACATATTACCTAAAATGTTTAATGTTCTTGCTTTTAAATCAATCGAAATTTTCAGAAAATACAGGTGTTAGTCTCATATAGCACCCAATAAAAAATAAAGCTTAAAGATGTAAAATACAGTATTTACAAAAATGATTTTCATAGCACAACATATTAACCATTAAATAACTTTGAGATATAAGTCCAAAATTAGAGGAATCAAAATCGGAAAAATATAGAATCATTTTAAAATGAACAAATTTCTGAAGTTAAACTTAAAAACCAATATACATTCAAGAATATATCATAGTTAATAGAATATGAAAAATTCACCCTTCATTTATTTATACTTTTTAGATTGCAAGAAATACTGATTTGACTGAAACCTTTTTTTTAATTATAGAGTTTTTATGATATGTTCCGCACAAAAAATACCATTTTTTTAAAATGTTAAAAGCACATTTAATGTAGATACCATGGAATGTTTAATATAATTTTGTTAGTACAGATAAAACAATATCCCACATAAAATGAGATTGAAAAGGAGTCCAAACATTATGAAAATGCATTAATATTTAAAAAGAAATTATATCTAAATCATCCTATAACTTCTTGAATTTAGGTTTATTCAAATGTTGAAATTTTCATTTCCAAGGTACTTAATAAAAGTTCTTGTTTGTAACAGGCATCAACAATGGAAGAAATTGTTTTTAAAAATTTTGTTTTTAACGAATTTATTACTTTGCTGTTTAGGAGATTATTATGAATTAGGAAAAAAATAAATTATATAACATCTCAATATAAGGAATTTGAACATGAATTAAGAATACTTGAAGATTAATGAATGCAAGTCATAAAATAACTCACATTTTTCATTTATTACAAACTTTATTTTTATTTACAAAGATACAGAGTTGCAGCTAAAACATTGACAAGTGCCGAATTTTTGTTGTAGGTATACTGAGCAGGGGCTTTTAGTATTACAGGAGATATTTATAAATTTGAAAAAATTTACTATTCGTTATTTCACTACAAGAACACTTCAATGTTATAGAATAGACTTTGAAGTATCATTGAACAGGGAATCTCATTAACATTTATACTTTCAATTTCCCAGAGCAATGTAAATGTAATGTAATTATTTGTTTTTTTTATATATAAAAAACTCTAATATTTTTTAAATTAATCAGATAATATTTAAGCACCAGTGCTATGACTGATAAGCAGGATTTTTATAATACCAATACAGATTTGAAATCTTCATTTTTAGAATACTGAAGAAATTATGCAGGTTCTAAGCAGATTAGAAGAGTCAACAAATAAGACCAAAACTCTGGAGAGTATTAAAAAATTTCAAACAGCTCAGACAAATGGAAATAAAAAATTGCTTGAAGACACTAAAGCTAACAATGAACGCATATTAAGGTAAAATGAAATTATTTGATCCTTCTGTGATTACTTAAGCATTCTAAATTGATAATTATAGAATTTTACATGTAGTTAAGAAACAAAATTGAATATATGTTAAATATGAAATGGAGGAAAGATGATAAAAATAGTTTTCTTTTATAAAAATTTAAGAAATATATCTACAGATTATCTATTTTTGCTTCATACCATTAATTTTCCACTGCACAATATACTAAGAAAACAAAATATCTTTCAATTTTTATGATACAATTTTTTATAAATAACATAATTTATTCAAATAATAACAGTTATTCTGTAAAAATTAAAAACAATACTAAATTCACAATACATATTTTTAAAAAATCCTGATTGCTAAAAGTTTAAAATTTCATGTCTTCTCCCTAAAAAATGCTACTTTAAAAAATAAATAAATGAAATAAGTCAATAATTAAACTACTATATTAAATACTTTTGCATGAAATATACATTTAATAAGCAATTACATTAATTACAATAAAACTATAAATAAAATTACAATAAAGGATGCATTCAAAAATATAAATCTACTTCAAAAATTTTAAAGGTTAATTTTCTAACTATAATAATGTCATTAATTTCGGAACTAAAATGTTAAAGGATTTCTTTCATAAGAAATTTGATTAAAAATACTACAAAACTTTTAATCAATTGTATCAAATTTTCTAACTAAATGTAAGTCATCTCAAATTTTAATTAATTATAAAAAAAATACTATATACTTACTTATATCATTACCAATGTTTCTTCACTGAAAATGTATGAAATAATTCATTTTAAATCATTAATAATGTGTCCAGTCAAAGAAATTACATTTAGATTAATTCATCTGTTTAAATTAATTTTATTAATAAAAAATGCTCTTGGTTTGTATTAATTTTTTTTTACATTCAAAATTTTATTTTCAAATAACTCATATATAAGTGTAATTTTAAAAAATGGCTAAATTTACTTGATTGTTTAATCTATAAATTATGTAATGATTTAACTTTTTCATTTAAAAATAAATTAAAAATACTAATAGAAAGTATTTTTTTAATTTTTGGCAAATACTTAAGTTTTTAAATACACAAAATATTATTTAAGCTTATGAAAATGAATATTGAATATATTAACATTCACACCCAATAATGTGTTTATTTATTTGCTCATATCTAAAATAAATACTACAAATTCTCTTCTAAATTTAAAAAATCTAGTTCAGATCATTATAATATACATGTAGACTTAAAACTTACTCAAATTCTTATTATTATTAAAACATGCTTAAAAAATTAATTATATCATGATTATAATAAGTTTAAATAATCTTTTGTAATATTCCTTTTTAGGAGACTGGACACAAAAATGGATAAAAATAATAATGAATTTAAAAATATTCTAAATAATATCAAACAAGAACAGGACAATAAAATAGAAGAAAAATTAAATGATTTTAAGGCATTTCTGGAGAATTTCAACTCATCTATTAAAAAACTAGTAAGTAAACAACCTTCTTATATTGTTTTCTTTAAATTGAAAAATGAAAAAGAAAAACGTTAACATTATAAGTTATATTTTATATATGTCAGCAAATAACAATTCATTTTAAGTTATTAGTTTTTCAATGTTTTTCAAGGTAGAACAATTTGTGCATTTTAAATAATTTGATAGAAAAGAAAATCTAATTTCAATATGTAAATTATTATCATCAATAAGACTTAAACATAAGTATTTAATTTAAAATTATTATCAATATTTTAAACTGTACAGTGTATAACACATACTACTTCAATTATCAGAAAATTTGATTTATAAATAATATATATTTTGAATAATTTCAATTTATCAATCATTTTTAGTTAAATTTTCTTAATATTGATAACCAATTCATGTGTTTCACTGAAAAAAATCAGAAAAATATTTGAAGTTAATAATTATGTTTTAGATTCAATTATATTCTGAATAATATTACTAAGCTATTTGCTAATAATATATAATAATTAAATACCAATACTAGGAGAAAATACTTATCAAATGCATAAAAAACTTTTCCCTTTCTTTAACTGATTACAACACTTTTACAGGAAAATATCTTGTGTCTTTTAAGCTGGAAATGAAAAATTCACAATTCATATAAAACTCTTACGAACTTCTGGCTCTAAGAGAAAAGCCATAAATATTACCTAAAATTCAGAAAACATTCTTAGTGGAGAATTTTAAATATTTAATTTCTAAAGAAATACTTCTAAAATTTTTTAGATTTTAATAGTAATTAATATTCAATGAAATGTATGTATGCTGTGTATGTACATGCATGTATACTAAATTAATAACAATAAAAAAAATTTTAATTGATTTTTTAAAAAATTTATTACAAAATATATGTATGTAAATATACAGAAAAAGATAATTTAATTCCTAAGTGTTTACGAGAAATTGTGAAGCTTAAGGTTTAAACTTAGAATTTGTTAAACAAATGCATAACTGGAGTAAGAATGGGACAAATGATCACGTTGAGTCCAAAATCAAAAAATCTAAGATAAGTTATTTTTAAAAACTTACAAGAGTAAATCATTTCTCAGTAGAATTTTAAACACAGATTGCTTTCCATGTATTGTGAAAAAATTGACACTGAATCTATATTAAGAGAGAGATTTTTACACAATATATAGACTCTACTTTCCTTTATTACAATTATAGTTCAACATACAGTTAAGCAACTTATTAATACAGTCAACACTTGTTAATTCAAAATAAGTTCATAGCAACCTTGTTTATGAGAGAAAATGGAAATCAACATAGAGAATTATAACTCAGTTGTTCTAATGTTGAAGTGGGCCAGAAGTCATTTACTTTGAATGCTGAAATATGAAGGATATCACTTTTTTAACACACAGGTATGTTACAATCTAGATGAAAAATGCTATCAATTTTCAAGCTAAATTATTAAAATACTTAATTGTAGTGTTTCAATCAGAGCAATGTGCCAATCAAAATATTTCCCCTCATCAACTACATAACCATATAAAAAGTAAAAACTTTTCAAGAAACTGAATTTTAAACAAGATAATGCACACATGTAGAGAAGCCACATCAATCTAGGAAGAAATGCATTGTATAAATTTTCAAAGAAGACTAAATAAACATTAGTTATGAATAAAAAATAATGGAAGCAAGAAACAATTATCAGATGGATTCTTCCTTCCACAACAGTACATTTGAAGATAATGACATGGAATTAATAACATTGTTTATTGAAAAATGAAAGAAAAATAATTTAATTTAATCTTTCAATTTTTCTTGAATCAAGACTAGTACTTAATTTCTCAAATTTGACAGAAAGAGTTTCATAGGATTTAAAACAGTAAATTTATCTTTTCAAAATTAATTTTATTACGTTCATTCACAATAACCAATATGCAAAAAGTCAAAAGATTACAATAACTGATCTTATCACTATTTTATATAGCTTCCAGAGTTCATTTTTCACTTGAGTAATTTTCTGATAAACTATTGCTTATTTTTAACTATTACTAAGAAACATGCACTACAAATGTAAAATCAGAATAATATTTTCACTCTGATATTATAGAATATATATATATACAGTCAATAGTTGCAAATATTCAATGAGCACATGATTGTGACTATGCAGAAATTCTGAAATTGGTTTAATTTTGAAATAAATATTAAATTTGAGATTAAATTTTAAAATAATACTTAATTAAGAAACAAGCTTGATATTTTAATGTTTCGTTAGTACTTTACAATGCTATGCTTTTTAAATTTTAATTTTAATAATCATCAAGCTTTAATACATATGTGTGTAAGAAATATAAGAAAACTAGATTCAGTAATAAAATTGTTTTGTATTCAAAACAATTCAACAATCATTTTAATGATATACATGAATGTATGCATACATATATATAATAAATTTTTTATTTGTATTACAGGATGATTCCAAAAATAATAATATACTTACAAGCAAAGCATTTAGAAGCCCTGCATCTGTAATACAGAAATCTCAACCAATTGCAAAGTCTTTTCAAAATGTGAAACCTGGTCCCATTTTAAGACGTCATAATAATTTTCACAACAGAATACCCATTTTCTGTAATAGTGATTCTATTCATACTCCATTAGCTAAATCAATTAATCAAAATGAAAAGTCTTATATCAGTAATTATAAAGAAAATATAACCAATCCGAATAATCCCTACTTACATACACAGCAAATTTCAACAAATTTTCAGACTTTAAAAGTTAAAAGAAAATTTTCGCCTTCAATAGTATCAAATTCTACAAATTTTAGAAATGATAAAAATAATTTTACTCAAAAAATCATGAAAACCCCCTTTAACAAGATTACCAGTAATTTAAAGTTAACTCCTTCAAAAAATATAGTACCAAAACGAGAGAGAGACAATAACAGTGAGTGTTTAACAACATGTTCCTCACCTTATTATACCATATTTGAAAGAGCAACAAAAAGTGAAAAATACTTCATGTAATAACACTTAAGTTTCTAGAATTTTCTTTAATACTTTAAATTAAATAATAAATTTTTCAACCAAAAAAAATTTAAAACTTATAAATCTGAAAAAATTATAAATGTATTAACATTTGATTCATTTTTAAAATCAAATAAAATATTTAAGGAGAAACAATTTTAAGTATCAATTTACCTAATTTTGAAACATTACAATTTATTTAAGAAAATATTTCTGTATTTATAAACAATATTACTAATTTCATACTGCATAGTTTATGCTATTTTTCATAAAAATGAATAACATATTTAAAAGAATCAATGAAATAATAACGATTTACAGTTAGCATAGAAAAAGATTTTTATTAATAAAAGCAAATTACATGAGAAAATGAGAAACATATGTATATAACAATTAAAAATACAATGTTGGCAAACAATTTTAGAAACATAAAAACCAGCACAAAGAGTATTTACAGATGTATATATCACAAAACACTTTTTTAAGTAATTTTTTTCCAAAAATAACTTCATTTGTTGATAGTTAATGGTAGAGGTGAAACTTTATTGTCTTGACTCTGCAAAATTTCATAATGTATAATTTTTATTATTATAAAATAAACATTTAATCTGTAATGATATTAATTTCATAACTAAATATTATTACAAATTATTAATACAAAAATAAGATTTCTCCTGTTTTTTAAAAAACAGGAAAAACATTCTGTTATGAAAATGTTTTTTAACTAAATGGTATTAAAATGGGCAAATATAAATTTCACTCTTCAAGAAAAATATTCATGCCATTTTTTGTATCTAATGTAAAAAAGTATAGATATTACCTTTCTATATTTTTTATTTCTTGAATAACTTACATTATAGGAATTATATTGAATTTTAAAAATAGTTTATTTTAGACAAGTTTTGAGGAGTATAAAAGAAAATTTTATGTACTCAATGAAAAAATAAGCAGCTCAGAAACACAGAATATGTGAATTGATGATCTCATTTTTAAATTTCAAGCACATAAATATAAATGCAATAACCTTTGACAAATGAAGTACACTTTCTATAAATTTATTTAAAACTACATAGATGTTAAATAAATGCTTCAAACTATGAACTATTGTACAATAATATATAATTAAATCATGCAAAAAAATTATGAAAATAAATATTACAGTTTTTTTATTCAAATTAAAACCTTCCTTTAAGTAATTTATTAAACCTAGAATTATAGCATACTATTTATTCACCATATAAAATGTTTATATTATAGCACAAATGATGAAATTCTGTTAAAAAAATAAGGACATTTTTTCAATAAACAGAACGTCAAATACTTTTGACACTAATTAAACTTTAAACAAATTTTAGTTAAATTCAGCATATATTAAGAAAATATTAAAGATTATTGTGTGGGAAATATCATGTTTGTGCAGCACAATTTTGAAAAAGCCACAGAAGGCATAAAGATGAATTTTAAATTAAGCTTTTTGAAGAAAAAAATCAAAAATAAATTTCATTAAATAAAACTTCACTTTGAAAGAAGAATATGTGTATATATTTATTGTTGAGACAAAAAGTATTTATGTCATACAACATTTCAAAACACTATTAAATTTTAAGCATTTCTAAATATTTTAAACATTTTAAGAAATGTTTAAAATTTTAAGAGATGTTTAATAAATAAACAATCAAAATACAATTAAATTTTCAACATTTCTAAAAATCTAATTAATTTCTTCCTTAAAATTTAATTGTGTTTTGAAAATTATATATTTATTTTTGTAATATCTAATTCCTTAAAGGAAATCAATTCTTGTCTGTTTTATTAGAAACATTCTTTGTAATTCTTTCTTGTTTTGTTAATGTCATGTTATAAACTGAGAGACTTTACATTTCTCTATTTAGCTAATTTGATTTTCTGACTACTAAATGCAAAATCAACATTAAATACTTCATTTAATATGTTCAAAACTTTTATGACATTTCTTTCTTTTACCAGAGTTTCCTGATATTTCTATTTCTGACATGCTGTATAGTAATGGTGGAACACTACTTTTTTATATCTAATCAAAAAAATTTCTTATGGTTTTAAGCACAGATAATGAAGATCTAAACAATTTTTGCTGATGGTATAGAAAGATTTTAATAAATTATAAAAATGGATAAAATATATTTATTTAATTAAAAAGTGAGGTTAAAACACTTATTTTTGTTAAATTTTATTAATTATTGAATGACTTAACATTACATTGATACATACAATCAAAAGAGAAAAACTAAAAACATAATCGATTAATATTCAAACTAATGAATCAATGGAAATGAATTAATTAAAACTTTAGTAATCTATAAAACGTTAACATTACTGCACCAAAATTACGAATGCCAAAAAGTGTTACAAAACAAAATTTTGAGTAAGATGATTTAATTAATAATTAACAACTGAAGTTTGTAATATTTTTATATAAAAAAAGTTAATAAATTCATGTATAAAACCTGAACAGGAAAAAATAACAAATAAGTAAATAACATCATAAGCAATATTGAAGTTAAAGAAAGATATAAATAGAGAATATGTTGACACAAAACAAATATCATTGATATTAAAAAAGAAGTTAAAATGTTGAAGCATTTTTTAAAGTAAAATAACTTATTAATCCCTTTATTGGAGGTATATTATTAGATTGCAACTATCAGATTTACAAAAATATTTATATTATCTACTATACAAATCATAGATATCAAATTCTTTACGCATAAATACCGTATTTATGCAAATCTAATGCGCATCCCCATTTTAAAATTTTAAATAATAAAAAAATTGTTTGTCGGCGATTGTAATGCGCATCAATGGTATGAGGAATTTATTGAATCTAATTTTATACAACAATGGATTTGCATATAAACTATCAATCAATGGTATGATAATTTTATTTAAATTTAGATACCATATTTTATATAACAATGGATTTATACATAAAATAGCAGAACATAGAATTAACCTATTAGTGAACTATTTTTATGTGAAACAATCATTGTTAATTACCACAACCATATATACAGTACCTGTCATAAAATATGAACATGAAATAAATCATAACATTTCTATCTAGCTAAGGGTTTCTACAATCAGTGATTAATAGTAAACGTCTTTATTCACTAATGTTTTCATCACTGGATTCCTCGCAGCTCTCTTTGTCAGAAGCAGATTCATTTCTTCTTTCCTCATCATCATCGTCATCCTCGGTGTTCCAGAGCTCATCATCTTCACTGCCATTCAATGAATTTGAATTACAGCATTTATTAAAAGATTTCACAATCATTGGTGCTTCGATGCTTTTCCAGGCAGCAGAAACTCGGTGTGCAACAATGTGCGGTGCAGCATGCTTAATTTTTCCTGTCAGGGTCAATTCACGGTTTGGCTCACAAACCCATTTTTCGTACTTCCCCTGAGCGTACCCCTTAAAAGGTTTATTTATACTAACGTCCAGGGGTTGTAACACAGACGTCATCCCTCCAAGAATGCTAACACGATCACTGCTTAGGCTGTGCATCTTCTTTTCTATGTCGTCAGTGAGATGACAATGAAATACGCCCAAAGCATTGATGGTGGATAGGCGAGCCCACAGGGACAGCGTTCCCATACATTTCGGAGCCAATCAAGCATTAATCATTCCATCATCAACCCCTTCTCTTGGTTTTGAATTAGAACATCATTTGGGAACAGCTTTTCATTCTTAGGGGTTTTAAGGGATGTTTTCCATTTGAAGATTAAGAAAGGCGGAAGTTTGCACCAGTCTGCTGTTATTGCCAGCATCACTGTTATGCGTTGTTTTTCACACCCCGAAGTTTTAATGATAACTTCCTTAGTCCTCTTTTCCGCAATGGTGTAGTTACGAGGCATATTAAGCCAAATTGACGTCTTGTCAACGTTGCCAATTTGCCCCATTTAAAAATTTCTTTCCTTCCGATGTGTGATGACATACCGCTGAAATGTTAGTAGTGTTCCCTCAAAATCTGTAGGAAGCTTTTGGCATATTGTTGTACGGCGTCTTAGAGATAAGCCCATCCGCTTCATATAACGATCCTCCCATCCCGGCTAGCATTAAACTCTAATTTCGGTATAATAAGAACTTCAGCCTCCTCTTTTGCTTTATTTCTTATGGTGTCACTAGTCAAAGGTTGTCCATTCTTCCTCCTTTCATGTACAAATTCCAATACTTTTTCTTCAATTTTAGGGTGCCTTTCTTTGCAAGGGCCAGTGAATTTCTTTCTACTAGCTTTAGTAGCAAACAGTGCCAATTTCTGTTACCGCCACAAGCAAACATTGCTCTCAGCTATGTTGAATTCTCTACTTGCCTTTCTATTGCCATTTTTTTCAGCAAAATTTACGTCTGAAAGTAGCGTTATATGACATTCTCTTTTGTTTGCCTTAAATTTTGTGACTACATACTCTGCAGTTTCCTCTATGCAATAATGTGTCAACGATAAATTTTAAAATTATCAAATTATTGAGTCTAATGATTTAATAAATATAATGAAAGATTTCTGCAGAACACCAAAATTGTAATTGATTATATTACAGAAATAGAAATGTAAAATTGAAAAAGAAATGTGAGAATACAAACTCAGCTACAAAAACAGAAATTATGAAATGATAAATGCTTTTTAAAAGTACGATTCCTTAAAAGAAATTGATAAAACATAGTTAAAAATATATCTGTGGCATATCTAACATGAAGTCTGTTTGCATTTTATTAATACATGTTGGCTAAAAGGTCTATATCATTATTGAATATTAAGTAAATCTGATACACTTGCATCTGGATTTTAGACATAAATATTGTAATACACAATTTATTATTATATGAAAACACTAAAGGTAAATTATAATACTGTGAAATACATTTGAAAAGTTAAGATGTTATACAAGTTGTGATGTTTGTGTTTACTTTCAACATCATTAAAGAAAACTATTTGTGTGTGTGTTGGTCCATTTCTTATTTCCCCTCAATTCATTTATTAATTTGTAAAAGCCTAACCTCTTAAAAGGACTATGAAGTAGCAATGGATCTTCAATATTACTGTATTTATAAAATAAGATTTAGAAATAAAAATTATGTTTAGATAAATAAGTTGAACTGCAAAAAAAAAAAAAAAATGTTACATTAGATAATGATATGGAGATAAATCAGAGCAGTCTCCATGCCTGAAGATGAATGCAAATATCAATTCATTAGATCAAACATATTCTTTCTAAATTATTTAAACTACAATATTAAAGGAAAAGACCAATATTTTAAATAATAAGCATACATATATAATACTTACTTTGAAATATGCATACATTGACACACCAAACATAGTAATTAAAATGCCTAAAAATTGTACAGGCATTATTGGTTCTGTGAAAATAAGATATCCTCCCATCAAAGTCAAACAAAATTTCAACTGACCAACCACATTATACCTGATGCAAATAAGGAATGAAAATAATGCAAAGATAATATTTCTATAATGTACTGAAAAAAATGTTTAATATTTATAGAATTAGAAAATTTTTATACAATTTTATAAAATAAATTTCTGAAAATTTCATACATAAACTAAAATAAGCAAAATTTTATTAAATATTAATCTAACATAACATTGAGATGGAATTTTTTTATTCAAATATTTTTATTAGAGAGATGTAAATAAATATTTCTTATTTATTTTATAATTTAAGGTGTACATCATTTAAGTTTTACTACATATTCTTGAATTAAAGTCATAAAAATTATTGTTATTCAAAACTTAATAAGAAGGAAAAGATTTTAATACTTTAAAATATTATTTTAAATTCTTCATTTGAGAACTTTAATTGTTCAGCTTTCGTTTTAACAATATGTGACTTCAAAATGAAGTGACAAAGTCATTTACTGCAACCTATGCCATAGCATTTTAGCCGAATTCAGTTAAACATGAATATATACAGTTAGAATGGCAATAAATTTCATTTTAAGGTGATAGAACTGATTCTAAAAACATAGAATGTTGACCAAGACAAGGTTATCCATACCAAAGAAAAGATTATCAATTTATCCAACTCATAATTCATCAAAACAGAACTAGTATGTTTGAATATGAAGAGTTTCTTTAAGCAACAGATTCATTTATTTGTTGATAAATAGTTACTTTTTACCCACAAGGGCTAATTAGCCAGAGATTTAGAGTTACAGACATTAAAAGATGAAGAAGAAATCAGACTACAGAGCTGTTGAATTGAAGGTCAG
Source organism: Latrodectus hesperus (assembly GCA_037975125.1). Classification (NCBI taxonomy): domain Eukaryota; kingdom Metazoa; phylum Arthropoda; class Arachnida; order Araneae; family Theridiidae; genus Latrodectus; species Latrodectus hesperus. The sequence goes on from CM075851.1 coordinate 117,763,534, forward strand.
ATTGTTAACTAATCGGCTTAGCTTGATCTTTTTGCTACAGAATGGAGGGTCTCAAGTCTAATATTCTAGAAGAAACTACACCAAGCTGGTGATTTACAGGCACAAGCTAATGATCTGTATTTAATCACTATTCTGTTGAACAAAATTTCATAACATTCTGCAGAACAAAATAAGAAAACTGCTAAACACACACACATTAAAAAACAGGATGCAAAGTGGTTCAGTTTAATTTTGAAGTGCTGTTTATTTAATTTTGACATTAAATATCCTGCTTTAGTTCTATTTTTATTAGCTGTTTTGTTATAAGAGTAAAGGACACTGAAATAGTTTCCCATTAGTTCAAAAATCAAAAACTTACAGACAAGGTGGGTTGATGATATGGATTATAATAAACATAAGTGGAAATATGTGATAGTATATTATTCAAAATATAGTAATCTGAAAATCCAAGGCTATGTATAAAGTACTCAAATAACATATTTTAACTTAAAGTAATTCCTTTCTATTAATGCATAATATTAGACCTTTTTGCAACCTATCTTGCGAAAAACATAGTTGACAGTGAAGCAATAAAATTTATGAATTGGGGAGTATGTTTTCCAGACCTAATCTAATTGAGTATCTTTGGAATAATTGTAAAAATACAACTAAAGATTTCTTTTATGGTTGAGAACTTGAAGATCATTTTTTCAGGAAAAAAAATAATTTTTACCCAAATTTTATCAATAACTTCATTGCATTTATATACATAGGTATGTAGCAGTTTTAGTTATTTGAGAATACCAAATGCCATATTGAACGTCTTGTATCTTTTCAAAATGATACCTTTTTTATAAAAAAAAATTGTTAGCTGCTTTTATATTTTATCTTTTTTTAAGTAATTACAATTTCTGTACAAAGTTTATACATATCTTTTCTGTATTGTGTTTTGTTATAATGCTTCTTTCCATTATACAGTCATACGTGCTTGTTATAAAAAAGCTTTCATTTTTTATCGTGTTCTTAGATTTTTAAAATGAGTATGATTTCTCAAATACATAAAGTATTTTTCTCTTTCATTATCCAAATTTTTCTGAAGTTCATGAATAAGGTTTGGTTAACATTAAAGTATCAATTCTTTTCATAAGTGAAAAAATTAAGTAAGAAAATTAATACAGCTTAATTAATCTACATAAATTTAACAATAGATTTAGATATATAACTGTTTTCAGTGCAGCAATACTGATTGCTAATAGACTGGGCACAGAAATGAAATTCTATGTTAAAAGAGAAAAAAAAATGAGGTAAAAAGTACAATCATAATAATCTTTAGAGTTGATTGGAAAATTTGTTTAACCATTATTAGTTTAACCACTATTCACACAACCAAAGTAATATGTATGAATCCTCAGAAAAATACTGCTGATATAATTAAAATTATATCCTTTTTAATTTTCCTGATAAAAATTTTACTATAAACATTTAAATAAATATATCTATTAAAGAGCATTTAATTAAATGACTAATCATTCCTTAAAGAAAATTGTATAATCTTTACACATGAAACAGATGATCAGAATTACATTTTATCATTCTAAAATTTAACCAATATATTGCATTTAATACACTTTTTTACAATTTCAACCAAAATATTTTGTTTTCAACAAAATGATTTGGGACTTTAAATATTAATATATATGGGCTTTTATTTAAAGGCATACTGCATGCAAAAAATATTTTATATTTTTTCCATCAAAAAAATAAGCATTTTAAGGTTACTTTTAAAACCTTTTTGAGAAATTAAATAAATTTATTTCAATTAGAATTGAGCTCAAACATAGGCTTTTATTTGAATGCATACTGCATGCAAATAAAAATTTTATTCACAAAATAATTTATCATAAATGATTATGAAAAGACAAAATTAAACACTTTACAACCTTTTATAATCCTTCAAGATTATTTGAACACATTTTGCAATTTCCAAATGGTCTGATTAATAATCAATAAAACTCTAGGTATTTCCATTTCAATCAATATAAGACTCAAAAGATAAAATAAACTGATTCCTCCAAACTGAGATACTTGTAGTTACCTAACTGGAAGCAATTTTATTATTCTGATTTAATTTCATACATTTTATGAATTTAAACTGTTAACAATCAAAATTGTTGCATCAAAGCAATATGTTACACGTGAGATTTACTTGAGAGGAAGAATATTTTATGATATGAAAGCTTTAAATCTATTCCATGCAAAATGGTACATAATAATGACACCTACAATGTGCTTAAACAAAGAAATAGTACAAAAAATTTATATACAAATTGAATTTAAATATTATTAACTGGTGAAAAGTTATCATATATGATGCATGAAAGAAATATTTTTCAGCAAGTTTCTTACTTAAAAACTGAACTGTAGCCAAGGGATTCTGTTTTATCATGTCACAGTACAGCTGCTAATTTCAGTACAGATTCCATAAATGCCTGCAGAATATGGGATCAATAGAATCAAGATCATATGGGATTCACTACCGAATCTCAATGGGCTTCATCACGAAAACATTTTGCACTACCTTAACAATTATACAGCCATGTCATAAGCCCAGAGTCAAGAAATGGGATGATTGCAAAACAAGTCTAATGATGTTTGCAGCATCATGACTCTGCAACCATGAGTTTGACTATACTTGATGCTATGTCAAAAATGACTGCATTCAATGATGCAATCAACAAAAAATCTAGATAAAGGAATAGCATGACATCATATTTCAAGGTGAATACTGGTTCTGTTTATACAACTATGACAGCTGTATTCATGTTTGGTGGTACTAAGAATGCAAATTTCCAGCATGGTTTCGACATTGTCATACTGGCTTATCAACTACAATGATAATATTGGACCCATTAGATACATATATTGAGCATCTTTTGAATGTGCTGATATTTTAATAAAAATTGGGCATTACCTACTATTACACTAACATATCTGATCCCTGAAAAATGTAATATTTCAATGGAGTAATGCACAACCATGTTTTCCATATTGCATGGACCGTTTATGAGAATTGTTTGGTTGGTACTCTATTAATAAGACCTAAAACACATTCTTCAGATCTCACACAAATAGAAAATACTGGATCATTGATTGACAAGCAAAAAATTTGTTACAATGCAGCAGTCACAATGATAAATTACTTGTGGCATTATGTTGAAGTGTCATGGGCAGCTATATCTGCATACAACAACCAATTTCGGTTTGATTCAATACCTAAACTATAAGTGGTGTAATTGTTAGCAAAAGTAGTTGTTTTGGTTGCTGATCTATATTTCAATATTTTTTGAAAATTTAATCACTTTTTAGTATTATATATTTAATTAGTAAATATCACTTTCTTATACATATTTTCTCTTAATGTAGTAATTTTAATGAGTAGTTTTGTAGAAAGATCTGAAACTTTCAGCTAAACTACTAATTTTTTTATAAATACATACAAAAAGTTAAAAATTTCCTTCCTTAATTAAAAAAATTTAAAACAGCAATTCTCTTTAATAAAAATTAAAAGTATAAGCAAAATAATACATAAGCATAAAAAAGTACAAATAAAGGATACGTCACAGCTGAGGTATTTCCAATTATCCAATAAATAGATAAATTGACGGAAAATGCAGTAATTCCAGACAAACAGACGAGAGCCTAAAAAAAGTTAAATCTAGTCCTTAAATCACATATTGCCCAATAGAACATAATAGCGATGTGATACAATTTTATGAGTTTGATATAAATACTAGAAACTAAACACATCCTCAACTTATAAATTTAATTAATACTTAATAGATAAGAAAAATTATAAATTTAAATTTAAAAATAATTAAAAGAATTTTTTTGTAGCAATGTGATAAAATGTTTTTTTAAAAACTGTTAAAAGCTCGAGTCCGATATCAAAAGCAACTAAATAATTTGGTAGCTTAGGAAAATACTTTTAGAAAACTATAATTTTTAATTTTTAGCTTCCCACTTCATTTTTTGAGTTATTAAATTTTTCCCACAATAAGCAGAAATTAAATACAACTAATCAATTTAGTTGTCTTTAGGAATAACATTAACACAGTTGAAATGAAATAAAATTTGATACGCTTCCCCAAAATAAATCTTTTCCCATTTTCAAATTCTCACTTTCAAGGCTTCCAAAATAAAAATAATTAATAAAATTAAATAAAAAGATCTTACAATAGACCATCAATTAACAAACATAATCCATTAGAAGAATATGTTCGCTACCTGAATTGTTTGTTACTAATCGATACACCAAAACTTTTGAGTGAAAGTGATTAATTCATTCTGAAGACCCTAAAATTAAATTAAAAAAGTAAATATAATTTCTAGGTAAATTTATTTAAGAAATAATACAAGCCTTTATTCCATTGATAAACAATCAAATTAATCCCGATTCACTGAAATTATACACAATTTTCATCAAGAGGCATGGAAAGTGCATTTTAACTTAAAAATTTTATACTTAAATATTAATAGTCAGTGAATTTTATAAAATAAAAAGAAAACAGAAAAAGAATCAATTAAAATCACCAGCCTGATAGCACCACATAAGGATCTTATTGGTGATAATTTCACAAATGTAAATACTACATCCAGTCCAGACTGAACTATGAACATCATGAAGCTATTGTGGCCAAACTGGATTATTATTTTAATCAACAGTTATGATCCTGATTTTCATGGAGTCAAGTCAAAATTCCAGGTTTTTCAAGGGCTCTAAAACAATTTTTTGTATTTTCCAAGAGTTACAAGGAGTTTCCAAAAGTTGTACAAACCTGGATAGAAACTTTTGAAAACAATAACAGAATAATTATAGGTTAGGATTGCAGAAAAAAAGAACTTGTAAATAAAAATTTCAAAAAATGATGATTTGTAATATAATAGTCTTTCTATTAAATTTTACATTTATTACTCTTTTCTGTTAAATTCTACATTTATTTTAAACTTAATAAATTGTAATTTACAAATTTTTTTATTATTTATTACTCGTTTCTGTTAAATTCTACATTTATTTTAAGCTTAATAAATTGTAATTTAAAAAAGCTAAAAGCTTATGTTACTTTTACATTTCAACTTTAAATTAATGTGTGATATAAAAAATTTGAAAAAAATTTTACATACACTATTTCAGGACACATTTTTAATCATATTAAATTTATTCAAAATTTATATAAGTCACTTTTAACAAACTCCAGAACGCTGCTACCCCAAAATCTAATTAATCTATGGAAAAATATTCCTCCATGATACTTTTATAATTCTAGTAAATATACATACAATATTAAAAATATAAGCCGACCAATGGCTGAGTGGTTAGCGTTCCTGACTCTTGAGCCGTGGGTCCCGGGTTCGAATCCCGGTTCGGGCATGGATGTTACTATCTCTCTGTGTCTCTCTGTCCTTTCTTGTGTGTTGATGTATGAATGTGGCCCGCCCTATAAACGGGTCTGTGGTGGTATGACGCGGGTAATGCTACTCGCCTCCGTGACTTGGTTCACAGGTGCCCGCTGGGTAACGACAAATGAGTAGCAGTTTCCGGCCTTGTTGTGGCGAAGGGTTAGTTACCCAAGTGCCCGCCGTTATTAAAAAAAAAAAAAATATTAAAAATATTAAAATTTTTTATTGTAAGCACATTCTCATGTAGCACAATCTTATGTAGGTTTATGTCATAAATTCAGATAAATGGATAATGTATATATTATACATCACATATAATACTGTAAATATACATTCCTCACTAATCAAGGGTCAGATTTGTTTAAAAAAATTAATAAAAAAAAGCATTAAACTTATTGGCATTAAAAGTAATTTCTGTGCATAAAAAGATTCAATATTTAGTTCAATTATTTATTAGTGACTTAATGTCGCATAGCCAAGGCAGAGCGAGCTTGGCTTGTCCAAGTGTCATAAGAAACAACAACATTCATTATTCTCAACTAACTATCTAAAGAAGATTCTAATTTTTAGTAAAATATTAGTGGATTAAATAGGATTTTCAACAAATCATACTCTTAATGAAAAGCAAATTTACTTAAAGTTTGATACTATTATAAAAAAAATCATAAAAGCAAAATATGGTATTTATGTGGTTTTACAAAAGTTACAAGAAACAGTCCAACATTTTCCAAGTCTATGAATAATTAATTACATTACAAAAAATTTTATAAAAAACTTATGATATTAACATCAAAACAAATTAAGTATAACATATGATTGTTAAAAAATTACCAAATCTCCTAAAGACCAGATGTGATTAAATAAACCATGAGGAGCCCATGGAGGTTCTATAAAGGGAAAACACAATAAAAGCAGTAAAGAAGAAAGAGGTCCTTGGTAATATAGGAGTTGCATGGAATTCACTTGAAATTCTTTTTGTTTTTCCCCTACCCACTGAAAAATAACAAAAATATTTCATTTAAAAACTTAATGATACATTTAACAAGGACAGGAATTTTAAAAAAAAGTGGTAGCTCCTTTAAAGACAGGAAAAAATAATATTTCATTTAAAAAATAATGGATAAGATTAACAGGCTTCATACAAATTCTCAAAAAACCAATTCCAAAATTTGAAGGAGTTCTCCAGGAGTAAAAAAAAAAAAATTTTCGGGAGACATCGACGTTCACACATTTATATAAATAATACTACATCAATTATTTTAGGTCAGATACATTTGTTATCATTTACATAATATTTTTCAATCATATTTTCAAAGAATATCAGCAATAGATTCTATGAAAAGTAATAGAAATATTGATTTAAATTAGATTTAATATTAATAAGGAGTTCAAATGCAATAAGCTTACATTTACAATAAACATAATGGACACAATTAAAGTATTAAAAAAATTTACACCAACTTATATATTATATATAATGTATATTTTTTAGAAATTTTTTCACATGGCTCCTCTCAATTTATTGTAAGCTTTAAAAAAGAGAGAGAGAGAGAGATGATAAAAATAAAAATTATAATTAATGAAATTTATTACTTAGACACAGTTTTAATTTTGATGACTTCTCTTTTCCAGATCATTACTATTAAATACAAAAATTATAATTTTTCCTCCTGTTTAATTTTAGTAACTTTTATGCTGTATCCAAACCATTACATATGCATATTTTAGATTAATCTCTTTATTCAATTATATGTAACAGACTTACATTTTAAAACATTATTAATAACAATTTTTTATTTTTCAAACATTCATTGCAACACAGTTAATTTTGTAATTAGTGTTAATTTGTTAGTTCTTTCAGTTTCTAAGGCATAATCCATCACAGATTTTGCAAGTTCCTCAATATTTTATTAAACAAAACTTTTTTACAGTCTTTTTTTCTGTTTTTATTCATACATTCTAATTATAATTTCATATTTTTGCACATCCAGCAAAATTAAATATATCTCTCCTAATTATATTACTGATACTTCTTAGCATTAGTTATATTGCAACCAATGGCTGCAGTATAACTAATGCATTTAACCACATTGTTAAGCTTTACATCCAATTTTTGTTAACCGAAAGGTTCACCATGAAAGAACAGCAAAAATAAATTATCCATATGCAACAATTATTTACCTATTTGATAGTAAATTAAAAGAAGAACCAGTTCCATATTTAATAAGATCAAAACAGTCTTCAATATTATTTTGGGTAAAATCCTAGTATACGTAACATGTTATCTAATAATAAAACTGTTGCCAACTAAGAATGAGGTGTCGATGCTTGTCGCCAAATTGTTCCCAAAGATCAGATGAAAATTTTATGATTTTTACCAAAAATAAGCATAAAGTAAAAGCAAAGAGATGGTAATTTAAAAATAGAAAATCATAAGCATACCATGAAAAAAGCCACATATAAATCATAAACATAAAATACATAAAAGCAATATAGCAAATGCAAAAAGGCTAAAAATCAATATAACCAACCAACCAAATCTCGCCAAATCAACAACTACAGATACAAAACTTTATCACCTTCCCAAATGTTGCCCAATCCAGTGTGTTATGTATTCTAGAATTAAACCTAATTTTGAAAGTTTGCACATAATTTTATGAATATAAATTTTAAATTAATGAGCTAAGTCCTTCCACGATTCACTCTTTTAAGATTTTGATATAATCTTAAAACATTTTGCACTCAGGTGCATAAGACAATGACATAAGAACTTTCTGCAGTTCAAGGACCTAAACTTGAAATATTTCATGCTTTAGAATATTACAATAGACAATTTTTATTATTTAATTTTTTTCTGTCATTGATATTAAAACAAGATTTATAACCTTTTTTTCTTTTTCCTACGCCCGACCTTGGTTTTTCAACCATTAGTCTTTGTCAGGCAGCCCAATATAATCTTGAGGTGAATGAAAAGTCATCTTCCACAGAATTTCTAACTGCGACGTCTGAAAGTCCAGGGCAAGTGTAAAGGTGGTCACCAGTCATGTCCTCTAGTCCACAAAAAGGGCAGATTGGAGGGTCCTTCAAACCCAAACGGTGAAGGTGTATTTGCAGATAATCATGCCTAGTTTTAAGGCGAAAATTTGCCACTCCCAAAGCTCTGTGGAGGTTACACGGTATAGGCTCTGTCAGCAAGGAAGCCCATTCTTTCCCCTTTATGCACATCTTGTAAACATTTCTACAATAGGAGGCTATATTTGACTTAATAAGCCTTTTAACAATATGGTACTCCGAGGCTGGAGAAGGCTGTTGTAGATCTGAGCCAGCCTTTGCCAATTTATCAGCTGTGTCACTTCCCGCGATACCACAGTGGCTGGGTATCCATTGCAGTACAATTTGACGTCCTTCTTCCAGTAGAGAACTAATTGCCATTTGACAGCGATAAACAGACCCAATACTGCTAGGAGCAATTGAAGAGAGAGACCTGATGGTGGCCTGAGAGTCTATAAAAAATACTATGTTGTTCTCATTACCCTTTCTGATCTCTTCAAGTGCTAATTGCACAGCAGCCACTTCACCATTGTAGCTGTTATAGTATTTCCCAACAGCCTGGGAAAGCCTGAAACTCTTAGAGTATACTCCTGCACCAGCATTTCTAATGACATCCACAGCTGAACCATCTGTATAGACATGGAACCAAACAGATGATGGATAATGCTCATTGATAGTAGCTACGGTAGCCATCCTTAGCTCAGAATCAGTGGAGACCTTCTTACTAACAGGTAGTATCAGGTCTAGACAGCAATCAGCTCTATAAATATGGTTTTGAAAGATAGGGGGTCTAAATAAAGGCACTCTATCTGCATACGGGATCTTATACCTATCTGACAATTCCCTAGTCAAAGTCAAAAAAGTTCTCTGTGTTTTCAATCTTGGGAAAACAGGAATATAATTTTTCCAGAACCCATCATCCCTTAGAAGCCTTTCGGAGAGTCTCAAGGCAGCACTTTGTCTTAAATCTGCCAAAGGTTCCAACCCAGTCTGAATTTGCATTGCCTCAATAGGTGTAGATGAAGCCCCACCGGTGATAAGTCTAAGGACATTATTCTCAACAGTCTCCAGTTTTTTCTGGATGTTATCCAATGCAGTAATCAGGAGCTCAGCTCCATATTCAATTGCAGGTCTGATGTATGACTTATAGGTGGTGCAGAGTAAGTCTTGTGAAGCTCCCCATTTCACTCCTGCAAGTCTTTTTAAAAGTTTACTTCTGGATTTTTCGATGTCTTTAACTTCAACAGCTTGGCTATTCCAACTTAACCTTGTATCCAAAGTGATGCCCAGATATTTGGCTCAAGCTGTTTTACACAGACGATGGGGGCCATAATATAAACTAATATCATAGGGTTTTGTACTTAAAGTAAACAGCTGGTAAAAGGTTTTATTAATGTTTACTATCATTTGATTTTCATTAGACCAATGAAACAGTTCTTTTAAAGCCCCGTTAAGGGAAAGCTGGATGTGCTGTATATCTCTGCTGGTTGACCAAATGACCAGATCATCTGGTCATTGGTAAGATTTATAACTTAAGCAAATATCTTTTTCATAGCTACGAGCATTATTTTGTTAAAAGCTTGCAATTTTAAAGACCTCGCATATCAATAGTCACTGTAACACTTTTAATTGGAATAAAACAATTCTATTAATTTTTTTATTAGTAAATATATGTTACAGTAAAGACAAACTAAAATAACCTACACAAATTTATATCACTGTTACATTTCAACCAATAAATTAATGAGAAAAACAAAAAGTACCATACCAGTTTACTTATATTTTTATAATTTAAAACCAATAAAAATATACTGCTTAGAGAGAGAAATAACAGCAATCATTGTAAAAAGGCTTCTTGTATTTCCTTAAAGCCTAAAGCATATTGTCGATGTATTATTATAAAAATTCCAAAGCTTACAAAATACTTTTCTCACTTAATTCTATAAATGATTATTAGTGGCTCCAATTTAACTACAGAAAAAAAATTTCATCCGCAAAATATTTTCTTCATATAAAAATTTTTAATTAAATTTAAAACTTCATATTATCTTTGTATTAATATTTTTTGTTTTATTATAATAGAACAGATAGCTTAACAATTATATTTTTTCCTAAATTAAAATATATAAAAAAATAAAATTCTATTAATATTTGCAAAATGCCCAATATTTTTATTTATAAAATCATTATTTAATTGAGATATATTTTTCTGTGATTATTATAATATATGATAGTTGTAATATTTTGGCATTACATTATTTTGCAAATTTTATTTTTCATATAACTCCCAATTTAAATCATATCAATTGTAATTCCTTTAATAAAGATTAAACCGCTTTGGGAAATGAAATGATGCATATACACTGCATTTCCCACTGTCATCCACACTTATACATTTTTAAAATGATATATTTAGTTTAAACAATCTTTTATCCCTCTTTATTAATCTAAATCGATTTTTCAACAGTTATCATAGACTGAATCAAATTAAATTAAAACTGGTTGGAAACCAATTTTAAAATAAAAAAAGTCTAACATTAAGGGAAAGATAGTTATTATTATTTTACAAAATATATTAGTTACTGTTTCTTTTTTCTCTTACTTAAAGCACAATATGCAATATATATCTTTGATAGTAAACCAATCTAAAGTAGGAGCTTTTACAGTAAGTCTGATTCAATGATATGTTAAATTTGAGCAATTTTACCACATGGTCATAAGATCTTAATGTTCAACAAAACATGTACAATATTGGATAAATAATGTTAGTAAGCAAGTGTGCATCTTTTGGTTTCCTGATAAAAATTTGTTTACATTATGTTACATAGTCTTATTTATATTAATACGGATAATACAAACTAATATTTTGCTATATTTTTTGAAAATAAAAATAATTAATGAACCTGAACTGATTGGCCCAACACTTCAGAACACACATCTATCAAACACGGTTTGACAAGATCTTCAGCAACTGAGTATGGTTTTTTAGATTTGGCAATACGCAGAGCAACTAGATACGATGCTTTTAAAAGCGATTTATCAACCAAGAAACATTTTTTAAAAGCATCCCTTTGAATTTTCATCTCCAAATTTTTTCTCCTGAAAAAGTCCAGGGGTTTGCTTTCCAGTTGTGGGTGCTTCGTTTGTAAATGCCGCATGAGCTTGGAAGGTTTCATGCTTTCATTGGAAAGAACATCTCTACAAACAACACATTCAGGTTTTGGACAATTTTCTTCTGATTGAGGCCAGAGGATAAAACCATATTTCAAATAATCTGCGATGTAGTGCCTTACAAAGCTTTTTCTTTTTTTGGAAGATTGTGGAATATATTCACTTTCATCTGTATTCAAAGGGGCGGACGATGTACTTGGTTTTTGAAAATCCTTTCTTTGCACGAAATTTAGTAATGTGCGTTTCGTTTCCTTCTTACTCATTCTGGTTATTGATTTTATATACCTAAAGTTACAGAAATAGTAGTTATAGCATAATATTAAATTCAGAATTTATTAAAAACTTACGCTGATAAATAGTTTTCAAGAATTGCCCAAGTGTGCAGAATAATCAAAATCAAAACGTAATCAAGACGCCAGACACCTTGAACACTGCGATAGTCAGCGTTCAAGTAATCAGGGATACGCAAGGCACCAAGGCAGACAGGCGCACCCTAACTGGTGTTCTAAGCAGTGTTGCCAGAACAATTTGATTAAAAGGAATAAGTCGACAGTTCAAAATGTAATAGATTTCATAGAATAGTAAAAAAGAGTGCCGAGGTACCGGCAGTCTTTTTTTTTTTTTTAATTTATGTAAAGGGTAATTTTGTAAATTTCATAAAATCTTAAAATAGTAACAGATTTGGTGAGTAACGTAAAAACGTAAAACGTATATAGATATTTAAAATAGGCTTCTTTTCCGTTTCAATGAAGTGTTTTAAAAGATAACAGCATGTACTGTGATTGCATTTTTACACAATTTAATGAAATAAATATTTCAAAATTAATTTATTTTTACAGTTTGAAAAACAATTTATATCAAGATTAAAACAATAAATCATTATTTATTGAAAAATAATATAATTAGTTGGTATTTTAATGAGAGATATTTGCTAAAAAGTTCAGGATTTTACATTTTTTATATATCCTAATTTAAGTTTATTAACAATATAGTAGTTTTATTATTTTCTATGCACTTACCATTTAAAAGTCAAAATAATTAAATAATATAAACACTAGACATGTACATAAATAAATGAAATTATTTTCAGTGAATTATTTTATTTGAATATCAAGAAAACTAGTTTTGACAGTTTCTTTTCTAAAATAGCATTCCCCAAGCTTCCAAAATAAGCTGTACATTTGAAATCGTAAAATAAAAATTCAGTTACTCTAAATTCTTAAAATTAAAATTACTATAATTCAAACAAGTAAAATTATACAGAAAAATATTAACATTTATAACTAATATAAAAAGTACAAACGTACATGCTTAAGACAAAAGTTAAGTAAGTCAAGGTCATTCTACAACTTATATCCTGCAAAATATTTTCTACAGTAAAAAGTTCTGCTTTGAAAGTTTCATTTTATAAGCTTATTCATTTACTTATTTTAAATTTTTTTATAATAATTTAATTTTTCATTAGTTAGTTATTAAAAATTTTGAACAAAAAACACATTGTAATAGAATAACTGTTAAAATACCTTGCATTGATTGTAAGAAACATTACTAATTTAATAATGGTAATGACTGTTAAAATACTTTGAATAAGTATAAACAGTCAATAATGTAGTTAAGTAAAAAATACCATAAAACACTTTTATACTCCAATGACGAAAAAATTTATATGAAATATTAAAAAAAAAGATTAAAGTTAAAAAAAAAACATTTAAATATTTTAAAATGTCAGAATATAAACTATTTATAAATTATTAAAAATTCTTAAATAAGGATATTTAAATATTCTAGCATTAAAATTATTAAATAAGCAAAAAATAGTTTCTTACCACTTGATAACAAGAAGTGACAAGAATACCAATAAGAGCAAATACAGTTCCAATCGCATTAAACTTTATATCATAAGCAGAATTAAGAAATACTCCAGTGGCAATTGGTATCTGGGAAAGATAAGTTGATATGATTTTTTTATTTGTAACTTTAAATAAAAATTAAAAAATAATTAGCAGAAATATATACAATATTAGATAACATATAAAATTAATTTTAAATTTAAGACTAATAACAGTGCATACATTACATCCTTTGTAAAAAATTCCAGTCTTTTAATGGATATCAATTGTGGATTCAATTTCAACCCTAGGTGAGAATGTTTATAGTTGTTGTTGCATCAGCATGCTTCTCAGTATCTAGTCCTGAATTGGGCCCTATTAGTTAGATAGAAGCAGCCGAGTGGAGTCTTTGTAATTTTGAAGCAGGGATCAAGCAGAAGATCCTCCAATACTTGCCCTGCCCCCAGAGGTATCATTTCACTATAAGGACATTGCAACCACACCCAATTTTCACTACATTCCCATTATGAGGACAATGCTCTGACCAGCCAAGCCACTGCTGTCCCTGAATGTTTGCAGTGGTATAGAATTCATTTAAAATTGTTCAACGTTGAATTAGCCTTCATTATCGAAACATGAACACAGAGTAGCAAACAAACAAATCCACATCAAACTATAATTTCTCTATTTTCTTACTCATTTAAAATAAAACTCATAAATATTCAAATATTAGAACAGAATGCAAACTAAACTTAATAAAACAAAATCTAACTAAGCCATGAAACTTTAGAGGTCATTTTTTGATAAATTTTTAAATTTCAAAAAGTAAAGATAAATATAAAAAAAATGTGTACTGCTTATAAACAAGATATTAGTTTTATTAAATATTGAAAATTTAAAAAATCAAAAGAATAATTTTTTGATTATTTTTATAAATTTTAATTACAACCTAAAACTATTTGGTTACTTTAAAGTCAGTCACAAATTTCTACCAGTAAAAAAGTTATATTATTGTATAATTAATCAGAATGTATAAAAATTGTGTTTATTAAAAAAATTATAAAGCAAAAAGTACTATTTTAAAACTAAGAGAATAGAAGCAAGTATAAAATAAAGCCAACCTATTTAAGAAAAAAATATTTTTCATTCAATTTTAGAAATCCAGTAAATATTAAACTTTAACCATTAACATAAGACATTTGAAAAAAAAATATGTGTTTTAAAATTTTAAGATATGTATTTTTCACAAATAAATTTGAAAATTTTATGATCTTAATTTTAGAAAATATAATTTTTAACTTTTTACTTAATGGATCTATTTTGTAATCATTTTATTACTATTGAATGATCCACAAGGATTTCCTCTTTTAGGTGTGTTGCTTGTAAGGTATGCAGTTTGTATTTCAATTAAATAAATTATTTTATGAGATTTTGAACTCTTATGTACTTCCAACTTCACTTGGGTCTTCCAGTCAATTTTGTCAAATTTTGCTTTTTAATTCCAAATAATTCAATGTAAAACTTCACAAACTTAGAAAATAAAATGAAAGATTTAAAATCTAATGTATGAGAAAACACCAATTTTTGACACTGTGTATTAAATACATCAAGAAATTAAAACAATTATGAGGCTTTACATTATTTACCATGTTCTGCCTCTCATGAAACTTTTCATAGATTATATTTATACATAAAGGAACATATTCCAACAATATAGGGAAAGAAACCTGAAAACTCAAAAACATAATGTCTCACAGATAGATGTGCATACAGAAATCTGAATAGCTAACTCATAATGTTTAATGGTGACTGGGGATATTCTGCTCCAAGAAGTAAACTTTCCACAAAGCCAAAGAGAGTCTAAGTCAACAAACTTTGACACTGCATAGTTGTAAGGCATTTTAACATTTACTCTATCTTATTTTTGAAAGGATTTTTCATATGTGTTACAATAAAGGAAACATGGACAACTTACAAGTAACCATTGTAACAGTTATGCATGCAAAAAGAAATAGTAAAACTATTTTACATAATCAAACAGTAGCTAGGAGCAAACCTAGGACCTTACACTCCAAATAGTACTGGTCTACCATTAAGCTACAGTATGGCCAGATTGCCAAAGCAGAAAATTTTTTTAAAAATTTTAAAAGTAACCACACAAAATTTGAAAATAAAATGAGTTACTAAAATGGTCATAATATTAAGAATGAGTGATACCTTTATAAATACAGTTCACAAATATATTTAATAATTAATAAGGGAAGATTAGTAAACTAATAAATAATCAAAATCATAGCAACTTTTGAAATTTTCAATATAAAAATACATTTAATTACGTAAGAAATTTTCTAAATGTGTATTTAGACATAACAATTAGCAAAATTTTGGTTCACAGTAATTTTGTGAAAAATTTGATTTAGTTCTTTAACATTTTCAAGTCAGTTTTTGCATGTAAGATCAAACTGGACCAGGACCTACAGTTTAAAGTTAATTATTAACCACTATTAACATCCATAGCTAAAGTAAGAAACAAACCAACAAGTTGTTAACTGAAGGCCAGAACACAAATCATATAACATTAGGGCAGGTCAGTACCCTAATGATAACACAATATTCATAAAAATCAAGGATCCTGAATTCAATCTAAACTACTATTGTATAATGGGAGATAGGAAAAACATTTATTTTACTAATTAAGTTTTATTTCTTAATTTAAATCTTCTAAATATTAGTTAAAAAAATTTTGATTGTCTTAATTCACAACTTTAGCAATAACATTACTTTGTATCAGAAAGAATTATTTATTAAAAATAGAGTTCAAAATCATAAGATAGCATTTAACAAGTAGGAAAATAATTTAATATTTCATTAAATATAAAACATTGAATTATATTTAGCTTTTTAATCTTCTAGCTTTAGGATATGATTTTTATATTATTATATACATTTGCTAAAATATGATACTTATGCATTAATAAAAAAAGTTATATTATCTTTATTGAAAGAATAGAATGTTGTAGCTATGATAACTTTACTACATTAATAAGAATATACTTGGAGCTCTTCATTCACATATTAACCACATTTTCTTAAAAACTCTCTTCCTCCTAACAGGTACAGCCCAACTCGGTACAGGAAATTATGCTGTTGCACACATACTCAATTTGCACATACACAAGTTTAAATCTCAAAATAGTGTTTTGAATAAAGCACATCAGAAATCAACTTTTTATAATTCAACCGTAATTTAATAAATTAGTGATTTAATTAAATTAAATTTGATAAATGCCCTCACAATATAGCCAATATGATAATATATGAATGATTACACATAAAAATAGATAATTACATTTTAGAATAACATTAATGAATGAAAACACAAGTAATAACTTTCAGAAAAATATTTAATTCAAGACATTCTTTAACGCCAAATACATAACTGCTTAACATTTATCTCATATATTTGAATAAAAAATACTCATGTAATTTAACTCTAGGAGGACAGTTATACACATTAGTACATACAATAGTTCTATTGCCTAACCAGTTATTCCCTCTATAAACAATTTATTTTTTACTCTAATAAAAACATGAATTTGTAAAAAAACATAGTAAAAAATTAAAAATAGTAAAAAATGTTTACTGTGTTTAATGTCAAATCTTTTACTTTACAAAGTATATATAATTTACAATGACTTTACTTTCATTATTTTTTAAAGGCAAAGTATTCAAATTTTTTACAATCTAGTGGGCATTAAGAAATTAACTATTCAGCTCTTTGAAAAAAGATTTAATTTTATTATCCAAGGAAAACTAAAGTTTTAACGTTATAAATGATATATTTTTTATTAAATTTAACTAGAAATTTTTTGTGCTAAAAATACCTTTGTTATCAAAGAGAATATGGAGTGTAAAATAATAGGCCTTCTGGTGGTGCACACTGATTAAGGCTAAATCTGCTACAGCTTTGCTAGCCTCTTCTGCTTAAAAATGGTAGATTCCCCAGATTGTGTTTTGTGTGACTCTACAAAACACATGGTGACTATGCACAAAACACAATCAACCAATGATTTTTGAATATTTAAATAATTTTACTGTATTTTCTCAATATGAGGACATTGTCAAAAAGTATTGGAGAGCCTGTGAACTAATGGCTTAAATGTTTGGTATTTGTAAAATAAATAAATCAAAGAGAATATGAAATTAATTACAGAATGGCTACTTTTAAAGACAACATATTTTCTTACTGCTAAGTTATACCACTGAAAAGTTTCTTTGAAGAAATGTGAAAAGAAAGAAAAAGTGCAACTTTTGATAGATGTGACTTAAGCACAACACTTGATAAATAAACCAATAATTAATTTTCAAAGATTTAAAATATGACTAAAAATGTTTAACTGATTTTAGTAATATTTCATTTAACAATTTATTCTTTGGAAACAATGCTAAATTTTCTACTAAACTATAACATTCAGAGCCAATTCTCTTGTAAGTTTCTATGAAATATTTATATTAAAAAATCTTGTAGTTAGTAAATTACATACAGAAGACCTTAAAACTGTCAATGTCCATAGATAAGTTCATAACACAAATATTCAGTTTCTAGGCTAAAATAAATTAATTTTATTGTTTTAACTAAAGTAAAATTAATATAGTGTAGGTCATAATATACTAGTCACATGTCTTAATTTATCATATAGTCTCAGAAGTCGTACTATATTTCATTTAATAAGCTATACATAAATGTGGTGTTACCTATTTTTGGCTTTTATTATTTGTCATACTGAAGCTGTTAAATATTTTTATACTATTGTTACCGATTTTTTTTAAATAAAATGCAAGTTGATAATTAATATGTTGTTTAAAATTTAATCATAATTAAACCATACAATAATTATTTTTAAAATATGATCACAAAATTTTATGATCTAAGATATTATTTTTTACTTTGACAGTTTACTTTCTTGATTACTTTTACCTTTACTAAATTATAAATATACCACTAAGTTATTAACTAAAACCATAAACAGTCTTACTCAAAATGCAACATTTAAGATAATTTATGCTCTGAGAAATACCCAATATATCATCCATTTTTAAAAATCAATTTCAAATCTTTATAAATCATTACAAAAATACTAACTGCTTGATTTTGCAGCATATACTAAATCACAAAAAATATTATGGGTAGTTGAAAAATAGTAAGTTCACAGACAAGGTTTTGAAACTGAACTATTTTGATATTTCAATACATTTCAGATTTTTGAGAAAATTATAGATTGTTTAAAAATTATTCATTACCTCATTACCATATTTGAATAATTCAGAATATGATAAGGCATTATGAAATATTTTATAACTTAGCCACTGCACTTTTTCAGTAATTATAATGAATGTTTAAAGAAAATGTAAATTTGCAACTTTGTTGCGAGAAATTAGAATAAGAAAGAATAAGGATAGGCTACATGAAAAGTATAAGCAAGAAGTATTAAAAAATTACTAAATTATATATCAAGAGGAAGGCTGAAATTTTAAAAACAAAATTTTGCACACAATGAATTTTGGTTAATAATTACGGCATAATGTAACATAAATATAGATTTTATTTTTACCAATGTTGATTTTATTTGTAATGAAAATGTTCGTTTATAAAAAAATGTTTGAATCATCATAATAATAGGCATTGTCAATGTCTTCATTATTTGGTATGTTCCCACTGTGTTATATTCTAATGAAAGGTTGGTGAAAACAACGAAACCACAAAATGAGATAGCCAGTGGTAATATCTGTAATAATGGTAATCGTTTTGCTTGAAAAATATTGAGCCTTTCACATAATTTGATGCCAATAGATGTTATAACGAAATGTATGAATGTTAAAGTTACATTTGGAAATTTCGTTCTGACGTATACTATCTTGTTGACAAGTACAATAGACACAGACAAAAATAAATTTGCCGCAAGACAAAGAGGAACCTCATTTTGAAAGCACATTTTAATATTTTTTCATAGCATTCAAAATGAAATACTTTTGTTATTTTTATAATACTTTTGTTTTAAATTACTTATAATACTTTTGTTTTAAATACTTTTGTTATTCATAAATATACTTTTTCTATAATAAACACTCATAGCATTTACTTGTATCCAGAGTATTTTACTGACACACACTGATCGCAAAATACACACATTTTCAGATTGTTTGTTTACATATTTAGCCTTGTAAGTAGTGATAATCATCTATTATTTGATTTGTCAAAGCACAGGATAAACGTTAGTTCACAAAATTTGATTGGTTGAGACATTCAGACTAACAACAATCTCTAACAGGATACTAGTAGTTTCTTTTTCTTCCCATTTTTGTGTCGTCTCTGTGTCTGTCCCTAAAACAACGTTTCCGGATTAATGTATGATAATTTGAAAGTGAAAAATATTAGAATATTAAAACATGTTTAATAATATTCGAGGTATACTGAATAGAAGAAGCGATCAGTCTAGAGTATGCCTTACACTTTGAATATTCGTCTTCTGATTTTTCAATGATATGATAAATTAACAATACATATGCCTCAGTCTTATAAAAGATTTTCTTTATCATTTTATATTGAGTAACAATTTAATAGATACATTTTTTTATTATTTTCTGTAATTTAATTTTTCGATCAATGTTTTAAAATATTGATTAATAGTGAATGTGAAACAAATTTGAATACTTGTAATTTATGTTATCTAAATAAATTCTGCTCTTTTAATTCGTGATTTCTTGTTTGTCAATCAATGAATTTATTAAGTTGCTTTTTAAAATATATACAGATAAATTTGTTATTTAAAATTTATGATTTTTCTCTTCTGAACTGAGCTTTATCTAGTTTCCTATATATTGATCTAATTTCTGCAAAAAATTACATTGTTTTACATTTGCACCTTTGTTTTAAAATACATATATCATGAGTAAGTATTAAAATTACATAATAGAAATGTCAGCATTTTGACAAACTGGAAAGAACTGTCTAGTCATGCATTGAGCTGCATTTACTTCATAAATATTCATTTTCAAAAGGAATAAAATTTTCATTATTAATTCTAAAACAGCTTTAATAAATGTTCAATTTACAAATTGTGTTACAAAATGAAATAAATTTTTCAGAAAACAATTTTATCCTTTTGCAAAATTTGCTTTCAAATATTGTCTCTAAAAACAAAAATGTTGGGAAAAGTGTCAACAAATGTATAGATAAAAAATATATTATTATTTACTTGTGAAATATTTTTAAATTTAAGAATTTTTAAATGGACAATTTGGAAATAGAAAATTTTATATTAAAATTTAATAATATACAAATGTAGTGTTAATATTTTACAATTATTGTAAAATTACAAATGTATGAACAAAAATTTTTAATAATTTTTAGTGTCAATATTTTGAATTTTTGTAAAAGAAATTATTTAAAATATATAATTACCATTGTTTAGTAATTGCAACTCAAATGTATAAATTTGAATAATTCTATTTTTATTTTTCATTCTCATTGCCATTCTTTATGCATCTAAAGGAAGGAAAACTACATATTTTTCATGTATCCACATTTGCGATACTTGTTTTATCCAAAATTTGCTGTGTTAAAGTTGTTCAAAAACTGTATTTATTTAAAAAAAATTTGTCTCTATTCAAGATATAAAATTCTGCATATTTTGTAATTGTATATATATTTAAACTTGTTTTGTATTTTTTTTAACTTTAATATTTTTTTAAAAAAATAATGAAAGTTTTGTTACTATACAGTTACATTTTAAAGCTTAGTTGGAATAATAAACTATTTATTCTCCTTATCAATGATTTTTGTAAAGTTAAAAATGTGTACTCAATTGTGTATTCCAAAATTAAGTACAATAAAATTTCAAAACTTTGTAAGTGAAAATGATTTTGTTGAAATTTAACTGTTGATGACCTTAACTGCATTTTCACACTATTTAAACTATTCTTATTTATTAGGTTTTATTAAAAGTTGCATAGATGTAAACCATTGAAACTAATTTTAAGTATTAATGAACCTCAAAATTAAACAATGAAGCTAACTTTTACTTAATCAGATAATGATAGCAGAAAAAAAGGAAAATATATTTCCCAATATCTACAAATTAACCAACATAAATTCTACCAAATTATTGAAAAAAGAAAAACTTGTAATTATTATTAAAATATGAATGTAACATAATTTTGCAAAGAGAGGAATAGTTCATTCAATTTAAAATAGTAAAAACTATCCAAAATTTTTTTGGTTATAGAATTTTTCACTGTGTATATCAATAAAAAAATGATAGAAAAATTATGTAATAGATAAAAAAAAAATGAAAGTAACTAAACAAAAAATTTCCAAAAATCTGATTATGTCTCATTTATTTGTTTTCATAGGGTCTTAGAACACATAAAATCAAATTTATATTTAAGCATCCTAAAAGAATTTGAAGATAGAGATTTTGTGTTGTATACTTGAGGTTTTAGTTTACTAATTTGAGTTTTCCATTTTAGTCTGAATCTCTGCCTTCAAGACCATCTGAAGAAAATGTTCAAACAGAAGTAATATTTTAAAGTTCAAAATTTTTATATGTAAAGTACTTTCTATTTTGATAAGACATTTCTTGTATCTCCATGATATTAAAATGTAATTTATGTAAAATAAAAAATGTTTGATATTGAAATTATTTTTGTACTAATATTTAAAATATAAAAGTGTTATTTTCATATGTATTTAGTATAAAATGCTTTTTGTCAAGAAAAAAATTGATCAGCACTTTATGTCAGAAATAAATTTTGTCAATAAATGATAATTACTTAATTTAAAAATAAAATGTACTTATTTTAGTAATTTTTAAAAATGTAAAACTTTTTAAGCAATATCCAATGCAAATGAAATATTTACAACATTACTTGCAATATTTTTCTTTCCCATTAGGCCGATTATTATATGGGAGTATAATGGAATTACACCGAAAAATCACTTGCTGTCAACCATTTAACTGTTTTACTTTTGTATATATTTAAACAATTTAGGAGCTGATTTTTTTTAAAATTTGTATTTCCATTTATGTATATAATATAAAAGGATACTTGTAATAAAGTACTAGATGTTTGAGGATGTTAATTTAACATATTTGTTGCTAAACATACATGTTGTGTTAAAAGTTAATTTGAAACTGAAATGAAAATTTATTTTAATAATCATGTATGTGTAAACAGAATTAGGGGACTAATAAAAATATTAAAAAACATAGATAATTAATTCTAACATGAGCATGAAATTTTTATTGAGTTCACATTGACCTAAAAGTTGCAATATTTAGTTGCAATAAATATTTTCTAAATCAAATAAAAGTTAGGGTAATACATAATAACAGTATTATATCTCAAAGAAATATTAAATTCTTAATATGCTAATTGATAATGCCTAAAGATAAATTACGAGCAACCACATTTGGTAAATTAAACATTAAAAAGACACAATCATATTTGTATGTCTAAATTAGAACCTCATACTACTACTAAATATTAATGTCTATATATATATATATATATATATATATATATATGTACAATAGAACTCCAATTATCTGAACTACGTTTATCTGAATCACTTTCAGAATTTCAAAAAAATTAGACTGAAGAAGAAACTGAAAAGGAGAAAAAAGGAAAAGCACAAGAAAAGGAAAGTTAAGAGAAGATGAGAATGATAGAGAGAGAATCATGTTACTTAAGGAGTTCAAAGACATTCTTTTGAAAATCCCTGGATGTTCTGTAATTAGTACTGAAGATATATGAATTAGACACCAGATACAAATGATGGTCTACAAAGACCTTAATATTCAAGTAGAAAAAGATACCGGTCCATCAGGTAGAGTGAAACATTTGCCCACTTTGAAGTGGATCAGCTCAAGTGTGATCTAATACAAGATCTCATTTGTCAAGTATTTAAATCTGTACTAGATGTTCAGCAAGCATTGACTTTCATTTACCATGCTGTACATACATACTGTATTAATGTACACCATTTAGAACTTGTAAAGTATTGCTTTTTGATTAAATTCTCTTTCTTTAAAATTAAATAGCTTTTCTTTCATTTGCAACATACAATAATTAACATGATCCTTTTTTTGAAAAACCCAATTAACCGAATTTTTGATTATCTGAATGGGGTTGAGTTCCAGTTTATTCAGATAATTGGAGTTCTACTGTTTGTCTGTATTATATAATTTAAATTTGATTTGCTTGCTTATTTATTTTGCATACCAATACCACTCATTTCTATTTCAGTTAAGAACAGTGTATCATCTTATATTATTTTCCCTGTTTTCTTTCAAGCAAAATAAAAATTTAAGCATAGTTCAGAAAATGACTTAATTAACTAAAAAGCTTGCTTTAATACAGGAATGTCTTTGTTTTCTATCCATGCATAAAATTTACTGGGTATATTGTCCTATTGCAAATAACCATTGTGAATTCTACCACAGTTTTATACTTTCTTTTTGAATTAATTTTGTTAAATTTCTTTCAATAAGCAAAAACTAAGAAAAGTGATTAAAAGATTTAGTTCATTGTTTTTATAGGTCATGTCAGAAAACTGAATAGATATAATATCAATCAATAATATAATAAACTATGTAAAAAAAGAATTTAAGTATTTTAAAACAATGTTGCATTTATAATTATTATACATGTGTTGACTTCCGCAGTCATTAATTTCTTCATATTAAAATAAGTTTAATAGGAAAATCATACACTGGAAGAATTTTTCTAACAATGCTCTTTTCACGTACAACATTGAATATAATGTATGCAAATTATGACCTTCATCTAACATTTTTCTTATGTACTCTTTGATTAATTCCCAGAAGACTTCAAAATACAAAACTTTCCATATATCTTGCTAATGATGTAGTGCTCATAAAATGACAACAGTACCAGCAGAAATATAATATCTAGCAATATTGAGTTTGTATCAATATGAAGTTCAAATGATTTTCAAAGTATGACATTGTGCTAGAATTATGATTTAGCATTTGTATATTTTTTTGCACAGAATATGTTTTAGGATTTGTGTTGGAATTTAGAGCAGTAATCCTATATTCTTGCCATGTAAGATCTTAGCCTTTGACTTTTAATAATCTTATCATCTGAACAAGTACTTACAGGTTTAGTGCACTACAGTGCTGACTATGTACACATAACTAGCTGAAGAACAAAAAAAAAGTTCTTCAATGTAAATACTTTGATAATGTTCGACAAGATGCATACAATATGGATTGGAAAATTTACACGATTGCCATATGATATAAAAATCACCCTGATGAAGAATTCTGAAAAACAACTGCTGGTGCCTTAAAAAAATGAACTTGTTAGTAACTTGCAATTTATTTGATTGAGTAATTTTTTGTTTCAAAAATTACTAAAATAAAATTATATACTTATTAAAAATATCTAAACTTGCTACTTTATGCTGATGAAAGAATAGAGATGCTAGAAACTTGGCATTTTTTCCAACATCTTGACAAGTTAATTGCATAATTTCAGATTTATATCAACAGTTATTTCATGTATTTTCATTCCAAAAGGTAAAGCAGCTGGGCAAAAAGTATCTAATTGAAAAATTTCCTTCATTAAACTTATTTTCCCCAGTAAAAAAATAAAGATTCCAGATGGAGAAAGGAAAAATAACTTAGCTATGTTATTAAAGGAAGTTATAATTGACATCTAATAACCAGATATTGAGAATCTAAGAAAACAGATGTAATATACTGAAACATCTCATTTCACTATGTGAATGTAAAATTAATAATCA
Organism: Latrodectus hesperus; assembly: GCA_037975125.1. Classification (NCBI taxonomy): domain Eukaryota; kingdom Metazoa; phylum Arthropoda; class Arachnida; order Araneae; family Theridiidae; genus Latrodectus; species Latrodectus hesperus. Next base: position 117,788,854 of record CM075851.1, read on the forward strand.
TTGAATCCAAGCAGAATCAAATTCACTATTATAAATTATAATATCATTGATGTGGAGTGCCAGAAAAAGTTTTAAAAATATATTTCATTTAGACATATATTATTATTCTTTTTCTCTTAATAGATTAACAATGACTTATTTTACAGTAATTAAGAAATTCAGTCAAGAGGCATAAATGAAGGAAATAGACTACCATTTTTTTAATTTCATCAATTAGCTTTTTAAATTAATCATGATTATACAGTTAGAGAATAAGTATAACACAAATTACGATTTTGTCAAAAAGTTTTGCAATTTTATGTAGTTACAGTATGGAGCATTTATAAAGAAATTAATTGATTTTTAGAAAACATGCTTTACAAATCCTGAAAATAATTAATTATTACGAACAAATTTTTCATCAATAAGTGGTTTTTTCCACCTAAGATAACATAATTTTATGTGCATCTATTGTTTAATTTATTGTTAACAATGATCTTATATTTTAGGGTTTTGTCTGTCCAACGTGCTTTCTAGGGTTTCCAACTGCTGAAACCCTTCAGAACCATTATGAGAGTGCTCATTCTGAAACAATAAGTGATGTCTCTGGTGATAGGTCTTTTAATTGCCCAGCATGCAAAATGAAATTAGGTAGTGAAATTGAACTTCAGTCACATTTTACTAGGCACCATGGAGAAAAAAAGGAGGAGGTTTGTATTAGTAATCACATTATTTTTAAAATTCTTCAACTATAGAAACAAAGGTGTATCAAAGATAAATGAAACATTCAATTCAAAGTTCTCATTCTTGAAATGCTAAAATGAATCATAATCGAACTTCTTATAGTGAAAAATAGTATTTGTGAGACATTTGTAATTTCATACATTTTCAGCTTTAGAAATTTAAAAATGATATTAAAAGTCAAAAATTATATTCACAACTTATAACAGTTAATTATTTTAGCATTCAATGTACCAAATTTATTAAGTGGTCTGCTGGTGTTTCCCTTAACAAATTCATTCTATGATTGTTGGCCTAACATTTTTTTAGTCAGAAATTGCTTTCTTTTTCAACTTCAAATTCGTGTAGAAATCTTTTTAAAGGAATCTTTAATATTTAAACATGAATCAATGAATTTGTAAATAAATAGATAATTAATTTAAATTATTGTAGTTGTTATTTTTTAAACTGTACACATTATATTTTTTTTTTGTTTTAATAAGCACAGTAAAATTTTTCTTATTCAAATTCTTGCTTGATTATGAAGGATCTATTATAATTTCTGTTAATACAGTTTATCATTTAACATTATTTTTAAATCTTGATTTTGAATGATTTGTTGTTAATATAATTTATTTTGCCTAATATTATTTTAATTTTGTTTTTCATTTTACATTAATTTCACTGTTTGACTTCATACTTTGAAACTGTTTATCTTTATTTCTAAAGTTGTCATCATATATAAATTTTTGGTTTCATTATTTTGTAATTTTATATTGATATACACAATATTTTAGCCTTATTTAGTTTTGTAATGGTTTTTAATGACAGAAAACCCAATAAATAACTAGTTATAATTAAGTCCATAATTTTTCTTTAGTAATTGAAATAAAATTCTTGGTGAAAAACTAATAAATTTGTTCAATTCCTTAAACTCGGCATACATACAAGCACTCATAAAAAATTAAAATCCTATGCAATGAATTAAAATGTGCCAAATAAATACAATAGACAACAAATGAACCCAATTAAAACTGATATAAATTTGAATCAATGTAAAGTTTGAATAAATCCTCTTCGCGACGGGCAGTGCATATATGCATTTCATACGGACGAAAGTGAGGGCTGGGCGGTGCATATATGCATTTCGTAAGGAGGAAAGTGAGGGCCTGGTGGTGCATATATGCATTTTAAGCTGGAACAAGTTTTAATAATCACTAGATGGCACTATTTGTCCATTACATTTCAACTGAACGTAGTTTTAGTGTTCTGACCTTCATTTTTTTCGTATTCTTGCTTTTTTTGGTATTTTGATTATCAGCTGTGGGTGGGGAGAGAGGAAATCTCAATGTAAACAAACACAGCTCGACTCTTCAACTATCCACGTGATTTCAGCTTTCACGCTGCTGATAGCTCTCCGAACACTTTTTTTATTTTGTTTTCGCTACTACTGGAAGTCTTTTAGGGTTTTAGCGTCAGTTTCGTTACAGTTTTTACTGCTTTCGGTTTTATTTGCTCACTTTTCTTGTTATTTTGAAAATTCTCGACTCCAGATTATTATGGCGAGGATTATCGGGTAGGCATTTTCCTACCCTTAATTTGAACAAAAAGTGAGAAAAAAGTCGCAAAAAGTGCATTGTTTGCTCACAAACCATGATGAAAGAAAAGAAAACAATACAAACATTTTATACCTGCAAATCATGCAATGTCAGACTTTGCGTTTCTCCGTGATTTGAGATTTTCCATACTCAGACTTCATTTTAAATTTTGTTATTTTTTTCTTGTAAATAGCCCTTGTATAGTTTTTATTAATTTGAAAATATGTTGAAGTGTTTTGTCAATTAAAATTTTGGAAAAACTAGAATTGCACTGTCGAAAATTATTTCTCAGAGTAAACAACTTTTTTATATATATATTTTCATATAAATTGAAGGGAAAACATTATTAAAGTCTAGTTTTAAGTTATAAGATAGATTATGTGATAATCTAAAGTACTACCAAAAATCACGACGATAGGACTTTAACTTTATTATTTACGAATTTTTTTCTGAAGTTAGGCCTAGCGGAGAAAAACCCCATCCTGTAAGATCATTCCTTTCACTTCAGCTTTGTCCTGAACGCGCGTATTAAATGAAGTCGCCCCGTCCTGAAAAGGTTAAATATAAAAAATAAGGTTTCAAATTGTATGTAAAAAAAAAATAATAATAATTTTATTAAAATTATATATAGTAGAAATTCAAACAACTCTGAATGTTAATTCATTTGATTATTTAAAGGAAATTTATTCTAAAAATTTCTGTACTCTTAATTAATAATAGTGTTCAATATCCAAAGATTTAAAAGTAAAATGAACTATCATTTTTATATTTTATTAAAATGATAAAAATGACTAAGAAATGTAAGTAATTAATATTCTTATATTTAGAAGTTTTTAACTTTTTTAAGTATCTTGTTTAAAATTCCTTTTAAATTAAAGATAGGGTATTTAAAATTATTAAATTATTCATATTTTTCAATTTTATTGTAAAGTAAGGAATTTTAAATATTAGTGAGAGTTTTATGATACATTAGCTTAATTCTATCAAATTTTATCTTCACATACTTTTTTTTATGAACTAAAACATATTTGCATGTCATAAAAATGTAATCCCTACTTTAAAAAAAAAAAATTAAAGAAATTTTATGTATTTTTCATGCTGCATATTAAGAACAATGTTTAATTTTAAATTCCTTTTAAAAATTAAACAAGGTTTTTAAATTCTTAAGAAAATAGCATAACTATATTTACCCAGGAATATTAATTTGAAGATCTTTAAAAAATATTAGAATGCTGTATTATTAACTAAGCCTAAATATTATGCAAAAAGTGTAAAGTCATATCTCGTTTAATTTTTCTGATTCACTTTCACATGAAATGTAACTGCAATTTGAATGCAGAATTTCTTTGTCAGATATTGGTAGCATAATTGTTTATAAATGGGCAATAAAATACCACTACTGAAACTGTAAATATTATAAGTGAAATAAATTTTAGGAGAAAGCAGAACTGATATTTCTCTCAAATCACTACATTTGATGAAGTAGTACCTGATCAAAAATAAATAGACAATTTATTTTAACATTCTATCTAGATTATGGAAACTCTGAAAATAGAAAGTTAACTAAAAAAATTGATATGTAATTTTAAAAATATAAATATATTGTATTTTACTATAACTAAAAATACCCAAATGAATCTAAAAGTAAATCCTATGATAAAATACCTCCAGTAAAATCCCATCTTAAAATAGAATCGTAACTATAAACAACCATTTTAAAATGAATTAGTAGGCTCTTTACCACATGTTTATGCTTACATTCACGAAAATCCAATAAGTCACAGATACTTGACAAAACCTATTCTGACTTTAGAGATAATGAAATAGTTATGTATGTGAGTAATCTTTTGAGTGGAACATCGATTAGTAACTCCATCTGTTAGTAAATATTTTCTTAAAAATGTGTGACACAAATGCGCGCTGATCGTTCCACTGTGTAAAATTCACCATAACACAGTGATACTCCAATAGGCTCTAAAGGTCATCTAATGCTGATGCATATTTGTGCCATTTGTACCGAACGAGCTACAAAATTAGTCATTTTCTGTATGAGAATTTACTTTTAAACTTATTTTTAGTGTAAATTTATGTATGTTTTGATTAATTGTGTTACATTAATCAAAAGGTGAAAGAATTGTTATGCCGTTTTTTGTTTTATTTACTTGATTCACTTTCTTACAAAATTTAATTCAATTAAATTGAACTATAACTGCAATTTGAATGCAAAAGTTCTTTGAACGCAGTAAAAAGGCAATAATTGAACTATAAATATGTCACTTTTAATACTTTCAGTTTTCTTATTACCATTTTCCAAAATTTAGGAGAGAGGTCTACTGCTTGTTCTTACATATCTCAACAAAAAAGATACATAAACTAACCATGATATTTTGCTCATACTAATTTAGCAAGCAGAGTTTAACAATGGCGTAAACGAATTCTCCATGCTTTATTTTTCAATAAAAAATGACATCCATTTAATGTAATTCTAAATAATATCATTATTGCTTGGGGCATATATGCTGAGTAAATGTACAAACTTAAGACTTGATTTAAGTGAATAAATAATTTTAGTGTACCTTGTAAAATTTTAAAATTTTGGTTTCCCTAAAATAATTTTTCTGCTTTTAAAATTTAAAAGCAAGACTTTAAAAGTGATGAACAAAAATGAAAATTTCAATATTTAATTGTTACTTGTTTACATAATTATTTGTAGGTTTTCTGCATACAAATTATTTTTAGTGTACAAATTATTTTTATGAGAAACTGATAAATTTTGTCGTATAAAATGTAAGAAGCTTAAAATTTACATCTCATCATTTATTTGCATTTATTATCTTACAGATAGAAATAGAAGCTATGAGTTTACAAGTAAAAGCTTTAGAAGAGGGGAAAATTTTATGTAAGTTCATCTTGATATTATTCCTGTATAAATGCATATTATTTTATACACAAAAAACTTAAGTTCTGATTATCAGTATGTTCAGAATAAATATATAGCATCTGTAATTTAGCAGATCGAATAAAGAATTCTTTCATTATAGTATATCTCTTTATTGTGGTTTTAAAACATCTCAGTTTTATTATGCTTGAGAATTATTTGAGACAATGAAATCATTCACTTTTCTTATTCTTTTCTTTATTTGTTTGTATCTTTTGCCTTTGGAAAGGAAAAAAAATTGCTAAAAACTTAATTATTTAAATTTTTTGTATAATATATAATTGTTATTGTTTTGTTTATTAAATATGTGATATTCACTATCATTATGCATTAAATTTTTTTTCTTAACTTCTTTTGTCTAAATAAATTGAAAATTTCAGTACAAAGTGAGTTGCAAGCAGTTAGGGAAGAATTATTAAAAGAAAATATGAAAATTAGAGAAGAAAGAGATAGCTTTAAATCTAAAGCTAATAAATTGGTAAGTTATATATGATTATTGTTATTTATAAAATTTCCTTATCTTTTATAATATGATTATATTATTTTCCTTTACTAAGTTTTCTTTTATTAATATATGATTCAGTTTTATTACTTTACTATAAGATACTTGCAAATTATAAGCTTATGTAAAGTATATACTAAGGAATAAGAAATTGAAAGAGAACAATAAATGTTTATTAAGTATTTACCCTGCTTTTAAAAAATTGACATTCCATTTAAAAATATTATTGATAAATTTATGTAAAACAACCTTAAAATTTAAGCTAGTTAGATTAGTACTTCTGAAATAGAATATTAAATATATCAGTTTTTTTAAAAAATTTTTAGTACTTTTATTATTTATTTATTTTAATTGTTTAGAAACATGAATAAATATTCTATAACTACTTAATGTATAATTTTTCTTTCTATTTATTTATTTATTTAAACCAAGAATAAATCTTTGATCATTCTATTATGTTATCATCAATAATAAATCAAAATTTTAAAAAGAAAAATGTATGCTCAATATTTATTTTAAGAAATACTTGCTTGATGCATAATCAACAAATGCATTGAATTCAATTATTGTTTCGTTTTTAAAAACTACTATTTTCTCAAATTTTTATCTAGACTGATGATTTGGCAGCTTCAAAACTGCAAATTGATGATTTAAAAGCAAGTAAATCTGCTATTGAAAATAGCTTAAAATCTGCTAAGGTTTGTATCCAACATTCTTAAAAAATTTTTACTTGTTAATCACTGTAATGATAATAAACTAAAATTACTAAAATATAAAGAAATGTAAAAGTGCATTTTTCTGAGACTATCATACTGAAATTGTTAAAAAAAAAAATTGTTTTTAGTGTTCACATTTGATGTATAATTTTCCTTTAATTTGTGTGCTTACAACAAGCATACATTAACTTATTTAGCTGTCACTATAAATATTGCAAACATGAAAAGCAATACATTTTTTTTGTAGTATAATTATTTAGAAATTACTGAAATATTTCTAAAGAAAAATATTTTTATTAATAATTTATATTTGCTAATTCTTGTTGAGTTAGAATTTATCTAAAGCTGATTTTTCTACATTTATAAATTCCTTAAAATAAAATTTCATAAATAACATAAATTTCTCTTATATACATTATACATGCAGTTTTTGAAAACTACATATTTCTTTATTATTTCTCAAATTTAAAAGTATTGTACTAAAAACAAGTTTTTCTTCAAATTTTCTTCATTCAATATTATTGTGTATGATGTGCTCTCTATATTTCATTTTAATTACAAAAATGTGCCAATTTTTTATTTAGTTCTTTACATTTAAAAAAAACAAAATAATTTTAAAACTTGTAATATTTTTATTTGAATTGTAAATTTCATTCTAATCATTTCATGTGTCTATTATATTCACAGGAAAAAATCAAAGAGCTTGAAATAGAAATGCAGCAAAGGTAAAAATAAAGAATTTTATAATTTTTATTATATTTTTCTTCTACATGATTAAAGAGTGTTAATATTTTAATTTTCTTATATTTATTGTAATATTTATATCATTGAGATTGAATTTATGATTTTTAGACCTGCAGCAGATGATGTGACAGTATTAAAGCAAGAAATAGTGACTGTGCAAAAGATAATGAATGAGATGACAAGGCAAAGTGAAACTCAGAAAGAAGATTTACAGAAAAAGTGCAATGATTTACAAGATAATTACTTAAAGTAAGACTCATGTAACCAGATTTAATGCTTTATTTTATTCAGTTACTTTAGCATGTAGTTTATTTGCATAACTTGCGCTTTTGGTTTTAAATCATTTTTGTTTATATTGATACAATTAATGTATAAAAAATAAGTGTGTTTCAGAAAAATGTGAAATAATATGAAAAAAATTTCCTTGCTTAGGCAGTAAATAAAATACTCAAATTTAATCAAATGATATAATGTATGAACTAGTAAATCCATGAGAATCAAAAAATTAAATTTTCATTATCCACAATTCTAGCTACGATATCTGATTTAAAATATTTGATTTAACTAGTCATTAAAAGAAAAATTTTCAATTTTAATCAATGGATGCTTTCTTTTTATGTCAGTTTTATTAATCTAAAAGAAATAGACCTAATTTGTGTTGTATTAAAATTGAAATACTTTTAATAGTAAAAGTGTAATATGATTTGAAATAATTTTGCTCATTTAAAGTTTGTTTTATGAACATTTAAAGAAATTAACTTTCATTTCAGAATTCTGTTTAGTGTCTGGTATTAGAAAGTCTAGGTTAACAAATCTATTTCCTAAGCTATCATTATTATGGAAAAAATAACTATTTTGGCTTAATTTTAGAAAATATAATTTTCTGGAAGGTTAGAGTTAGCTTAAAGATGTAATTCACTATTCATTGGTAGATTTATACACTACACTTTTCAATCTGTGCTTTCACTACCATTTGTGCTCAGTTATATAGGAATGTAATGAAGTGAAGCTCCTAATTATACTGAAGAGGCAATTAGTTCAATTATGTATTGAAACTAAATTTATTGAATGAATTTTGTCTTTGTTCTATATTAAGTTTGTTTTTAGTGATTTGCTTACATAAATTGATGCTCGGAAATTAATACAGTTATCAATGTGCTTATCTCAGTCATATAAGACATTCTAGATGGTACTTAAGATTATAAATTAATCATTCAAGCATTTTATTTTATTTATGAAAATGTTTATTGAGGAAAATGTTCTAAGTTAGAAATGTAAAACACATATCTAACTTAGAATATTTTGCCTCAATAAACATTAATGTTTATTTCAAGAGGTTCAGCTTTACTGGACTAGTTTTGTTGTACCATCAAATTTTATTTTACAGTGTATGTATTTAAAATAATGTCATAAGATTTGTTAAACAATTTTTTATTTTCATTAACTGTGGAAATTAAATTTTAGTTGCTTATGTTGTGAACATAAATATTATCAAATTGAAAGCAATGTATTCGTTACAATTAAAAAAATACTTGAATCTTGGGTTCTGACTCCAAAACATTCTTGGCAATTATTTTATCTTTGATCTCACAAATCAAACTATTGTTCAACTACTGATTTTTAATTGGAGAGCAACATAATTCAATATTGTGTTTTGTTTAAAAAGCTTAGTTAAAGAAATATCTTCTTGAGGTCTCACATTTAATTTCTTTGACATAAAAGAAAATAAAAAGTCGAAACAATGGTGATTTTTTTTAGAATTTAATTTACAATGAGTGAGTAACATCAAAACAGAAAATTCATGTTTATCTACTTACAAAATCATGATTTTCATTATCATCAAACTACTTAAAATATAAGCCTATGTATGTTATTTTTTGTTTAGTTATATCTCTTGCATATGTAAAAAAAATTTTCATGTATTTGATTTATTATTATAAAGTTAATTTGTTTTCATTTTTATTTTAAAAAATTAGATATGTTAAATATTTTTGTATTAAAAAAGTATTGTCAGTTTATTTTATTTTTAATGTGAATTATATTAGATTGCAGTCTGAAAAACTTGAACTGGAAAATTTTCATAAAACTTGTCCCAAAAAAGAAGAATATACAAGGTATGATTTTATCATTAAATAAACATGCAGTTATTTTTTTCTTGATTTGGTATTTATGTATTGTATTTCATTTATTTTTATTTCTAGCCTTCAAAAAAAGATTAATGAAATGTTAAGTAATCTATCACAGTTGAGAAGAGAGCTTAATGCCAAGGAAATAGAGAAAAACAAATTACAAGCTGATTTAGAAAAGGTATAAATCAAATGTTTCTGCAAAGAGTATGTTCATTATTGAATTTACACTAAAATTTTAACATTAAAATAAATGAACAGTTGAATGTTAAATGCATAATAATAATTGAAGTACAGGGTGGCGCACGGCAGACAGATGAATATCAAAAGTCAATAAAACACAAAATATTAAAGAACAACAATATTTTTAATTTTTCTAGAGTTTAGACAATTTTGAATAAAATGTCGCCCAAATGGCGGCCCTTACACTCCACACATTGCCTAAGCCTTTTCCTGAAATTTTCATGGACTCTTTCCAGCATTTCTACAGGGATCTGTTGGATGCTGGCCTGAATGTTTCCTTTAAGGACTTCCAGGTTCCTAGGACGGTCGTTGTAGACGAGGGATTTTAGGTAGCCCCACAAGAAAAAAATCACAGAGGGCAAAATCTGGAGACCGCGCTGGCCAGTGCAAATTGCCTCGCTTGGAGATGAGGCGCCCAGGGAATCGGTCACGCAAAACATCCATACAAACTCTTGCCGTATGGGCCGTGGCCCCATCCTGCTGAAACCAGATGTCATCCAGGTTCATCTGCTCCAGTTCAAGCAAGAAAAATGTCTGGATCATATTGAGGTAATGTACAGAAGTCACAGTTGATGCTCAATCATTTTTTTCAAAAAAGTAGGGTTCGATGATCCCCACCCTCGACAAAGCACACCAAACTGTGACTCTGTCAGAGTGTAGGGGCCTTTGGTGGAGCTCCATAGGGTTTGTTCCACTCCAGTAGCGCATGTTCTGTTTACTTACACAACCGCTGAGGTGAAAATGTGCTTCCGAACGGAAAGCGCGCTGCACGTGGACAATTGAACGGCTGCTTGAAAAATATGCTTCCACACAAAACACACGCTGCGCTACAGACCATTTCATCTTGTGAACTGATCTTGATATGGAGACAAATTTCCGATCTCGCTCTTTCGAACCACACCTTCTTCGAGCAGCGCCAACTGATAGGAAGCGAGCAATGGCCTTTTCAAATCCATCCGTCTGCCGCGCGCCACCCTGTATGATAATGAAATCTATCATAAAATACTTTATTTTTATTGCAATTTACAGAGAAGTAAATTTTAAATTGTCAATGAGAATATTCTTTCAGAGTTTTTTTATATATATATTTTGGAATTCATGAGCATAAACTGTTAAGTTAAATTACAGAGTGAAGTTGAAAATATCTATTTTTAAGCTCAATTTACATGAGTATTTACTTCACGTTTCATTTTTCTGAGTAAAGTCTATTGAAGCTACTGATATAATTTTTAACAAATATTATGTGTAATGTTAGAAATAATGCTGCAAAAATAATATGGTTAAATATAATATGCATTTTATAAAAATAATTAAAATTTTGATTCAAAATTTCAGTTGAATGAAAATTTTGATTATTTTTTGATTGGAAATAACTTTTATGTTAAATTTTGATGTACTGTTCATTTCATGTTGTAGCTTTTTAATCAATAAAGCTGGAATACATTTTATAGCTAAATTTAGCTCATATATAATGAGTTATTGCAGTATATTTAATCCATGCCAAAAGTAAACAATTACCAGCTATATACATAAAAATGTCTTATGGCTAAAGCATATTTAAAATTATAGCATTTAGTATTCTGTTGACACTTGAAAATACAGCCAGTTAAGCTTGCATAAAGTTGGTATGTTTCCTGCAATGTCTAAAATCCAATAGCTGCTATTGATTTCTGTGTAAAATTTAATCTAGTTCATAGTAAAAAGATTAACAGATAACATGAATATTTTACTCTTATGTTCTGAAAAATATTCTTAATTACTTTTCTATGTTTTGCACTTCTTTAAATGTAACCAAAATTGTTTTTATTCTTATGAAAGTATTATGAACACAAAAATAGTTATTTTATTTTTATATGTTTATGATGAATTAATTCTCTTAATATTTGAGATAATTTTCAAATATAATTAATTTTTTCAGTTGAAAGATTATGAACAAATCAAGTCATCTCTTGCAGAAAAAAATCATTCTCTTGAAGATAGTCAGCGAATATTGGCTGAAAAGTAAGTTCATTTATGAAATTATTAAAAATATGAATGTTTTTGTTTGCATTCTTATATTAAATTGGGAAATATTTTTAGGGATGCATCCGTTTCAGAATTAAAAGATGCAGTAAAAACTTTAAAAGAAAAAGTTGAGGAAATGAAAACTGATAGAGAGAAGCTTTTCTCCAAAGTAAATATCAAATTAAGTTTTATGTTTCTTAAAATTTTACATAAATATTATTCAAAATTTTGTTTTTAAATTCTGTTATATATGGAAAATTTATCAACATTTTTACTTTTTTGCTATATAAAACTGCTAAAAAAAGAAAGAAAAAGAAAAAAAGTAATTTGATAAAATTTTTCAGAAAAATCGTAAATTAATAAAAGCAAATTAATATTTGTTTTAAAATTCTGATATTTTCCCTTTTGAAAGAAATATTTTTTTCTGAGCCTGTTTATTTTTTTGTATTTTATTATCCTGTTTGTCTTAATCTCCAATTTAAATTTATAAACATTGACATAATTTTCTTATTAAAAAATTTATGTATTGCTTAATTGAATATATTTAATAAACATTTAGAGTTAATTTGAAAAGTCCAAAATTAATATTTATCTGCTTAATAAATATACCATGTGCAAAAACCTATATACTGTACATCATATTCCTGAACTTGGTGCTGTATTTGAAATATATATTAAATAATTTTAAATGAATGTTTCATTTTCTTAAAAGTTAAAAAAAAAAACAATTTTCAAAATATTTCTTTAAATCGTTAGTGATGTAATTCAACCATCAATCGATCTCAATTTACTTTTTGCTTCTAATTCTCGTTGTAATTTACAAATTATTTAAAAGGTTGTTCATATGGCTTATCTCTAAAATTACATATTTTTATGGAAACAAATTTTTAATTTAAAAAGTTTTTGAATGGAATATTTTTAAGGCAGTTGTTAAAACCTACTGTAATATATAAATGTTTATGATAATATTTTCACGAAAGTAACTAAAATACAATTAAGAATTATATTTTATCTTCATTTTACATTTTTTATACATAAAAATCTGCGATTCATTTTTAAGGTTCTTTATTAGTTTTCCTTTTTATGTAGCCTTTATCTTTTTCAGTGCTACTAATTTAAAAATTTAATTGCTACAATCCTTTATGGGAATAACTACTAAAGTTTCTATCTAATTATATGTAAGTACTAACTGATTGTTTTGGTAAAAGTACAATTAAATTTATCTTAAAGATTTTTAATCAGATATTGACTAAATAAATAATTTTAAATCTAAATTTTTAGAATATTGTGGATTAATATGAGTTGGTTTATAATATTTTAAATATTTTAATTCTGAAAAAAATTATTGTTTAATTCCTCTTTTCAGATTGAAGATGGAGAAGGGGCTAATGCAGCTATGCTTCAGTTAAAAGAAGAGAATGTATGAACTTTTTGTTACATTTTAGTAAATATTTTGTCTATAATTTAATATTTTCCGCAGAAATTTATAATTATTATAATTTAGTTATTTATAGTAACCATAGTTAGTGTAACTTGCTTTGTCAATTTATTTTTTGCTTAATGTTTTTTGTAGGCCCGTCTCCAAGAGCAGTTCATGCAGCAACAAGCTTTACAAAGTCAGAATGCCAGTAAAAGTGAAGAAAAGTTAGAAGAAATGCGATCAGTGTTAAAAAAGGTATTATCAATTAATTTTAGTTAAACTGTACATATTTATTGTATATCAGTATATCAACAGTTAAAAAACTATTTTGGGATGTAGTGCCCTTCTCAAAAAGAAATTTTTAGAAAATTCTATCTGTTTGGATTTGTTGTTCACAAATGACAATTATATATAATTATTTTAAAGTTCTTAATTTATATATAAATTTAGGTGTATAAATTCAAAGGAATATACTCATTACCATATATAAATCTAATATAATGTGTATAATTTAGTTATAATTTAGTTTTAGCCATCTCATAATTTTGAGTAATAATGATGTACTTTCTTTTCCTAAACAATATTTTCATTTAGTTGCATCTGAATATATTTTGTTAAAATGTATTCTAATGAAACAAAATGTAAATCATTTTGATTCATAAAATGAATGAGAAATAACAATAATGATAAGTTTAAGCAATTGGCATAAATTTATATTATTTTTTGTGTTAATATTTAAGATAAATGTTATTTCTAATATTGATTAATTAATCAAAGTGATTGCAGCTTCATTCTACGACTAAATATTGTACAGATATATATACTATACTAATGCTTTGTAATTTACCTTTAATTTGCTCCTAAAGCATATCTACTTGGTGTTTTGATCCATTTTTGTGTCATTGACTGTTTAAATATTTTTGTTATAATTTTTTAATAAAAATTAATTAATAAAATAATTTGTACATATTCTGAAAACATTTATAAAATAATCTTTGAACTTTAGGAAAAACATTGTTTATTGATAAATTTACAAAAACTAAAAAATTACAAATTTAGTATGCTTGTTATATTAAATTATTTTTATTATAAATTGACTGCATAAGAATATTAAAAAAAATTCTACTCATATAACAAATGATGAACTTAATTATTTATCAATTTGGGAATTATTAATTAATTTCATTAATTATTCTTAATGGAAAACAGTATTATCTTGTATGTTACTGAAAGGTTAAAATATGTAACTACAATCTCTGTAAATTGAAGGAAAATTATATTTAAATTATAAATAAGACATTTAATTGACATTTAATTGAATTTTTTATATGTGTAACATAAATGCTTATAAAACTTTCTCTTAATGAGTTTAAAAAAATAATTTTTCGAATAATTTAAATGTTTAAATGAACTTTGGTGCCAAGAAAAATTCACCAATATTTACTAATATCAAAGTACCAATACATATTTTACTGCTTTAATAAATTCTTGTTTAGAATTAGCATCAAACATACATAAATAAATATAAATTTAAGATGAAATTCACTATCCTCTTATTTGTATATTTGTTTCTATTTCTATAAAAATTAGAAAAAAAGCTTTATTTAGTTAACCAATATAGTTTCTACTGGTCTGATAAACATATTTTTTTATTTAACATGAAAAGAATTTGGTGTTTTAATTTGAAGCCTTTTATTATTCAATGTTATAGAGACAAAAACGACATGTATGATTATTAATATTACTTTCAAAATCATATTTCAGCTCTTAGTTAGTGCTTGATTTTCAGTTTTTAATAATATTTTGTTAAAGTATTTTTAACAAATAAGACTGTTCTTATTATTGCATTTGATTAATATTTTTATGCTTTCAGCATTTGTGGAGAAATTACTTACCCCTTTAGTAATGCTCCATGTACAATTTGAATCTACATTAGACATTTTTATTTGATGCATCATTATATTTCATTAAATGTATACTTGACAGATTAAATTTTTATTGTATAAATAATATTTTCTACATTTAGCAGCTTTTATTTGGACCTACAAATATAATGTAGTAAGAATTCTAATCAAAATATTATTTTCAACTGGCTTATTTTATTAGAATTTGAATTGTCTTATTTTATATAAATTTTAATTTGTTTATTTTATTAAAATTACTGAAGGAAATCTAATAAAAGTTTTAATTATAACTTTTGAAACTATATTTATAATGTATAACTTGAGATTATAATAACAAGGAATGTTTTCTTTTTTAGCCATTGGTAATTTATGTAAAAATTCCTTGCAAATATGAAAAATATTCATTAAAAATTCTTTATTTTTAAATAAGTTAAAAAAAATTTCAAAATTTAATTACATCATCTTTAAAATAAAAAAAATAATTTATTCTAAGACTCTTAAGTAACTTAATATATATATATATATATATATATATATATATATATATATATATATATATATATATATATATATTCTATAAATATTACATAATTGCATTAATGTAAATATTTATAGAAATTTAAAAATATTTTAGGTCAACCTTGAGCTTCAGGAATCTAATCAGAATTGCAGCCAGCTCAGTAGTAACTTGAGTGATATTCAGTGCCAACTGGATATTCTTAAAAATGACAAAGAATCATTGTTAAAAGAACTTGATAATCAAGTAAATACATTTTTTGTTTATTTCGTGGAAAAATATTATAGATTTGATAGAATACTCTTAAATTTATGTATATTTATATTTATATTATTCTTTATTAAAAGGCTATGAAAAATTCTATTATAAAGCATTTTATAATTTCATTTCCATTTAATAATCTTAAAAGTTAGTTTTGTATTTTTGAACTATAAATAAATCATATAGTTTAATAAGATATGATTTTTATCTATTATTATTTACAATATTTATTTTGTGTTATTAAAATATGTAGATTTATCAAAACTATTTCAGATAATTATTTTAGTTTTAAAGTCTTAGAAGATAAATAATATTAATTGTGTTAGGTAATTTGATGTTTTTTCTTGCTTAATTATTTCAGTAAAGAAATATACTAATGAAAAAATATTTTCCAGTTGATTGCAGTTTATAATTTTTCAGGCAAAAGGGAAACTATTTTTATTTATAAAAAAGAAATTAAAATTTCCATTTTATAGACTTTTTCATTTTTTTAGTATGAAATGCTGATTTCCTTTCTATTAAAATTAATTTAAAATTAATATAGATTATGCTGTTTAATATTCTTACTTATAAATTAAAGTATGAATAATAGAAAATGATTTATCTTTGCATAAAATAAAATGCATCATGAGATTTGATTATATTTTTAAAATTGTTGCATTTTATTTTGATTAATTACATTTTACTTACCATAAATAGTTTAATTATAAATCAAAGTCAAATTTGTTATTTGAGCAGGAATTTTAATAAAAAATTTATTCACAAGTTTTTAAAGGTTTATTATATTTTGAGCTGATAAGAAAATGTTGGATGAAAAATAAATGTTGAGAATGGTAAAATTATACATAAAATTTTTTTAAAGTAATCCATCAGTCCAAATGATATTTAATGTTCTTTTCCTATTACATGAGTTTTTACATTTCTGATTGATATATTTAACCTGCTGTTAAAATTTTAACTATTTTTTGATGCCTCTCAAAACTTATGCCCAAACAAATCAAATTCTTTATCAAAATTTTTGTGAAGTGTAGTTAATACATGTAAAGCAGAATTCAAAAAAAAATTCACCTAAATTTTTTTAATATGTATTTATGCTTTCAATAGTATTTGTATTTGCTATTTATTCTGCCATTGTAAATTGAAAAAAATCCTCATTTGCAGTTTCTAGTAAAAATTCTGAGATTTTTGTACTAAATTGCTATTTTATCTCAAAATATTCTTTTATAAATCTTTCTTTTATAAAATTGTATATAAATTGCTGTAAAATTTTGAAATATTTTCTTAAAACGTGTATTAATTTCTAAACTTATTTATTAAAATTCTCTATACCCATAAGTTTAAGTTATCTTGGTTTTTTTTAATTATATCCTTTTGATATTATTGTAACAAATCAGATGAAACTGTATTTATTGTAATTATTAAGGTATTATCTTCAATTGCAGTTGTATTAGAAATTGAAAGTTTTAAATAATTCCACATGTCTTTATTTTTTAATAATCTAAATAAGAATATTTCTTTTATAACAATACATTGAGTAAATTAATGGAATTCATATTATTAGTAAAAGCTGGTGTAATCAATTCAAGTTCTTCATTGGCATGCCAATTAAGAGTGGTCCATGGCCTTTTATAGAATCGAGTTCCATTTTGCCCTCTTGGATGGACTCTTTCCATTTTTAATTTTAATAATTTTTAAATCTGTTTTGAGGCAGTCAATCCACCTCCTCCCCTTTTCTTAATGCTTTGACTTCAAAGATCCTCTTGGTTTTCATTCATTCTAATCATGTGTTCTGCTCATCTCTGAATAACAGGGAATTTTGTTATGTTTGGCTCATTGTATGTCTTCCTCTTCTTCAGATGTCATTACATTTCAAACTTCTTAAAATGCCTTGGAGTATTTTCTTTTTCAAAACCTTTTTCAGTCTCTTTGTCAATTTAAGTTTTTTGTATCAGAAAATAATATTAACTTTTGCTTAAAATTCCAACTGAACTGTAATAGTGGTTTATTTTAGTGCTGTTTTTGTTTTTTAATTTTTTAAAAAATTTTGTAAATAACGTTTTACACTGTTATTAGATTTGTGACATTATATATCTATAATTGAAATTTTGCGGAATTTCTCGCCTTATACATTTACATATGTATAATTTTCATTTGCTGTAGCTGTTGAGCCATTTACTTACATAAATAATGTTTTGCACATGTGGTTGAAAGTTGAGAATGTAAAAAAAATTTAACTATACGTTCTATATTATTATAATAAAATCCTTCATTCAAAATTCGTATCATAATTTTATGATGGTTAACTATCACATGGTCACTATAAACTTCATTTGTCTATTTTTTTAATATAAATAAAATTATGAAATTTCTGAAACTGTAATTAATTTCAATTTTAGAAAAAACTATTGGCAGTTGATAAGTCAGAAATTAAAACATTAAAAGAAGAATTAGAAAATAAAGAGAATTCTTTGGAAATAAAAACTCGGCAACTTGAAGATCTTTCCCAACAATTTAAAGAAGTGAGTATATTTTATTTACATTATTTTACAGTGTAGCCTAATTTAGACATATTCAGTTACCCTTAAATAGAAATACAAAAAATTAGTTAAAATTTTTGATGCAATGTTTTCTGAAAATTGTTTTACATTTTATTTTGTTAATTATTACTATTTATAGACTAAAGTTGACATAGTATCCTTTACTATTGAGTTATATACCTTGACACTGAAAGTGTCAATCTTTTTACCCAATTATGTTACATATCCACATGCCTTTTTGGTTCAAAAAGTAGGTTTCTGTATCAATAATTGATAACGTTTTATGCTTTTGGATGATAATCAAGTTTTATTTTATTAGGAAAAGTTTTTAAATAATATTTTTATTGAATTATAAGAATAAGACATGTAAAATTGTCTTTATTGTCTTTAAAATCTTAAAATTTTTCCATGAAAAGGCAATAAGATAAAGAAAGAATAAATCTCTAGAAAAACCACTCTCCTGTTAAGTTATGTAAATACTCTGTAATATCACCTTTGATGTGCCAAATTACAGTATTGACAAATGCAAATTAGAGTAAAGGTGGAGAAAATGTGACAGATGTCATAAACATAAGTACCAAATTATTTTGTTTATATTATGATTTATTGTGTTTGTTGTCAAATTTTCACTTTTGAATTGGTAGGACTTCTTTTTTTACTTTTAAAATGCTTCATAAATTTAACTTGCTTAGCATTTACTTTAATAAAAGTAAACAGTGTATTGTTCTGTAAGTATTTATGAAAAAAAATTATGTTTTGTGTGTTTTAAATGAGATAAAACTTTTTCTAAAAAGTATTCAATTTTAATTATCAAATGTAATTTCACATTCTTGTTCTTTTAATAATTCATGTTTTCTGTTAAACACTATTTCTTAAAAAGAAAATATCCAAAATGCTCTGTATCTTAATTTTTATGCTCAAAAATTAAAAAAATATTTAATAATATGTTTATTAAATTTTTCAAAAGTTTTGAATATACAAAAAAATTAAGAATTCCCATAATTTATATACTATGTTCCAGAAAGTGGATGAAAATTTTGCTGTAGCTTAATATGCATGTAAAATTGTTTTCTTGATGTGAAGTTGCTCTTTAATGAAAACATATAGCTTACTTGTGATTTGAGAAATGTAAGTGAAGGTATAAATCTAATACAAGAAAGGAAATAAAACTTGATACAACAGAAAGCAAACTTAACTAAAATGTTGTTTTTAATGTGTTATTCATGAATATAATTGCAGTGCAATGCTTCTTTTTATACAAATTGCTTTTTTAAACTATTGTTAAATAATTTATTGATATCTTTGTATAAAACTATGTCATTATTTAATATCTTTTTGTTGAAAAGTATGAAATTTGGAAAAAAAAAAGTTTTTGTATTTTCTTTGAATTTTAACATAATATTTATTTTTTCTGAGTTGCATTTGAGGTTACTATGTTCTACATTTTTTCTACAGCAGTTTGTTTCTGTGTACCTTTCCTTGTATTGAATCATACATATATTGTTTACCTAATTACTCTTTGCCTGATTTAAAGGGACTTTGTTGTTGTACTCAAACTGCTGTTTCACATCATTTCTTGAACTGTCACAATGTAATTCTTCCTACCTTTCCTTTTGATTGAAGTCCACATTAAATAAATGCATTTTAATTTAATCCTGTAATTTCAGAAGAAAGTCAGAAAGTTTTATGTTCAAGTAAGTTTACCTGAGCGTAAATCATACCCGGAAGTAAGTTAGATTTTAGTGAGAAAATCCATAATATTATTTATCTGATGGACTTTCATGTTAAGAAGAGTTGTAATATTGTACGACTAAATTTACCAACTCATGTTAACTTTTTTTAGTTTACTTTATGAGTAAAATAGTTATTTATTAAATGAGATAAGTTATTTGTTTTTAATAACTAAAAATATGTTCTGTGCGGAGTATAATTTTCTACATTTATGAAATGAAAGATTGTAATGGGTTATCCTTTAATAAAAAAATCAAATACTTGCAAACTTTTACTGAAATTCAAACTATCAGGTCAATTCTTGAATTTTGTGAAGAAATTTATTATAAATATTCAAAGAATTAAATTGAATTTTTCTTCATAAATTATAATTTATCTGTTAAAATTTCTTACAGATAAATAAATAAAAGCTGCATTTTATTTTTTGCTATTAAATATAATTTGTGCTTTATTTAAGGATGAGTATGTTAGAACCTATAACACTCATCTTGTAAATAACATGTTTGCAAATGAAATAATTCAACATATGAAGGGGTAACAATGTCTTTTGACATTAATCTGGTCAAGCACATTTGGGACATAATCGTACAGTTCGTTGTTGTGTGTCCAATCCTTTGTCTGGATCTTTGAAATTACACTTTCTCAAGATTGAAACGGTTTTTTCTAAAATATTATCTATCAGGTCATCAAATTATGGAAAACATACATCTAAATTGAGCTCATACATCATATTAACATTTTGCATGATTTCCAAATAGCTTGTTTCTTTCCATTTACATTTAACCAAACTGTTGACTTGAACAGAATCTTTTTATGTTCATAGTCTTTATATCATTTTAAGATAACATGTTTCAGTATAATTTTTCCAATATTTTTGCTAAACTGTTTTTTGTTGCATGTGTGTTTTTCATTTTCATGTGTGCTTATGATTATGCCCCAACAATTTTCTTCACCATTTTTCCTTACTAATTCTAAAGATATACTAAACTTCTTTAAATAATCTTTCATTAATGATTAAGTTAAGCATGTTGATGATTAAGTTACGCATCTATATTTACTTTTAATTTTATTTTAAATTATGTAACAAAACATTTTATATTAACTCTTCTCAAGTGGTGATATTTTAAAAATTGACATTTATTTTGAGATTTAATCAAAATATAAAAAATTCACATTACAAAAATGTTTGTAACTGCAGAATTCCTTATCTTATAATGGATCATTTTAACATCTTTTTATTAGATATCTCATTAAGTTAATAAACTTAATTTTTATGAATATAAGAGTTGAGATAATATTTATGGTAAATATATATATTTTTTCTTTTTTACAGTTAAAATTATCTGCTACTAAAAATATTGAACAAATTAATCTGGAAAAACAAAATTTAGAAAAGAAATTAAGTGAACTAAATAATAATTTAACACATTTACAAGAACTTCTTAAGCAAAAGGATAACAGTATTGCAGAGTTGGAACAAAAGCTACAAAAAAAAGATAATCAGTTGTCTACAGTAGAAAAAGAGAAAGAAGGAAAAGAGCAAGAATTAAATAAAGTGATAGAATCTTGTGAGGTAAAATAATTACTGTCTGTAGATTCTTTTTCAGAGTTCTTGAAAATATTGTAACTCTTTGTCATATTGCCATCCATTTAAACTTTATACTGATCCTGGAAATTTTTATATAATGCTAGCTAATGATTATATTTTCTATGGCCTTGGAAACTTTTAGAATTTTTAAAGTTCTCTTGTTAATACATAAAATTTATTTCTAGAATTTTTCCAGTCATTTTAGATTGCATTTGTTGGTAATAGAATATATTATCAATTTCCTATGTTCTTAATTTTATTTTTTAATTTCCATCTGTAAATGTGAAAGTTTTTAAAAAAAAAAGCCACTAGGTCATAACAATATATATTTTGGCTTAAAATACCCGAGGCCATGAAATTTTTATTTGAAACTAATTTTTCCCCATTTTTTATGGTGGAAATAATTTTAAGTAGTTTTTTTCTTTTATTTCACAATCTTTTTGTTTATATTATTATTTTAAATAATGCATTTTTTATTTTATTTTACTTGGACTTATATGAACTAAGTTTTTAAGATATTAGAACTAGATTTATAAATTTAACTGTATACTATTTTTGAAAATTTTGTCTTTTCCTTTAATTTCTAGAAGTTGTATTAAAATTTCTATTTTGCATTTTATTACTTTGAAATTTCTAGTAAACATTTACTACTTTAGAATATTGTTAATCAATATTTTATAAATTCTGTTGCTTTGTATAGTCCAAATGTTTATCAATGAATCAAGTAGTAAGTAACGTAATTAATGTGCATTATTTCTACACATGTTTTAAAGATTAGTTCTAACAAAACAATTATTGTAATTAAAAAGTAATATCTTGTGTAATCATTACAAAATATTCCTACTCAAGAAACATATTATAATTCTTTATTTTCAAAAAAAATTTTCCCATCTATAAAACATTCTGAAAAATAATCTACTTTTAAAGTTTAATTAGACATTCATATTTGAAGGGTGTAAATAAAACAAAAAAACAATTATTATTGACTGCATGTGTATATTGATGTATATTTTAAAAACACACATAGCTTTAGAAAGAAATATTTTTTCAATAATTAATTAAATAATAATTTTTACTTCGTGTAATGAGCCTATTAATTCTAATTTGAAATAGTGTTTCAAAATACTCATGCAAAAAAGATTTATTTGCATCGTTTTAAGAAAGCTAATATTTAAAATTTTTCATTTTGCTGTTCTTAGTTATAGTCTCTTTTCAGATCTAAAAACTAATTACAATAAATTAGAAAATTTTGTACCTCAAATTTAAAATGTTGCGATTCTTAAAGAAACTATTTTACGAATGAATTATTTTTGCTGTTTTCTAAAGTGAAATCATGTATCACTTGAAATGTAAAATTAATTTATATATTAAATTTGATGTTTTCAGTTGTAATTTACACAATTTTTTTTTTCCAAATAATATAATCTGATCTTACTTTGCCTCTCTTGTTCTATTTCTTCTGGTCAACATTTTTCTATTAATTCATCTGCAGTTTTATTATTTACCATCCACATTCACAAATTAATAGTTTTTGTCCAATCAAATTTTAATAGAGGATTCTTTAATCACTTGTTGAATTTGTAATAGTTAATTGTGAATTAAGTTCATTGCTTTGTTTTTAATTAAATAAATTTTAAATATTGAAAATTTATTAATATCTAAATGTTTGCATTCATTGAGACAGAATATCTAAAATGGCCTATGAAAGCAGGTAATTTCAATGTTTGACTGTTGATGTATATTTCTTCCCTTGCATCAATAATAATTTTAATAGTTCTTTTCTACACCAAAATTTGATTAAAAATGTCTTAATTTTTTCAACTCTTTTATGATGAACTGAATTTAAAGTAAGTAGGATAACAGTATTTGTTACATAAATTTTGATATTCTGTTGAAATATATTTAAAATTCCTATTGTCAAACTACTGTAATTTGTTTTTTAACAATGTATATGAACCCCAAACCCATTCTCTAAACCCAACAAAATTTGATGTACTCTATTTTACTTGCATTAAATTTTGAGATACAATATTATTTACATTGAATGTAATATTTACTTTATATCCTATTTTTTAGTGATTGTAAATTTATATTACATGTTTTTTCAAGTATTTTAAATATAATTTTTATCAGAAATTTTATACTTTATTATTTTATTTTTAATTTTTTAAGAGTTACCTGTCAAAGATTAAAATTCTTGAAAATAAAGCCCTTGAGTTTGAAGTTTCTAAGGAAGAATTCTGTAATAAAATATCAATGTTAAATGAAGAGCTTATGAAATGTCGTCTTGCTGAATCTGAGTTGAATTCTGCTTTGGAAGATATGAGTAATGTATGTCAAATATTATGAAAACTTTATTTTTGTGTATTTGTTTTAGATCATTAATTTATCTATATTTCATTACTTATCTTTATTTTATGTAAATTTATCAATATTTTTCATAGTTTTAATTGAAGAAAATAATATTTATGTTTTAGTTGAAGAATCAAATAAATGAAAAATACAACTCACTGGAAGAAGAAAATAAAAATTTAAGGCAATCTGTTGAATCTCTACAAAATGAAAAGGTAAGTTTCTTCTGAAAGATGTATTATAAAGGCATTTTACACAGCAATTTCTTTAGGTATACTAAATAACAAACATATTATTTTTAAAAGTATGTTTTTAAAAATATTTTCTCATTGAACTGTAATTTTCTGTAAAGAAGTTATATTTTTTATTTGCATATTTATTATTGCTAGAGTTATATTTCTGGAGACATGTTAATTATTAAAGGTTATTTATTATTAAAATTGACTTTGAATTCAATATTAATAGTTAAAGAATTCAGGTTAACACCTTTAAAACTATTGAGCTGTCCTACATATTTTCTAAGAACATGTCTTATGATTTGGGTGTTCATAGACAAGCAGGATTATGAGCGTAGAGGAAGGGCTCTGCATATTGCATTTTAAGTTGGAAATAATCTTACTGATAATGAACTGAATGTAATATATTAGGCTTTTGTCTGTTTTTCCAAATACTGTCTTTTTTTTGTAAAGAAACCAATTAGCGACATGAGGATGATTTATTTTCTGAAGTATTATAGTGTGATATTTTACTATTTTTGATACAAAAACATATTTTGTGCTTCCTTTTCTTACTTCTTTGAAGCTTTCTACATTTAGTTTTCATCTATAATTTATTATTTCTTGTACACAGTATTTATTATTTATTTTATTTATTTTAAAATTAATTAATGATTTTATCATTTAAAACTTCAAAATAATTTAAATATCTCAATATTTACATCAAGGTAAACAGATTATGTTTTCATGTAAAGCTAGTATCAACACATATGACAATGATTTATTAAAACTATACCAAAACTTACAATATTAGAGTTAAAACATGTGTGATATTTTACTAAACTTAAGCTTTTCAAACATTGTTTTTCTTCTGTTCCTTCTACAGGAACATCTATGATAAAAGCATGTTCTGAAAAGGTAAAGTTTGTTGCAAATTAATTTAAAACTGAAATATTATTTAAAACAGAACAAATGCTTATCATTTTCATTTTACCTCATTAAAAATATAGGTTTGTGAACGATTATCCTTTTGAATGATGCTTGTATGGAAAAATGTTTGATTTAGATTTGAAAGATTTTTTTTAAATTATTGGTTTTAAACAAAATAAATTTTAGGATTTGAAAACACTATTCTAAACACATATATTCTCAGTTCTGTCTTTAATTTTTTTTTAATAATAATTACAATACCATTTTTATTTAGAAATCATTACTTTTTAAATTACTCATTAAGTGAAAATTCTTGAATTTTAAAATTTAAACACTTTTATTTATCCCATCAAAGTATTTATGTATTGTAAATCGATGGATACTTCTGGGAATTATACTTCCTTTAAACTACTTGTTAATTTTAGTTCATTATTTGTAATATGTTATATACTTGATACCACATATTACAAATAATGTGCTATAATTTAATTTTATATTATTTTCTTGGTAGTATAAACTATGTTGTTGATATACTTATAATACGGCCTTTTTATATTCAAATACACACATTTTAGCTGTTAAATAAAACTGTATTAGGGGTGCCTTATCTATGTTATGTGTGCTTTCATTTAACAAAATAATTTATAATATCAGCTTAAGCATTAATTCTGAAATGTTTTAATACTTTTTTTTTTCATGATATATCTTAGAATTCATTGTTAAGTGAAATTGAGGAAGGAAAGAAATGTATACAAGATCTTGAAGAAAAATGTAAATGCTTGCAAAATGAAGTTAAAAAAATTTCGGAGACTTATGAAAGGGAGAAAACTAAAGCAATGATGGTAATATACTGATGTTATTTTAATTACTTTGCTTCATCCTTGATTTTATAATAAATTTTTGTGCAATATTTTCTTTCTCGATTTTTTAAAATGTTTCACTGTTGGTTATTATCATTGAATTGGGGTTTTGAACTCGTATTAGACTATTGATAGTAAAAACTCAGGACTTCAATTTACTATAGATAATTCGTTTTATAAATTAATTAGTAATAAAATTGTGTGAAAGTTGTTATAAAAGCAGAAAATATTAATTGCAATTATGAATAAAATATAACATTCAGTAATAAGTAATTAAACAGGTTTACTTTATGATTACTTAAAATAATTTCTCAAACTTATCCTGCCTGTAGAAATGAAAGAAATCATTGTTTAAACTAATAGTTAAATAAAAATAAAGTTTTTGCCTAAACTTATTCATGTATCATAGCTATAATGCTTTTAATTGTTTATACTGAAAACTAAATTTAATTCCTATGTTATAAAATTTTATTCCTCTTAATGTAATTACATTAATATTTTAAATGTTAAATATGTATTTTAAAAAATATAAAGGAAATATAAACTATGATTTAAATTCAAAAATGTTTAATAACTTAAAAGTAGGAACATTTTAGAAAAATGAAGGAAAAGTATCACTAAAATGGTAATTATTGTAAGTATATATGTTGATAATTGTATCCAAAAATAGAAATAATAAATGGATTGTTTGTTAAAAGGAGTTACCACAAAAAATCAAAGAAATTTTATTAATGATATAATTGTTTTTGCAATATAATTCTTACTTGTTTTCAGAAGCAATTTAAAGTTTTATACGTGTGCATATAAGTCACAGCATACAAAATACAATTCCACTTCCGTGTGAGATAGTTACTTGCACATCATTTACATGGACATTTTATTTGTCAAATCCTTACTACATGCTACTGTTAATTTATAAATCATTTAAGATATTTTTTCATCTAATGAATCTTGTAATTAATTTAAAGTACAAGAAATTTTCAAATTTATGATTTTACAATTGTATAGTTTTAATAAATCAGTATATTTCAAAAGGTTGCATTTCAATATATACTTAATTGGTGGCTATAAGTGGCTTAGCATAAGAACAAATTATTTTCCTTTCAATTATCTTTTAGAGCATCAGAAATTTTATATTAAGCAGTTATATTACTATTATAATTAAAAAGTTAGATTATTACAGTATTATTAATAGAATTATATATACATTATCTGTAATATTAATCTGTTCTTTTGGTTGAGTTTATCAAATCTTAATCTCTCTGCTCTAGAATTGGGTTTTGTGTAATTGTTATCAATTATTTTGTAATCAGAAAGTTAATGATTTAATTTATTCCCTACATTTCCTTTGTAGGTTCAAAATGATGCAAATTTAGCAAAAGAGCATTATTTAAAGGATAAGGTGAATCTGCAAAAGCAATTTGAAAGTTTAGAGAACGATTGTGCTAAGGTGAGGCTGTACTGGTAAGGACTTACACCCTTAAAACATAACTGTATAACAAGCATTCTATTGAGTTTAATTGTTTAAATTTGTTAAAGTATATATAATTATAATTATCACATGTTGTATATTACTATTTTTTTAAAATGAAATTTTCATCATTTTCTTTTAAAGCAAATGAACTTTCAACAATCAGCTTATTTATAAATTAAAATTTTTAAATGTTAAGATGTTTGTATTTTTATTACAAAATAATAAACTTTTCAGGTTTATTCTTTCATCTATTTTTAATTGGTTATCAATATAATTAAAGAATTATATAATGGAAAATTAATAGAAATGATCCATTACTTTCTTTTTGTAAATTTCAAATTTGGATTATTTGGCTTATTTTATAGAAATTTCATATGTTAATAGATAGGAAATATTTATCTTTTAAAATAATTATTGTCAAGTGTTCTTTTCTTCAAATAATATTAATAAACTTATACAAATTTCTATAAAAATTTAATTAATCATAAATTAAAAACAGCTTTGTTTTTAATTTACAATTTTTTTTAAAGAAAATAATAAAATATTGTATTAATTTTTATTTTGGCATTATTCTTGACTATTTTTTGTATAAATTATATTCTTTGTTGAACTGACTGTTGTATTCTTTATATTCTTGTGTGTTGCATTAAATTTATTCTGTAACACAATCATTATCGGTGTGTTTATTAAAAGAATTTCTACTGTTATGAAAAACATGTGTTGTGAATTTTTTCCCAGTCTGCCACTTTAGGTGTTCCCATTGTCTTCTTTTTCTTCTTATGTCTATTAGAAATATTTATAAATCTGAATAAAATTATTACTGTTTAAAAATCAATTACTACACAAGTGTAGTTTTTTAATAAAATCAATAATATTTTTACTAGAAAGAAAATGCATTTAATATCATAAAAATAAATTGTATCAATTATTTGATAACTTGCTATATTAATTTCGAAAAGTGTATCCTGAAATTCGAAGCTTTGTAGATATATTATAAAGACATGGAATAGCATTGCAGAATTTTGTATTATGATTATTAAATCTTTTTATGAAGAAAATAAAGTTAATGATTTTCAACCAAATCTGGGCCTTCTAATGTCAAAATAGTTTGAAATTTTTTTATCTGAAATTGCTGATGAAAGTAATTGAAAGTAAAACAAAATAGTAATTTAGAATTATCTTAAAACTTTGTTTAGCTGCATTTTTTATGACAATTAAATGTTATTATAATTTCTAACCATTATAAACTTGCATTGTTAAATCATGAATGAATTTCAAAATGAGAAATTACCTGTTTGATTTGACATATTATTATTTCTTTAGCATATTTGTGTGCTGACTGAATTGATAAGTTAGTTGCCTTTTATTTTCTTTTACTACAATTCTTCTAATTTGCAATTCAAGCTATTATTTAATCAAGAAATATTTATAAGTTCTAATGTTTTTCTTTCAGCAATTATCACAAAATCAAGAAACTATCAAAGTACTGGAAAATCAAGTGGAAGAAATAGAAGAAAAGAACTCTGCTTTACAAATTTCAATGGTATGTCCATTACTTTTAGTGTTAAAATGTTTGATTGAAAAACTGATATTATTTTCAACCATATTAATTATTTAACTGTAATTATCTTGATGAATGATTAAATATTTTTTATCACATACTAATTGCAAATGAATAATAATTTTTATTTTGCTGTAAATTTCTAAATCTGAAAAAATTCTTTTTAAACATAAAATTTTGTGAAAAAGTTTGTATTTAGTTTAATAATATACATAATTCAAAAGATTATAAAATTTAAATTTTTATGTATATTGCTTAAGCATTGGTATGAAGCAAGAAATTATGATTAATGAATGATTCTTTCATATTAGCATTATTTATGTTAAGCTTTGATATTTTTATTTTTCTATGTCTTATAATATCTTAATTTAATTCTTATATTCAGTGGGCAGGGAATTTATTAATGTGCTAATTTTTGTTTTTTTAAAAATTAACAATGTAAATTTTTTACACAAAAAATAGATGAGACATTTTAAAAGTGAGAGAGAAAAAAGAAGTATGTGATGTATCTTGAAGTAATATAACAAAATGTTAGTAAATGTTGTTACTTTTAATATGAGTTATTTTTCAATTTTCTCACGATTATTTTTTTAAATTATATCATTTGTTTGTTTTTTGTTTATATATGGAGTGTAAATTCAATACAAGTGCTTAAAAATTATGTTTTAACATTAATTTATTGATATTTTTCTTTAAAAGAATAATTATAACACTCTAAGCTTGTTGTAAAATGAGATCACACTTATATTTGTTTTTCTTGTCTCTTTAATATCTAACTATTTTCTCTAAAACATTTTTATATTTCAGGAAGAAATGAAAGTATTGCTACAACAAAGAGAATCAGATTTGAAAGAAAAAGAGGATCAACATGCTGCTAAAGTTGATGTTTTTACACAAAATATTAAAATATTGCGAGAAGATTTATCATCAGAGCAGAAGAAAAGAGAGAGTCTGGAACAAAAATTCGATGAAGTTTGTGGCACTAAATATGGTATAGAAATATCAAAATCATGCATTTTAATGATTACATTAAATTAAATATCAATTTATCATTTGTTCTATTCACTGAATCTAGTCAATTTTAAATTCTCTTTTAAATTTTAAATTGATGTCTTGCTTGATTGTTTACCTTTTATTTTTCTGAACACTGTGCTTAAAAGCTAATAAACAGGACCACAAATGTAAAAGATAAATTGCATTAAATAACTATTTTAGGGATTTTCCTAAAATTATTTAACTGCTATATAAGAATTTAAATAAACATTTACATGCAATGCAGTAGTTAATAAGAATACATAATGAGTTAGTTAATAACTTGACAGTTAATGGGACACGTTTCTATTTGTGGAACTATTTCTAATTGTGCAAATCTAATTTGGGAGAATGTTGCATTGTTGAATGATATTCAAATATTTAATTATATATAGAGAGAGAGTCATCAAAAATTAATTTTTACTATTATTTCATGATAAATGATGTTGCATTTTTATTAAGATTTTATATTAGTCTTTAAATTGTATGAGTAATTATTTGTGAGATAACTATCACTTCCTCATTTCCTCAACTTAAAAAATTCTTTGCATAATAGCTCAAGCAAAATCAAGATTAATTGTCATTTATACCATGTTTAAATCTTGAAATTGTTATGTAATAACAGGAATCTGAGCTCATTCTTTATCTTACTTTTTTGGGTGTTGTAGCAATGATTCCTAACTTTAAGAAAGTCATTGTATTTTTGATTTGCAATCAATTGAGATATTTATAAAAAATGCTTTTTATGTTCTATGTATGGTTTTAAAGAGAGTCTATTTATAGATTTTAATCAAGTAGTATGGAATTATTGAGTAAATTTTAGCGTTCCATCCTATTTGTCCATGTTGAATTGTAATATAGTTTGCTAAATGTTCAACTCAGCTATTTGCTATCAGCCTCTGTTAAGGAACATTTGTTGAAATTAATAATACTCTTTTGATTTCAACAAAGATTTATAATTTTTGCTTGAAATATTGATGTATGAAAATCCCTGTATTTCTTCTATTTCTTTTAAGATCTGACTTATTTATCAAATGGCATGAATAAATTCCATGAATACTTTATATGTGAACTATTTTGGTTCCTTTTGTTTTAGAATGCAATTATTTCTGTGAATTATATTGCTTACAATTTTTGTCCTCTTTTGCTTATGCTGGAACCTTTATATGCACTATTAGGTATTTCAATTGGTCTTCAAATTGTTTTTATGCTTCAGTTTCTCAAACATTTCAATAACTTATGGCTCTTGTTTGAGTGCCCCAATAAAAGTTTTAAATTTTTCACTATTATGATGTTTTTATAATTTATTATTTAAGTAAGAAATATTTGATAACATATTTTTTTCATAAAATTTATATGAATATACTCATCTTTAAATATTTCATAAATTTCTATATTTCTAAGCAATGGAATCTATTAAATAAATTTTCCAATCTAATTCGTTTTTAATAATACTTTTGAAAAATACAATATACTAATACATAAGAGTACTAATATTAAGTCCTAGGTTAAAAAAATTTCTTGTGAAAAGTTAAAAAAAAAAAAATTCTACTGAAAAATGTGTTAAATAAGGAATTATTTTTATTTTTTTAACTTGTTATTTCTTAATATAATGTTCCCAAAACATGTGTGTGTTTCCAAAGCATTTCTGTGCAAATTTAAAAGAATTTTTAATGTGTACGTTATCAACACTGATTAGACTAGACAAATTATCTTTGCCTTTGATTAGTGAGCAAAAAAGTATTCCTGCACTTTCCAAAGTCTTCAAGTTGCTCAATTTTATTATCATTAAAAAAATAAAAATGTTACATTCTTTTCTCACTTTAACTTATGTAATAAAACACTTTCTTGAATTATAAAGTAACTATTTCTCAAAATTATGTCCTGATTCTTCAAAATATATTTTAAAAGCATGCAAAAGGCAAGTTACTATATTATTAATTATAATTGCTGTTTTACTGCTCATAACTGAATTTAAGTTTTTTTTTTAAATGGGTTATTAATATAATATAATGTAAAACAGCTTTTTTATTTTTAATTATATTATTTCATATTACAACACATTAATTCAGCTTTTAATTTTCTTAATTTGTGAATTGAGGTTTTATTTTTTCTCCTTAATTGAAAGTAAAATATGCAACTGTTTATTTGAGAACTTAAAAAGAAATCACATACACACACATAAGGAAATTTCTCTTTCTCCTAATTGTAAATGGATGCCTTAAAATGTTTACTTGATGGAAGCAATATTTTGGTGGTAAAGATAATTTTTATATGTGTAAAGGATGTTAATGTGTAAAAATATTTTTCATCCTATTTTATAAAAACATTCAATTACTAATCATTTCATAAACTAATAGTTAATTTATTAGTTAATTGATTTCTGTTAATATTACACTGATATCCTTATCACATAATAAATTTCATCTTTAAAATGTTTTTATTTTTACTTACTTTAGAATTAGAAGCCAAACTTGAAAATGCTATCAGTGAAAGAAATATATTATTAGACAGGTAAATTATTACTTTTTCAAAAATTTATTGATCTAAAATATAAAGAACTTCTTTTCTACTATTATAACTGTTAAATTGCTTTGTAACATTTTTTAATCTAAATATCTGTTTATGTTTCTGCTAAAAATCCTGTAAAACAGTTCAAATTTTTTTTTTTATCAAGGTGTGTGAAAAGTGAAGTGGAATGTGAAAGACAACAAAAAATCGCTTCTGATCTTCAAAGAAAATATAATGATTGTGTAGCTGCTCTTCAAGAATTAGGAAGAGAAAATCAAACATTACAAGTATCTTCCTTTATTCTTGAATATAATTTTTATCATATTTAATCAATCTAAATATTTATAATATTTAACTGTTAGCCTATGAAATATCACTAAAATATTATAAAATATTTTTGTTAATTTTACTCTAATTTTAATTTTACTTAATATTAATGTAATTTTTTTCTATTATAATGTGCTGAATTATTTGTAAATAATTTTTAATTAATTTTTGATGTATTATAAGCAACATTAGCTTAAATTATTTACTTACATAAGAAGATAATAGAAGGGGGAAAAAAGAAGAAAAAAAAAAGATTTTTCTTATAGTAAAATAATCAATTATTATTATTTTAATGTTTTCATTATGAAAAACTTCTCATTTAAAAATGACTATTTAATTTAAAACAAAATAAGCCTGAAAAATAATCCCACTTAATATTGATAACATAACTATAATTTTAAAACAAGAAATTTTAGGTAAAGAGACAGCTTTCTGATGAGTCCTCTTTTTATGCAATCCAGTAACCAGTATTTTTGAATTTCATATTCCATAGCTTTGTATTATTCAGTTAAAGTCACTTAGACATTATAAATATGTCCATTTTTATGTCTAAATTGACTCAAAATCATTATTCTTGTACTTGTTACTTGTAAAGAACTTTAGCTGTTGTATATTTTAATTCATCAATGATATTTGAATTTATATATCGTGGAAATAAACCATGATTAAAATTGCTAGTTTTGCTGAAAGTAATTTTTTTAAACTTTTTTCTTTCATTTAATATATGAAATATAACAGTTCTTGTCTGTCTAATATTTATTTATTAAAATAATTTAATGAATTTGGTAATTTTTGTAATTATTGGTTTTGAAATTTTGATATTCATAATTTTTACCCATGTATGAAATTACTAAAAGAAAAATCATGGATTTTTAGGTGGAAAATATGAAACATATTACTCGCAAATGGGCTGATGACTCTGAAGTAACACATTGTACAGCTTGTGGTAAATTGTTTACAGTTACAATTAGAAAAGTAAGTATAAGAATTGTATCATTGAACTGTTCAACTTTAACATTTTATTTTCACGAAATATTATAAATTCTTCTTTCATTTATGATTATTATTATGTGACTTTTAAGAATTTATAAATTGAAATATTTTATTCAATGTGTGTATAGCATCACTGTAGAAATTGTGGAAACATTTTTTGTAATGAATGTTCTGCCAAAAGTGCCACTGTTGCATCTTCCAAAAAGCCTGTCCGTGTATGTGATGTTTGCTACATAGAAGTTACAAAATGATATAACTTTTAAAGGTAAGATTGTGTTTTAAATAATGTAATAAAATCTACTATTAAATACATTTTCATTCTCAGGTTTAAACTGTCTAGATAATCACTTTACTCCCATTATTGATTTTTAGCATGTGTCAAGGTTGAAATTAAATTTTCAACATTTAAAACTATTTGTTATTCAAGAATGCTTTAGATACATAGTTAGGATTTATCTCTAGGCTCTTTGGAAGCAATAATTTATATTCATTCTTTAAAGAATCATTGATATTGATTTCAATGTGTATCACAATTGGATTTAGAAAATGTTGTAAGTTATGAAAATATACATCATACTTCTCAAAATTCATTAAACAAATTTCATTACACCTTATATATTTCCTAAAATTCATCACTTAAAGAAATATTTTAATAAAAAAAACAATGTATAATAAATAATTTTGTAATTTAATTTGTATAATAAACAATTATTTTGAGAAAGATGTTTTTCAAATTCAGAAAAGTTTTTTTTTTCCTAATTCAGAAAAATTTAAGACACATTTTAGAATTTCTGAATTAATCTAGAGAAAAATTTAGCCTCAAAGTATAAATAACCTTTGTTATTTTTCATTCATTTTACATGCTTTTAATGATTTGCTTAAAATGACTTAAAAAATATCATTAGTTATTACATATTGTTAAATATGTTTTGAAAAATATAAGCTTAATCTGATAACATTGCCATTTTAAGAATTCAATCGAAATACAAATAATTTAAAGCATTTTTTGTATCACATTGTAATTAATGTAGATAATAGGTTGATTATAATGGAAGCAAATATTTTGTAATATATCATTTGAGTAACTTTGTTTATACAGCTAAGCATTTAAATTATTTGATTTTTTTCAGAAGTTAAGTATTGTGCATTGTTTCTTATAAATTGTACAAAAATAACATGTAAAAAATCTGTAAAAGCAGAAACAAAAATAGAAAGTTTTTTTTTTTTTTTGGTACTAAAAAAGGTCATTAGTCAAGTTTGAAACTTGTGTAATTTCTTTGATTAAAAATAAGAGATCATAATTTCTATAATCACAATCATCAAAATAAAATATCTATTAAGTGTAAAAACTTGATGAATCATATTGTAATCATCATCTTTTTATAAATTTAAGATTATATCATGTGCATCAGTTGTAATTTTCTGGAAAATAAGAAAAAGTTTACTAATGAGAAAATGTTCCCCAATTATGTGATTTTAAATTTTTTATAATAATTTGTATAAATTTTTAAATATATGCTATAAATTTTAAAAAATACTTGTAATTTATGTAAATGATTTCAAAATTTAATTTTTAATAATATTTTCAAGAGTCCTAATTGTGTTTTATTGATTATAAATTGTAATTATATTTTAAATAAGACAATAATATAAGTAAACTTGATTACAATTGTGTCACTCTGACCAATGGCTGAGTAGTCAGTGTTCCTGACTCTCGAGCTATGGTTCCTGGGTTCAAATCTCAGTTCGGGTATGAATGTTACTTTTTCTCTGTGCTTTCTACTGAGATAATATAGGAATCTGGCCCACCAAATAAACAGGTTTGTGGTGGTATAGCGTGTATTCTACTCACCTCTGTGACTTGGTTCGCAGGTGCCCATTGGGTAACGACAAATGAGTAGCAGTTTTGAGTCTTATTGTAGCAAAGGGTTAGCCACCCAAGTGCTTGCCATTATTAAAAAAATTTAGTCATAAAATTTCTTGTATGTTTCAAATGATAAAACTTAAAGAAATAATTAACATTTAATTTAATTGTACTATTATTGAAAGATTTGAAAACAATTTTTGTTTCTTTCTAACTTTTCAGTGAAATAAGTATTATCAAAGTGCACTTAGTACTTAAATGAAGAGAATAGAGCAATAATTTTTCATACAATGCATTTTAGGCATCGAAATATCTCTAGAGTTCATCATTGTATCTTATGATAAGACTACTTTCCTTTGAGTAAAAGGTTCTAGATTTAATCCTAGTTATACTAACAACAATGAAGTAAGGCTGCGACATTTCTGCTTCATACATGCATATTTGTCAGGTTGAATATTGAAAAATTTTGCTCATTTTATTAATAAAAACTACTCTAGCTGATATTGAATGTTTGAGGTTTATTTCCTTTTGATATATAATCACAATTCATTATTTGTGAAAATAATCATCCTTGAAGGCAAAATATAGTATATGGTAAAACTTTACATCTTAAAGCTTCTAATATTCACTATTAGTGTCTAATAATTATTATAACTAATCTAGTCATCAGAGTTAAATGCTTTAAAATATCAAAAATCTAGAAAAAAATAATTGAGCATTTTAAAATCTGTTTTCCAATGGAATTGGAACATTTAATATCATTTACATAATCACATAAAGACAGGCTTTTATTCTTTGGAGAATTCTTGCAAATTCGATTATGCCATTTTTTATGCAACTTGTTAAGACTGTTGCTTTGTTCTATGAATTTGAAATCATCATTTCTTTATCTGTGTCTATATTTATGCTTATATAATACTACTACAAACTACAAATATACATGTTTCCCAGAATACATTAATCTTTCAATTGAAACAAATTATGTAAAAAAGAAATAAAAAAATAACAATCCAAACAAGTATTGGTGAAAAAAATTTAAATTAATTTTTACTTTTGTTGTTTAACTGATATGTATTAAACTGCAAAAATATTTATTTGAAGATGTTGAAAATTTATCTACAAAAATAATGTTTTAATTTTAGAGTTCATGAGTGCTGTCAATGCAAGAAAAAATTAGATAATTCTTATATGAAAAACTGAGATTTTATATAATTGTATTTATTATAACATAAACAAGAAAAGAAATTCTTATTTTTGCAAATTAGTCTTTTCAAAAGTTTGAATGCATTCATTGTATAGTTATACAATATTTAACTAAATTAAATTAAAATATGTCAATTATGTAATACATTTCTCAATGTACAATGACAAGTGTAAAAAATGGATATTTCAGAATAGTTACCTCAAGAGCTTTATCTAGACAGATAAGTACATTCCAAGTAATACCATAATGCGCATCGTTTTTGGCCAAATGTAGTATTAAAAATTGGGTTGGGCATTAGATTCAAGTGCAAGATCAACAGTTCACCGATGACGTCAACCAAATTTAAATTGTAACAATGGATTACTGTATTTCTCGGCTACATTTATCGTTTCATTTATCAATGACACATTATTGCATAGAGGATACAAACTGCAGAGTACGTAGTCACGAAATGGAGGGCATACAGAGAAGAATGTCATATGACGCTACTTTTAAATGTAATTCTTTATTCTGAAAAAAATAGCAATAGAAAGGCAAGTAGAGAGTTCAACGTAGCTGAGAGCAATGTTCACTTTTGGCGGCAACAAAAATCGGCACTGTTTCCAGCTAAAGTTAGTAGAAAGAAATTCACTGGCCCTCGCAAAGGAAGATGCCCTAAAATTGAAGAAATGTTTTGGAATTTGTACGTGAAAGGAGGAAGAATGGACAACCTGTGACTAGTGACACCATAAGAAATGAAGCAAAAGAGGAAGCTGAAGTTCTTGGAATACCGAAACAAGAGTTTAAGGATAGTCGTTGATGGGTGGATTGGTTTATGAAGCAAATGGGCTTATCTTTAAGATGCCATACAACAATATGCCAAGAGCTTCCTGCAGATTTTTAGGGAAAACTATTAATATTTCAGCAATATGTTGAAGCAATTAAGCTTACAAAGTTCGCATTTTAACTGAAGTAATAACGCTTACAAAGTTCGTATATTTGATAAATTTTTATTCGCACACATCACACACATAAATGTAATTACAGAAATACATGTATCGAAAACGAATACATAATCACAGCTCTACTTCTCCGTCGTGAGCGGTCTTTTATTTAGAACAACATTTTTCACCACACGCGACAACAGCGGAAGTTAAAGTCGTAGTAGCTTTTGTAGCCACAGACTTCCCCTCCAGTGTCACAAGACACGACAAACGGTCTGGGAAGCGGACTCGATGACCCGACCTGGTTCTGGTTTCTTCTTTTGACGCCTCAGTTCGTGGAGAACAGTTCTCTGTCGGATGTGATAGAGTCAAATCGTTGACTACAAATGCTGGTTTTAACTGGTCAATGCAGACTGTAAGCTGAGTGCCTTTTCGCTACAAAGTGTAGTACTTTGCATTTCTATCCAGTACCTTAATTGAGATATTGCAAAATTAAACCTATTATTAAAACAATACGAAAGCAGATACACTCTCGAGAACCAAAAAAAAAAAAACACAGTACTCACCAAAAACTTATCCGGTTGACAAAACACCGAACGTTGCAGCACAGAATCGTCTCGCCAGCAGGGTGTTTTTCGTGTCCAAGGAAAGAGAGTACTTTGGTTTATTCTATATACTTTAAACCAGAGGAAATTCAAGATACCTGTAATTTTTCCGAGTCCGGGTCACCACTGATGCAATTAAGCTTACAAAGTTCGCATTTTAACTGAAGTAATAACGCTTACAAAGTTCGTATTTTTGATAAATTTTTATTCGCACACATCACACACATAAATGTAATTACAGAAATACACGTATCGAAAACGAATACATAATCACAATTCTACTTCTCCGTCGTGAGCGGTCTTTTATTTAGAACAACATTTTTCACCACACGTGACAACAGCGGAAGTTAAAGTCGTAGTAGTTTTTGTAGCCACAATGTCATCCATGGAGGAAGGTATATAGATATATTATTCTTCCATGATGTCATCACACTTCAGAAGGAAAAGAATTTTTCAATGGAGCAAATTGGCGACGCTGATGAGATGTCAATTCAATTTGATATGCCTCGTAACTACACTATTACAGAGAAGGGGACTAAGGAAGTTATCATCAAAACCAGCAGGGTGTTTTTCGTGTCCAAGGAAAGAGAGTACTTTGGTTTATTCTATATACTTTAAACCAGAGGAAATTCAAGATACCTGTAATTTTTCCGAGTCCGGGTCACCACTGATGCAATTAAGCTTACAAAGTTCGCATTTTAACTGAAGTAATAACGCTTACAAAGTTCGTATTTTTGATAAATTTTTATTCGCACACATCACACACATAAATATAATTACAGAAATACACGTATCGAAAACGAATACATAATCACAATTCTACTTCTCCGTCGTGAGCGGTCTTTTATTTAGAACAACATTTTTCACCACACGTGACAACGGCGGAAGTTAAAGTCGTAGTAGTTTTTGTAGCCACAATGTCATCCATGGAGGAAGGTATATAGATATATTTTTCTTCCATGATGTCATCACACTTCAGAAGGAAAAGAATTTTTCAATGGAGCAAATTGGCGACGCTGATGAGATGTCAATTCAATTTGATATGCCTCGTAACTACACTATTACAGAGAAGGGGACTAAGGAAGTTATCATCAAAACTTCGGAATATGAAAAACAACACGTAACAGTGACGCTGATTATAAGAGCAGACGGGGGCAAACTTCCCCCTTTCTTAATCTTCAAACAGAAAACATGCCTTAAAACCCCTAAGAATGAAAAGCTGTTCCCAGATGATGCCCTGATTTGAAACCAAGAGAAAGGTTGGATGAAGGAATCATTAATGTTTGATTGGCTCTGAAATGTATGGGAATGCATCCCGGTTGGCTCGCCAATCCACCATCAATGCTTTGTCTGGATGCATTTCGTGGTCATCTCACCGACAACGTAAAAAAGGAAATGCACAGCCTAAGTAGTGATCTTGTTATCTTTCCTGGAAGGATGATGTCTGTGTGACAACCACTGCATGTTATGCAAGTAAATCTTTTAAGGTTACGTTCAGGCGGGGCAGGTAAAATGGTTTTGTGAGCTGTGAATTGACCCCGACAGGAAAAATTTAACGTGCTGCCCCGCACATTGTTGCACACTGGGTTTCTGCTGCCTAGAAAAGCATCAAAGCACCAATGATTGTGAAATCTTTTAAAAAAAGCTGCATTTCAAATTCATTGAATGGCAGTGAAGATGTCGTGCTCTGGAACACCGAGGATGATGATAATGAGGAAAGTTTTATTTTAAATTATTATGTGAATTATTTTAAATATTAAAATTTTTTTATATATATTTCACTGATGCATTCTTCTCTTTTGCATTAATTCTGTTATTATTTCAAACATATTTTAGTTTTGATTATTTATTTAATTTGTTTCAAGTTTATAACTATTACATTTAAAGTACTTTAATTTATTTTCATATGTAACTTATATTAAATTATTGATATTTAATTACCACTTATTTATTTTTAGTTAGCTGTTTGAAACATTTTTTACATGCAAGAATTCTAAATGAATTTAAAGTCACGGGATTCTTTGAAAGCATTGAGTTATGAAGACAATATTATATTAACTTGTATATTTTATAAGTATGCAGCATTTCCTTTTTTAAAAAAATAGTTTGCATTAACTTGCTTATTCAGTAAGATTCAAATGATTCCATTTTACTTATTAACTGGAAATTTTGGTTTGCACTATTTTATACTGTCTCAAAAAGTGATAAAATACTGTATATGTTTAAATTTATACAGAGCTTTGGTGAATAATGTGCTGTTTTTATAATCGTTAGTATTAATTTATTTTCGTAATGTAACATATTTTCTATATTTAATCATCGATACCTGAACTTGCCTTTTTGTTTATTTATATTGAATAATTTAATGTTATTCATTTTTGCCACCAAAATTTTTAGTTCTATATTGGTAAAATGTATTGTAGCAGAAGAGAAATTAATTACCTATGCCAAATTGTTTAGATAAAATGACCTTTCTAAGACATTCATTTATTTAATATGCATTTTGAATTTCTTAATTCGACACTTAATTTATGTATATAGACTTGTATAATTCCTTCTGAAATTTGAACATATTATACTAAGTAGCATGTTTTAAATATTCAGTATAAATTGGACGATTTATTACTATGAAATGTTCTGCCGTATAAAATGAGAATTTTCTATTTTTTGAACATTAATTGTCATACATTTCATTTTTCCTTAACTCATTTCAAATATTTGAACAAGTCTTAAACCCTGGCAGCTATTATAATCACACATTATATTTCCTTTGCATAAATTTTTACTGTTAAATAGTTATAAATGAAGTTACTTTTCCTTCTTTATAATTTTATAAATATTTTTTACGGAAAATAATGAAAGCATGAAATATGTTTTTGAACTAATGATTGAATCTTAATTTATTCATCATTCATTCTTAATTTCAAATGCGCTTTACAAGTCTATTTTTTATTTTTAAAATGTTACTGAAAAAATATTAAACATTATAAGCTAGTTTGTTTAATGTATATTCGCAAGAAATGGCCTTCTAGTCAAGATTTTTATAGTTTTATAAGTTCTCAAATGGTAAATTCAATATTATCACTAATTGTTTTGTTTTTTTTATATTTATTTTTTTATTTATTATTTGTAATCTCTGATAATAATTCATGACAGGGTAAATAACAACCACATACTTATGTGTTCTACATTAAAAAATTATGTGTTCTTTAGTTACTGATTTTTAAACTTTAATATTCTTTAAAGATTTTATTTGTCATTAAAAATAGTAAAATATTATGTAATTTTTAGTTTACACAAGAGAAATGAAATTAATTTAATACTCTTAAGTGAAATATTTCTTATTTAAAAAAAAATAAAACAAATAAAAATAAAACTTTTTAGCTTTTACAACATATTTTTATTGCTACTTTTCTTTTTAATTTTTTCACAAATTTAAAAATAAGATAGTTACATAGAATCATTTTGTTGTAATTATCCGTTGTTATTTGTATTTGAAAAATAAAAACGTTTAATTCTTTAAAAAGTACTTGAGTATTAATTTGATAAAAAAATATCCTCATTTAAAATTTAAAGACTAAATTTTTGGTGTAAGGAGAAGTAAATAAAATTATACTTCAATTGACGATTTATGTGTGAGGCACATAGCTTTTATTATTATTTTTATTTGCATACAATGGTAAAAAGTATTACTTTTTAGCATAAGAAATTTTGTTTATCTTGTTAATAATTGTAGACTGTAAAGATATATTAAATATAATATTATAACTTTAAAAAATATCTGTATTGGTA
This sequence comes from Latrodectus hesperus, assembly GCA_037975125.1. NCBI lineage: Eukaryota > Metazoa > Arthropoda > Arachnida > Araneae > Theridiidae > Latrodectus > Latrodectus hesperus. The sequence continues at coordinate 117,831,025 of CM075851.1, forward strand.
AATATTATATGATGTAACTTGGATCTGTAACTATTTGCATTAGAAAGTTGTTTATCTCTAATTTTTTTCCAGAATTTTATTGTTTTATGTATGGTGCTTTATTATATTTTTTGGTAAAAATCTTTATAATTGTTACATTTTTTGTGAGTTTTTATGAAATATATGTAGAAAATATTGTCATCTATTATTTGAAATGACTGTAAACTTTTCCATTTTTAAATATAAATGTAAATAAATAAAACATTATTTAATTGTTTATTTGCATTTTTTTAATTCAAAGTTATTATAAAACACTTGTCAAGATACACAAGTATTATGTCAAAATCCTTATGTCTACTAATAAAAAAATACTTTCATTTTTTTCAATTCAAGATCGATATTTTAATCATTAAATTCTACTGTCACACTTTTATTTCTTTTTCCTAGATTCAGAAAAAAGATTTCTACCTGTTTTTTAAAGATAAAAGGGGCTTTTGTTGGATTTATTAAGAGTTACTTTTACATACTTAAAAACTTGAAATATAAGACTTGTATGTAAAAAAATATTTTTGAAAAATTATAAGAGTTTTATTTATTTATGGAATCTTTCATATTACCTTTCAAAGAAATAAAGAGTGAAAAAAAATGTTTCTTAGCTGAGACTAGTAAAGTTGAATCATGTAAGAAAGTATTAAAAGATCCCTAAAATATTTTTTATGCAAATATATCCAGATAAAATATTCTAAATTACCTATACTGAAATTTAAATTATTTGCTTATGTTTTTATTCTTGATTTGCTTGGTATATTTTATAAAAATTTTGAAACTGCTGTTCCATAAAACTGCATGTAGATTCCAAACTGATCCAGCAAACTCAAGTAAGGATAATATTTTGACTTCAATCTTTAGTGATGACGCTCCAAACGGATAATGCAATATTAGCATTGCTATGGCCGTATTGAATCTATCACGGGGTCATCGCCAGACTGTTACATGGTGGCTGTCATTTCTCAAACAAAACCCATCTGGAAACACTACATTATGCCACTTCTAAATCCTGTTTCTTTACCTCAACACCATTTCTAGTAGCGGCATGTGTGTTCTTGACTCAGTGGTAATTTTAACACAGCTATGAATGTATGCCTTTAGATGTCATTCAGAGAATAATAGTCTTGCTTGATATGAGAGTATTAAGGTTATCTTACATTTAACATAAAATGTTGAGGGAAATGGTCTGAGGAATCAACGCAAGCATGAGGATATTTTAGTCCTCTCGAGTTAATGTTCTATCAATACCGACAATCCTAGAATGTGTGATATTCCCTTCTTTCAACTACCGTTGCCACAACCTGTGTACAGTGTGTGTCTTTTAGATTTGATTCAATTACACTGATTAAATTACTTTTCTTATTCATATCAACATACTCCTGTGTTGCTCATCTGTTCTGCTGGGAGTGTCTCTATCTTGGGTATCTCACAGTTTTCTCGGGGATAGAAAAACGGTTTGCAAGAAAATTATTCTGGCCAATAGAAAAACTAGCCATTTTTCTATTTCGTGGATTATTTTCATCATATCTCTCTTCATTTGTTCCAAAATGTAATATTCTTAGTTATACGATGTTCTACAGAAATTTACTTATGTCTGTTACTTATTTGTCTTTTTATAAATTAATGATGCCTCATTGTCACTGCCATGCAATATGTAATATATGAAAAATATATTATAAAAATGGGATAGTAACCTATTTATCATTTTCAGTATTTAGCAATGTTTTCCTTATATATATTTTAAAATTTTTCTCTCAGACTCTATGTGGCATTTTATGTATCATTAAGAATTGAAGATAAAAAAATGCAAATTTATTCAATAAATTTACCATTTTTTTATCTTCAATTCTTAAGCAAGGTTAACGTTAGTACAGGAAATAGTGAACAATATGATTATGCTCTATGTAAAATTTATTAAAACTTAAGTCAATCTAATGAAGATCTTCATTATTTTTGTTCATGAAGCGATGGTGATTACATAATGACTTTTTGAATGTTTCCTGCACCGACGCAGAAGAAGGCTCCTTTTGTTTGATTTATTTGATCCCTGAGACCACTTGCAGTAATTTATTTTAGCCTCCCATCTAACCTAAAATTTGTTAAAAATACCTTGGCAAATCAGAAATATATCGAAGTCTTGACAGAAAAAAAGTCCAGGGATCTGACTTATTTTTGCTAAAAGGGAAAAAAAAATGGCTAAGCTGTGTATTACTTGGGGATGTAATTTCTTAAAATGGATGCTCAAAAATGTCTCTTCAATTTTTTTCCCAATGAGACGATTTTTGGAATATATTTGATATTTTATAAATGGAATGATGCATAGAATTTTAAGTTACCGCGTTATTTATCGTAATCGTTTAATTAATTCTCTTTCATTTACGTGTCATATTTATATGTATTCATGGCTAAAATGACTAATTTAACAGATAAATTATACAATTTCATTTCGTCTCAACATTTTTTTTATTGAAATTGAGTTATTATAGTATATTAGACTTGTTAATTAGGATAATAGATTAGTGTTCCAGTTTGACATCTTTTCATTTGCCCGAAACGTTCTGTGAATTTAAAATAAACGGACATAAGGCAATTTAAGTAAGAAAGTTAAAAATATTTTTATGAAAATTACTACTTAAACTTGTATTTATGAAATTGGAAAATTTTGTATTATTTTTTTTTTAAATATCAAAAAAGTTTTTCTTTTTCACTTTTATAAATGTTTAAATGCTTTATAAAGACTAAATTAACAAAAAAATTTTTGCTGAATTTTTTTTTCTTATCACTTTTTTGTTAAAGTTATTCACGTTATGTAAGTACAATTTTTATTCTATATATATAAATTAGATTTGGTGAATGCGATTGTCCCTGGATGTGGCAGCAACTTATCAGAGCCTACAGCATCGTTTCTAGAGAACTTGAACCATGAACAAGTAACCAGTTCCACTTTCATGCGTCTGCACCGTCATCTTCCCCTAATGCCACGCTTGTGGTGGGATCCTGGACCCTTTGCAACTTTAACATTCACAGGCTATTTTTTGGGGTTATCTGACCCTCTAGTATCTGGGTACGAAAGTAATCCTGCTCCGCCTTCAAGTTTTTTAGTTTAAACTAGATTTTTATCATTTCTACAACTTTATAAACTAATCACATTGCGGGAATGTTTTCAAATTCTACGAAAACTAACAGCAACCAACCGTTTTCTCTTTTCGTTGATCATATAGGTAAATTATGCAATTTTATATTCTACACTGCTGGTTACCGTAAATGCAACACCCTGTAGGAAGCATGTAAGTAACACATGAAATTTACAACATGCATTAGTAGTGGTGAGTTACGCAAATGGTTGAAATTTTAGAAAAGACACATCACGCGTGGCGCCACTTCAAAGCGCTATTTAAGTCTAAGAGATTTCGACGATTTCAAGTTCAGCAATTCTGTTCCCCCCTAAAAAAATAATATTAATTATGCCTCGTAGAAAACAGCGATCATCTTTTGATCAAGCATCTAAGTTAGACAGAGAAAGGATAATGGCCTACCGAGATTGTAGATTATCGTTCTGGAAAATCGGTAGTCGTGTTGGGCGAAACCAAACAACTGTAATGCGGGTATATCATCTTTGGATGCAGGATGGTACGACGTGTTCGATCGCATTCATCTGAATGCACTACTTCACGTGATGACAGTGACGAATCGCTCAGCCACATCACTGTAATACATCATTGAGTGTCTGCGCATACCATTCGACGCCATTTACAACAGAGTGGTCTGTCCGCAAGATGTCCATTGCTTCGTCTACCCTTGACGCTGAACCTTGAGACCAATGGTGTAATGAAAGAAGGATGTGAACGACAGAATGGAATGGAATTGTCTTTACTGACGAGTCACGCTTCTGTCCGCAACACTACGATGGTCGCATTCGAGTCTGGAGATATCGTGGAGAGGATGCTGAGCAGCTGTGTTATGCACTGGGTATTATGGTATGTTGTGGTATATGATATCACTCTCGCACTCCTCTAGTACGCACTGCTGGTACTTTAAATAGCTAGCGCTACATCTCCGAGGTGTTGGAGCCAGTTGTCCTTCCTTACCTTCACGGCTTACCCACAGCCATATTTCAACAGGATATGCGCGACCACTCGTGGCACGCATTGTCCAAGGGTTCTTCGTCAATCGCCAGATTGAATTGCTTCCCTGGCGGGCTCACTCTCCAGATCTTTCGCCGATAGAAAACACGTGGTCCATGATTGCTGAACGATTGACCTAGATTACTTCCTCAGCTTCCACACACTGATTGGCAACGTGTGGAAGCTATACCCCAAGAACCTATCCAAAGTCTCTTTGAATCAATGCTGATGCGTATGGCAGCGATGATCTCCAACAATGGCGACTACTCTGTCAACTGATTTTGGCAGAAATCACACTTCACAGAAGTTTATAAATGTAATTATTTGATTCTTGGTCAACATGTTATCTAGAAAATAAATTTTGTTGTGATATCTCTTGCCTTTCTTGGTGTTGCAATTTGGGTGTATGATGATAGCAAAATATAAAATTTTATAATTCAACAGTTAATTGCATTCTATTTCTATCTATGTAAATTCGATAGTTATGGCATCTATCCGAAGTTCAGAGCATCTGCATGAAATGGAATTAAACTTATATTGAGATATTAGTTTAGCTAACTTAAAATAAGAAGAATATATTTTTTCAAAATTTTTACAGTAACAATTGTAATTAATTTAAACCATAACTAACAGTTAATTTGTATTTATTCTCTGTAACGTTACTATGCTTCTCGATGTAATTAATTTAAATAATATAACATCCCCCTCACAACTCTCCAAAAATTTTTAACCATTAATGATGTGTGGCTGTTTCTCCTTTTAAAATTGTCATCTGTGCGTAAGAAAAGTAAAACCTTTTTTTCTAAATTCCCACACTATTTTAAGAAAACAACAATATTTTTAAAAAATATTGCTTCTACCCATTGCAGCGCGTGTGTTTTCCGCTGCTAATGGGAAAAGTAATAAGTTCGTAGTTAAATTTAATTTTCATGTGTTCGATACTTCATTAAATGATACAATGTTTTTAACAAAGTTCCCTTCCATACCTCAATTTTTACCTCAGAGCTAACCCTGGAAACTCGGCCATAAGATCGTTTTCTTGAAGAAGATTGTAATCAGTCCTTGATTTGTAAATGATGCAGATTTAATTTCAATCTCAAAACTATTCATAAATTCACGTTTTTATTATTATAACTACGAACAATTATTTTCAAAGTGTTTTGACTTGTAGTTATAGCAATCAATGTGTTTTGATGAATATAATTACGAACAATTGTCTTCAAAGTGTTGGAAAAAAATTTCAATTTATCCCTTACAATAATTATGTTTATTTCCTACATAAAATTTAAAAAAAACTCTTTGTTCATATCATAATATCAACATTTTCCTGGTAAAACCAGACTATTGTATTCATTCTAGCATCAACTGAACCACTCTAGTCTCCAAACATTATTTGACCCCTTCAGCAATATAACAGTATTCAACCTAAATTACTGAATAAAGTATTGTCTAATAAAGATTCTAATAAGAGAATGGATTTTTAAGCATACCTCTTTTAATTTAAAGCTATTTCTGCTATGGATATAAAACTCTAATAGTGTTAAATAAGAATAATCTTGTTGAAAATTATTTGCAAGCACTTTTCTCATTTAAAATACTATTTGGTGTTTTGCATACCTAAAGTTATAAATGAAAAATTTATGAACGGAGAAGAATTGAGGACTTTATCATGGCATTCATCATAAAATTCATGGCATTATTTTTTGTAAATAATGAGCAAAATCTATAAATAGCATCTGTAATAAAAGCACCTTATTTTTAAGAATTTGATTTTACTACCGATTTTGAAGTACACATCTCCTAGCAAATTCAAATGTCCTAATTTTATGTATTTTGTTTTGAAGAGACTTATTTTATGTATTTTATTTTAAAACTCATCATTTATATCTAAACAATAAGCTTGTTTTTCTTTACATGTTTTCCGTAAATTTATGGAGATTTTATATCTTTCTTTTAATTTATGGAGATTTTATATCTCCTTTTTTATTTTTTTTAATTTAGAGACTCATGAAGTGAACTTTTTTCCATTCCTTTCTCTAAAGGCAAAATCTTATCAAGTACTTATTTCATACATATGAAGATTTTTTCTCTAAAATTAATTAAAATTTACTTTTTTAACCATCAAGTGGTTGTTTCTTTCGTTACAGTTGAGATTTTGAGTCCGTTACTTTATCTCATTGATTTAAAATATCCATGACGTGTTTCATCTACGTCATATTGTAAATGAGATAGCGTTGTCAATCCGACGAATTTGTTCCATGCCTTCAAATCACATTCTTCGAGCTGCAGTAAACAAGGTGAAATTCACCATCAAATGTCTGAAAATAGTGTCCAAGTTCATTCTGTTTATAAAACAATTTCTTATATAAAGACGGACCAAAGCATCTAATTGAAAAGCCGGTATCCATTGATTCAATTGAATCAATGGATACCGGTGTTAATGGCTTAAGCCATTAACACATGGACAATAGAACAGCAGAAAAGACAAAATGAAAAAGGCATGACAAAATATCCACTTTTATGGTTATTTTAAATTGGCAAAGGACCATTAAAATTTTTAAAAATTGCAATAATTAAAAGAATTTTAAGTACAGATGATGTATAATCCAGGATGCCAAATTCTGTGTTTTGGCGATTTTTCTTGGTGGATTTTATTTACTTTATAGCTTGTCCCATAAAATATTATAATCGATGCAAAACGCAGTGTACATCTAAAAAGATATTTCATAGTTTTGAATTAATTAGCTTTTGTTTTGGAGTATTGTATAGTTAGTATTTATTTATCTCATGGTGAACATCTCTAACTCTTTTTTGGGAACTGTGAATTACATCCATAATGAATAGCCTTCCATAGTCACTTCCCATTAGGGAAAATCTTCTAGCATTCATCTTGATAGATTCTTGTGCAGGAATTAAAAGAGATATTTTTAAAAGTGGCTAGAATCGAACCGACGTCCAACAGTTCGGTTCTATCCTGGAGCTTGGATGCTCGGAATGCATTTTCAGTTGTCCGATCCGGACTAATTAACCCATGTGTGCCAAAAGTGACTCTGAGAAGTAAAATAATCAGGAAATAATGACCGATAAATGTTAAATTATTTAATTATATTTTCAAAGAACAAGATAAAGCTATTTACATATTTACAAATGAATATCCAATAATAAAGTAACAGAATTGTTATAATTCGAAATTAGTTCAAAATCAAAAGATAAAATTAAACGTCGTTCTCTTTCTTCTGCGTATATCGGACGGCGAACGCTTTCAATCCTACATCCTGATGGCAAAACCTCAGCATTCGTCTAGAATCAGAACTTCCTGAAGTAAAAAATGAATAGAAGCAGTAACATGTTCAAGAAGAAAATAGTTAAACATTGTTGTCAATTCTCATCTAAATCATCGCCCTTGTTCCTCGAATCTGAGATTCCGTCGTGGAGGACTCTTTCATTTTCATCTGGTTAGAGAATCGATAGCGGCATATTCACTCACGTCATTGGCCATCTTCAAAAGGAAACGTCTTGAACACATCTCAGTTACTATTCTTTTTTAAAAAAATTGAAAAGGAAACAGTCTGAAATAAAAAGTTTTAGTCTTAAGAAGTAGCAATTCTGTGGGTGAAAAAATCAAATTCAGGTGTTGTTCGTCATCGGTATCTTCTTTTTCTCGTTCAGCACATTTTAAGTTACATCCGGTCAAGGTTTCATGTACTCAGCAAAAGTACTAGTAATCAGTGGACCTTCGGTAAAACCAATATTTTGCACGTCGTAAGTGACATTGCTTTTAACTTTTATTATTGTACCGAGTTTCACGGGTTCGTGTCGATTGAGAGTTGAATAAAGCAACCACTTAATGAACACAAGACTTTTATTCGTAAAAATTTCACTCGAAAATTCCCGCTGTAACAATTACAGTTATACAGCTACAATTCGTCAGATATAACAAAAAACAGCTTCCAATCAGAGGTCTCAGACAGAGAGCAACTAGCAGTCACAACTAATCGTCTTCACAATACTGACTCTTCCATGTCGGGCTGCGGTATTTATACCTGACTTGGCGGAGAAATCTACCAGTTTCACCAAGGTTGTGGAAGCTTCTAGGCTATCTCGAAAAATATTGGTCCTAGAGCTTAGGTGATGGATGTTTCCAGAAGTATCGATTTCTCGCCAATTGTCGCCAAACCATTAGGAAATCCGCTTTTAAACCACAACACATCTAAATACCGCAATTTTTGCCCAAAATGTGAGAAATTCCGATCTGACTGAGATATTTTAAGACAAATACAATCATTATTTATAAATTTGTAACATTATTTTATATGGAACTAAATACTTAGGTTTTAACTTCAGACCTGGACCTTGTTGTATACGTTTAATAGCAACAATATCATTTAGTTAGAATTTTCTTGCTTGTTTTCTTCTTAAATTATAAGTTTTGCGATTTTCATTTTGAACTTTTAAAATTTGTTTTTTAGCTTCTTTTTTAAGATTATCACGATTATTAATGAAATCTGTTTGCATTTCTGCATCTACAAATTTCTTCGTGACGACAATATTCTTCGAAATCAATTGAAGTAAATGCAGAACCTTTATCCGAAATGATGCAAGAGGGGTTATTTGAAACAGTCTTTTGGAGTTCTAACTTCGAAATTATTTCAGAAACGTCAGTAGATGTAGTTGGGTAAAGCCATGCAAATTTGGTAAAACTATCGATCACAGCAAATATATATTTATATCTCTTATGAGTACTTTCTAACGTAACCAGTCAATCCTAAAATAGCTGTGAACGTCTTTTGCACTTTTTGATTCGGGAAAATTAATTACAGCGTTCGTTATATTTGTTGACAGGTGTAATTTACCATTTATTATTTTATAGCCTAATAATTCTATTTCATGTTTCAAAAAATTACATTTCTTTAAGTTTGATTCAAGTCCATACTCCGACGCAGTTTGTAAGACAAGTTTAAGTTTTCTAACACCTTCAGTTTTGTTTTCGGCAGGAATAATTAAGTCATCCATATAAATCACTACAACACCTTTTAATAATTGTCGAAACACATTATTGATGTATTTTTGAAAAGTACTCGGAGAATTAGTTAATCCAAATGGGCACTTCAAAATCTCATATTGACCATCGTGGTTAATGAATGAAGTATATTTGGAAGAATTTTCTTCAACATCAATATGGAAGAAACCATTTCTTAAATCAAAAGTTGTGAATACTACGGAAGAATGTAATTTATCTATTACGTCATTAATAACTGGCAAAGGGAAATGTTATCGAACCGTTTTCTTACTAAGCCGTCTAGAATCAATACAAAGTCTGTGCGAATTATGTTTTTTCAACAGGCGAAGAGAAATCAGAAGAACTATTAAGAATTATTCCCTTAGCTAACCATTCTTCAATTTGAGCTTCAATTATTTTTTTTCTCAAAAGGTAGTATCGTCGGGGAGAAGAACAAATAGGGATTCCATCAGTTAAATTAATTTTCATCTTAACATCAACAGTTTATTTTTTTATTAGGAACATAACTTTTTATTATTGAATGTATTTCAGAACACAAGGATTTATCTTTAATGTGACTTAAATCAATTTCTGATTCATCGTTAGGATTTACAAAATTAATTAAAAAATTATCTTTTTCGTTCTTGTTAGTATGAAACGATACTCCATTGGTTGAAACTGTTAAAGTACCTTGGTTAATAATATCAGTTCCTACAATTAAATTGGAGAATTTATTTCGCTTTCATTTTTTTTTTTCTTTTTGCTCTGTCTACTTCTGATTCCGACATACAAGCGTCGTTCATTCCCTCAAATAAAGAGTTCAAAGAACACAATTGCTCAAGTATTCTTATTCCTATTTCAGATTTATTTCCTTCAAAAGAAGTACTTATAAAATGTAATTCATTCGTTCAAAGAAAAATTATCTTCTATAGCTTTTAGTTTCTTTTTAAATTTTTCACTTTCAATAACAAAACCTTCACTTTCAATAACAATAACAAAACCAGAAATTTCTCGTATATGCTTTCGATCTGCCCGATCTCCGTCAGAATCGAAAATAAATTTATGTAGAACTTTTGCTTTGTCTATCTTAATGATCTGAAATGCAATGCGTATCTTTTTGATGTCATTTAACTTCACCTTGAAATAAAAAAAATGTACATCCCCTTTTCTGATGCTGGACTTGTAGGATAATTATCCTTGTAACGTTAGTGTCCAAAGTTATTAAAAAATTTGGAACACACTTTCACAAAACAATAAATATATTTTTTTACTTCAAAATCACATCATATTCTTCAAAGCATCATTATATCAACACGAATGCTACTTCCGACATCAAAATTATGGATTCGTTCTTTATTATCAGAAAATAATGACTGATAAATGTTAAATTATTTTATTATATTTTGAAAGAACAAGATAAAGCTATTTACATATTTACAAATGAATATCAAATAATAATCTAACCTCATTGTTATAATTCGAAATTAGTCCAAAATCAAAAGATCAAATTCTCCTCGTCGTCTCTCCCTCTTCTGCTTATGTCCGACGGCGAACATGTGAGTGGCTCTTTCAATCCCACATATACCAACCAATCTAGCTCAAAGACTACAATGCTAGTCCTATATATAAATAGGTACAATTTTCATAATAATTATTTTAGACTGAGAATCCTTGATTTGGTTCATAAGATAATGTCTTTATAAAACAAACCCATCTAAGCTCAATGAGAGACTACATAGCTAGTCCTGTCAATAAATATATATATGTACAACCCAGAAAACACAAAGCTGCCGGGCATCAATCGGGCCGCTGCTGTCAGCCGTCTTGGCCAGCAGCGGCCCGCCGCTATTTGGCCTCGTCGGCTCCGTCAATAAAGTCGTCATTGCTGCTAGGTCGGCAGTACGGTCCGCCGTTGGCCCAACGCCGGGTGGCCATCAATGCCATATTGGCCGCATGTGGCCCATCTAATTACCAGTACGTGCCCATATACGGTTATCCATCGGCCCTTTGGCCGACGATAGCCGCTTTCACTGACGTAGGGCTGGTTATGGTTATTTATTTCAATAAATATTGAATTCATTTTTATGTTAATATTGTATATATTGTTAAAGTTAATATGGAACTATTGGAAATCTATTAAATTAATACTGAATATATTTTTGTGATTCTAAAAGACAATTGTTATCGATGTAATTGTCAAATATCATTCAGTGCATTTTTAGTTTTTAATTATATAAGGATTAAAAAAATATGAACTACTAACTCATATTTTAAATCATTTTTTGACAATGCTATTTAAATTTTATAGTTTTATTTTAATAATCTAAATTTTATTTAAATAACTTTTATATTCTGCTTTTAAAATATTTTGTTATTACAGAATTTCATTATTTTTAAAAAAAAAAAATCTTGTGTAAGAGCTAGTGTCAGGTATAAAATAATTCCAGTTGTTTTATGATAACTTAATAGAATTATTTTAAAGCACACACACATATATATTTTCTTTGTATATAAATTAATATTTCATTTTCCAAATGTTTAACTCCATGCAACAAGATGTTGAGAAAAATGATAAAAAGTATAAAGATTAACATTTTTTATTACTTATAAAAATTAAAAATTAACAAAAATTAAGTTTCATAATAATTCTTCTAGACTGCTGAGAGTCCTATCTTATGTAAACCAATTTAAATGACGGATTGTTTTAGTTCGTAAAAAGGATATCTTTATAAACCAAACCAGAGAGAGAAAGAGAGTCTAGCTCAAAGAACTACATTGCGGGTCCTGTCTATAAATGGATACAACTTTCACAATAATTCTTTTAGACTACTGAGACTCCTATCTTGTAAGCCAATCTAGATAACAGAGACTAGATTTAATTCGTAAAGAGGATATCTTTATAAACCAAGCCAGAGTTCATCTCAAAGAAGAACTACAATGCGGTTCTTGCCTATAAATAAATACAACTTTCACAATAATTCTTTTAGACTGAGACTACTATCTTGTAAGCCAATCTGTATGATAAAGATTAGATTGGTTTGGTTGATAATGATATTACACCAATCTAGCTCAAAGAGAGACTACAATGCGGGTCCTATCTATAAATAGATATAAATTTTATAAAAATGCTTTTAGGCTACTGAAACTTTTACCTTGTAAACCAATCTAGATGACACAGACTAGATTGATTTGGTTCCCAAAGATAATATCTTTATAAACCAAACCGATCTAGCTTAAAGAGAAACTACAATGTTAGTCCTGTCTATAAATAGTTACAACTTTCATAAAAATGTTTTTAGACTACTGTGAGTCCTATTTTGTAAACCAATCTAGATGATAGAGACTAGATTGATTTGGTTCATAAAGATAATATCTTTATAAACCAAATGAATCTAGCTCAAAGAGAGACTACAATGCGGGTCTTGTCTGTAAATAGACACAACTTTCATAATAATGCTTTTAGACTACTGAGAGTCCTATCAATTTCTGCAATTACAAGACATGCTCCATGTGAACTCCCCGAAACTCAAGTAATCTAAGCAATAGGAGTGAACCACTCTTAAGTCAAATTTTTAGATTCATACCTGAAAACCACTTACCAATATTTTTTATTTTCTTATATATATATATATATATATATATATATATATATATATATATATATATATATATATATATATATATATATATATATATATATATATAATTAATAATTAAAGAGAGTGGTCTGATTCTATATGATGTACAACTATGTATATGCTAAAGCTATGCGTTGTGTGCCCACTATGTCCACGGCCAGGTTCAAGTTAAATTTATGTGCATGTGTAAATAATCTGTATCAGTGTGAAATTTATATTTCGTTATGCTTATCATCAAAAGTCACACGTTACCTCTTTCCTGCAGAATTAAATCCAATTACTGAATTATTACAAATTAAGGGTTAGTACGTTATTTTACTGGAATTTTAAACATGGCTTAATATATTGTTTAAACCAAATTTGTAGAAAATTTTATTTCTTTAACTTTCCTTAATTTTGTGACAATCATAGATCTTTCAAAAATACATACTCTATACACTTTGAATGTTTCTTAGTAATTAAAGTCCTTCTACTGATCGAGTAAAGAAAAATGGCTATGCTACAACAGTTTAGGTGTCAGTTTCATCATTTGATTAGTATTGATAATCAAATGATCAATCAAGAATTGTTTGATGTTGGGGAATCAATTTTGTTCTAATTTACGCGTTCATTTTTTACATATGAGGGCTAATTCTACATAGATGCCAAATAATTAAGGATGCCAAATTCTGAATTTTTTGATGACGTCTCACAATGACGTTTTTACGACGTCTCACGATGACGCAAATATTAGGATGCCAAAATAGAATTTCTTCAAATTTCTTTTAGGTTTCCATCTGTAAGACGTAATAAAAACTAGGTTGACAGATAAACAAGAATATCCGCCAAAGAATGTCACCAAATCTCAGAATTTGCATCCTGAATTATACGGCATCTTTGCCACTACTTAGACTATTTAAAAAAGAATCCGAACCGATCCCCTCAAGTGGGAATCGAAGCCACGAGCTGCTGATCTGCAAACGAAAGTGCAAAGCATTTAGCTGCAAATTGACAGCCATATAAATTTGTTATCATTCTAGTTATATGTATTTAAAAAAATTGCACAAATTAAAATGCAGAAAGCTTTTTCTACATATTGTTCCGTACCCATGAAGCGCTGCGACATCAGCGCCATCTTTGTATGTGAAAAAAACTGTGAGAGAGGAGAGTGCCTTTGAGAAGGGCAGTTGTAAAATGAGTGAGAAGAATCAGCTACAAAAAAGGAAGAGTTAATATTTATCTTAAAATTCTACAGTCAATTCTTAATAAACCCGAGCTATTACACACAGCCACATATATTTTCCCTAAAAAATTACTTTAAAAAAAATAAAAAATGCCTAACATTTAATGCGCATTTTAAGAAATTCGTTTTTATTGATATATAACGCAAGCATGAAATGTTGCTCCATGATGATACTTGTAAGCAAAAAAATTGTTTGAAAACTGTATCTGCAAAGGCCTGAATATAAATTTCATTAATGATATTCGATATCTACTAAGATCTGTAGATTTTTAAATATTAGTTTATCGTATTCTTTATAGCACAAGTACTCTTTAAAAACATTTTTTTGAACCTTATTCGTGAATTTTTCTTAAATTTACACAAAATTTTAACTGTTTCCTGTTTTGAGAAAGTATTTAAACTACAAATTTCGTAAGCACATGAAATGAGAATGAAAAAGTCAAATTCGATTGGAAAGTTTGGTCTCTGCAGAAATTGGGGAATTCATCTGAGAAGGTATAAAAGTATTTTCCAAGCATGTATAAATGTATTTTTTCATATTATAACATGATTAGTTTTATATATATTTTTATAAAATCTGCGGTGGCTTGGATGGTGAGAACGTGCGTTCTCCAAATCGGAATGAGTCGGAATCCCTGCTCAACCAATGGTCCGTGTTTTTCACTGATAGTGGCATTTTAAATAGGTCGCAATGCCCTCCAAGGGAATATGGGGTGGCAAGCAAAGTTTTGGTGTTTCGTCCAATGACGAAGACCGGCACTTAACTGGTAGCGCTGAACTCGTGGCTAGGTCCAGAGAAGCATTATATGAGGACGCTCCAGTCAGTAACACAAGCGTGGGCGAGAAGGAACGGAGATTTGGTGTAATGAAGGGTGGTAGAAAAACTCCCACTCCGGGGCGATACATGCATCTCAAAATATATATGTATCTATAATTTATGTTTGTATTAGTAATTAATGTTTGTCTATGTTATTATCAAATAAAAGTGTTGTCAGGTATTTTTTCTCAGTGAAATATCCTGAAGGTGACATGTTCATGGTACGAAGTTGCAGCTCGAAAACATAACGAGAACCACGCTGCGTTACAATGGTGGCAGCGAAGCCATGCCACAAAAAGGATATACGAATGGACAAGTAAAACATGATAAACTTCATCGATGTTTTTGAGGTATGTCCATCTTACAAAGCGGGTGAGTGATGTTTGCCAAATATTTATTTTTTAAGTTGGGATCCTCTATTAAGATTTCATAATAAGAAATATTTTTTTAAAAAAAGAATACTTAAGTTTTAAGTACGATTATTAATTTAATAAGGTTCTGTTCTTGAACAGTGAGAGTTTTGTGTACCACATCAGTGATACGTACTAAAACTGTTTGCATCAGCAAATGAGCATAAATTTCTGCGTCAGCAGTACCGAAACGAATAGTATAATTGTGGTATATCACGCCAGTGATAAATATTATAAAGTATAATATTGTTTGCATCAGTAAACGAAAATGCATTTTTACGCCAGTAAAAAAATAAATAAATTTCTGCGTCAGCAGCATTAAACTGAAATTCAAAGTTGATAAATGGTCAGATTGTATTTTAAAGTGTATTGCTTTTTAAAATTGTTTTTACATCAGTGAAATAAATTTTATTGTATTGATCATTGTGTATTTTGATTATTTTAATGTGTGTTATTATTGTTCATTTACATGGGTAAAGCATTTCTCTAGAAACTGTATGAGTTCTTACTGTATGTGTTCTTGTTCTTTCATTAAAAAAAGTAATTTATTTGTAGTAGAGTAATTGTATCATAGGTAATATAAATATGTTTTGATTTGGAGTCGAAAAGTCTGTGGGGGTGGTAGAAAGAAAAAAAACCACATAGATAAGGAAATCATTACTCATTTTTTGTTGCTTTTTAATTTCTGAAAATAAGATGCATTGTTATAAATATTTTATTTATCATCTTGAACTTTGATTTGAATAAAAATGGTGAAAGTTTGATTTGAATAAAAAAGGTGTATATTTATAGAACATATTTTAAAAGTTTTGCTTATGTCAATAATTATTACAGTTTAATAGATTTGCGTATTTCTTAAGTGTTTTGAATAAATCTTTGAAAAGAAATTTATGTTTGAATTTTGAATATATTGTAGTAAATTCTATTTAATGTGAATATAATAATAGAAGAAACTGCATAAATTAATTCTAATTGTGTGTTCATTTGGAATTAAATTGATCACTATCTATATTACAATTGAAATGTTATTATTATAAATGAATACATTGATATAAATTTAAATCGAAAATCTTTGCTTATAATTATCATTTCAAAGTTTTGTTTTGGTTTTCCTTTAATTTTGAAATAATTGGGTTTAATTCATTGTATGCTTGTTTTATAATTTTAATAAGTCATTTCCGCAGTAATTCAGTTTATGATTTCATATCAAAAATCTATTTTTGGTTGAAAGGAAAACAAAACTTTTTTTTGAAATTTTGAATTTGTTATTTTTGAAATTTTAATTTAATAAATTCATTCAGGCGTGTTAAAATATTTAGCATTAGCTATGGCTTACTTCGTGAAAGGAAAAAAGTCAGATCTTTTAGTTTTGGCTTCAGAATTAGGCATCGCGTTGGAACCTGATGTCACGATAGTGAAAATTCGAGAGCTCATTACTGGAAGTGCTTCATATGATGAAGAATTTACTAAAACGTTGTTAGAAATAATCATCAATACCAGAAAAGAGTTAGAAGCAAATGAATTGGTTAGGAAAGAAAGAGAAGTGGAAGCAGAGAAGTTACGATTAGAAAATGAAGCGAAAAAGCAGCAAATTGAATTAGAAGCAGAAGTTAAAAAGCAGCAAATGGAATTTGAACTGGAGAAATTGCGAATAGAAGTAGGTCTAAGTGTGCCGAAAACAGAAAGATTAGGGCCGAATAATATACAGATGAAACTTACCAAGTCGATGCCTCGTTTCGACGCAAAAGAATGCGATATTCTGTTATATCTTTTATTGTTTGAAAGGCAAGTCAAAAGGATAAAAATCGAAGAAAATGATATGGTTTCATATCTGTTGACTTTTATGCCGTCAGACATTGTGGAATCGGTTGCCAGAATTCCAGAAGAAGAATTTGGAAACTATGAATACGTGAAAGAGGTGTTATTAAAGCTATTATTTCCTAGCTTCCTCTATATCTTTACAAGTTTCTTGTTCTTGGAGAAATTCTTCAGTTTTCGTACATTTCACTAGAGTTTTTTCTACTTCTGCAACACAAGCTTCGTTCGTTGTAAATTCGTCAGTAAGGATATCTTCCTTTTCTTGTTTTTTACGTATATCATAAATTCTTCACATTCAACCTTGGCATTGTCTATTACGGATATTTTCGATTTAGAAACAGTTGTTCCCATTAGCACATTTTTGATTTTTGGCGGCAAGAGAACGTCTTCTACGAGGGAAGGAGCAACTGCACTGAGGACAGTTATATCTTGATGCACGACGTCACCCGTACCACCCATATATAAACTCATTGGTATGTTTACTAAAGGACATTTCTCCGCAGGTCCAAAAATTCCTTTAATATAAATTGATGGCTTGTTCTCTATAGGGAAATCTTTTACCATATTACTTCTAACCACCGTGATTTCAGTTCCTGAATCTACTAGAGTGGTTGCTCGTTTTCCATTAACATTTATCTGGATTCTTTCTAAATTACACAAATTTTCACCAGTTATATTTCGCTTGTGAGACATTACTTTGGCTACTACAGCCGTTTTCGATTGCTTTGTTTCCTCCTTTTCTTCACAGATCTCCACTGCAGCTCTATTTACGTTGAATTTCTTCCTGTTCAGTTTTGTTTTTTGAAACTTCTTCACATGTCCGTCCATACCACCAAAATAGCTTACATACTTTGGACGAGTTTTAGCAATTTCTTGTTGGGAAATCTTTGTTTCATATCAAATGTTTGTTTTCGGTACCATGATTATCATATCTTCCGCTATCCCATGAGTAACGTAAATAAGTGAGTTCTCTTATAAATAAAGCTATATATATTATATTATTTTATAATGAAAAGACTCATCTATATAGAAATAAGCACATTAAAATAAGAGAAGCCAACAGATCAGAAGTGGGATTTGAAGATCCATTTACGCCACCAATGATAACGAAAGTACGTAAACTGATGTTTTTTTTTTCTTTTTCTTTAATAAAACGCAATTCGAAATAACGGATAGCAACGAAACGACGGACAGGTACGAATTTTACATAAAGATACAAAATAACTTAACTTACTCGATTGCGTTTACGTTTTTTAAAAAAATAAGTATGGCTTATTTAGGAAATTATAAGAAAGCTTGTTTGTTCGAATTTGCGACGGAATTAGGCGAAACTGTTGATAGTAGTATGAAAAACGCTTGATTAAGGCAGTTGATTGAAAAGTCGCCAAATTATGATGAAGAATTTGCTAAAATAATGCTGAATAGGTTAGTTGAAGAAGAAAAAGAACGAAAGCCAGAAGAAAAAGTACGACTTGAAATCGAAAGAAAAGAGCGATTGGAAATGCTACGAATTGAAAGGGAACGCATAGAAAAAGAGAGAGCTTACGAATTGCAAAAATTACGCATTGCTAATAGCCGTGACATAAACAACGAAAGTAACGTAGACCAGGAAGTGGTTTTGGTTAAACCGAACAACGATTTGCAGAAGCTAATTCGCAAATTTGATCTTAAGGAATCGGAAATAAGCTTATATTTGGTTCTATTTGAGCGCCAAGCAGGAAGGGCTAAAATACCTGAAGAAGAGTGGGTATGTCATCTATTGGGATTATTACCATACGAGATCTCACAAATAATTGCTAGGGAACCTGAAGAAAAAGCTAATGATTACGAGCATATTAAGAAATTGTTGTTGAAACGTCTTAAACTCAGTCCGGAGAAATTTCATCAAAAGTTTATTTTTCATCAAAACACAAATAGTACTTGGAGTGACTACGCCTTTGAATTACAGAACTATTTTGAAGAATGGATTTCAGGACTAGGAATTTAGAATTTTCAAGGTCTGAAGGACTTGATGATTACGGATCAGGTGAAACGCCGAGTTCCGGCTGAATAGAAAGAACATTTCATCGACGAATGGGCGAAATTTTTGACGCCAAAAGAACTCGCTGATAAGCTAGATGAATATAAAACGGTGCGAATAATAGAACGAAATCTCAAGTTTATGAAAGCAAACAAGCAAAAAACTTTAATAAGAGTCCAAATAATTCTCGTTATCAACGTCCAGGTAACTTTAATAACAATAAATTTAAAAACCAAGTTCCACAAGTAGAAACAAATGAAAATAATAGTGCATCGGGTTTCCGCAAGCCAATTCGTAATGAGAAGGGTGAACCGAAATGTTTCAATTGTAACTACTATGGACACATTTCTAAGGACTGCCCTGAAAAGAAAAAGGATTCTGAGAAAAAAAAAGACTGCCTTCATAACACCTGATGAAACCGGACAGTTTGAAAGGATGACTTTTGGACTAACCAATGCTCTTGCAGTATTCCAGCGCATGATGCACTTGGCATTGGGACCATTGTTAGATAAAGAAGTACTATGCTATTTAGATGACATTCTTTTACTGGTAAAAACTTGGACGGAAATGATAGAGAAAATGAAGCATGTTTTAGAAAGGTTGAAATCTGCACATTTAACGTTGAAACTGTCAAAATGCGAATTTGGTAAAGAAGAAATTGAATTCTTGGGTTTTGTGGTTAACAAACATGGAATTCAACCAGGACGAAGAAAAATTAGTGCTGTTGCCCTGTTCCTGATTCCAAATAAGAAAATACTTGGGTTTAACTAGTTTCTTCAGACGTTTTATACCGAATTATGCCTTGCACGCTGAATCATTGACACGACTTACACGCAAAGATGTTGCGTTTCAGTGGAATGAAGAACAACAAGCGGCATTTGACAAATTGAAAGAGGACCTGACTAAACAACCAACATTAGCACTCTACAGTCCCAACGCCCGGACGGAGGTACATACAGATGCAAGCTCTAATGGTATTGCAAGCATATTCTTACAATATGGAGATGACGGAAAACTTCATTTGGTTTATTGTGTTAGCAAAAAGACAACAGCAGCTGAGTCGAAATACCATTCCAGTAAGTTGGAGCTGATGGCTATAGTATGGACACTAGAACGACTTTGACAGTTTTTGTTGGGTATCAGTTTTACTATACTGACTTATTGCCAAGCTTTGATTTATATGAATGCTAAAAAGTCCAATAACCCCCAGATTGCACGTTGGAGTCTCTTCATTCAAGAATATGATTTCGAAATCCGACATAGGCCAGGTACTAAAATGTCTCACATTGATGCAATCAGTAGAGCACCAGTTCAAAACGCTTCAGATACGCTAGGCTCTTTGATAGAAAACAATTTAGAGGTTTACCTATCGTTGAGTTTAGAAGATCAAGTACTCATGATGCAGCATTCAGATGATGCTTTGAAGGAATTAATTACAATTCTCAAGAAAGAAGTCGAAGACAGATCTAAAGACGAAAACCAAAAAGTGCAGAATAACGTTTTGAAAGGAAATAGACTATTTCGTGTCATCAAAGAAGGAGACAAAGAAAAACTCTTATTCGTCATACCAAAGAGTATGAGAAAAAGCATAGTTGTAAAGTTTCATGACCTTATGGGACACTTTGCTGTAGACAAGACAGTGTCGAAAATCAAGGAACTATATTGGTTTCCTACTATGAAGAGATATGTTCGCCACCATATTTCTATGTGCTTCGAATGCTTAGTCAATAAGGTTCCAGGTGGAAAGAGACAAGGCCTACTCCATCCTATACCGACAGGAAAAAGACCATTTTCGACAGTACATCTTGATCATCTAGGCCCCTTTGTAACCAGTTCCAAAAGAAACAAAGAGTTGCTTGTCATCATTGATAACATGACAAGATTTGTGCGTCTCTATCCTGTAAAAGATACGTCGTCAAAGAACGTTCTGAAATCAATTGAGAATCTCGTAGAAGCTTTCTGGTTACCCGATCGTTTCATATCAGATATTGGTTCTTGCTTCACTCCACGTGATTTTCAAAAGTTTTGCTATGATAATGGAATCTCCCATACCTTGAATTCTATACTTCTCATCCTCAAGCAAACGGAATGGTTGAGATAGTGAACAGAACGATACTGTCCACCATCGTAACGTCAATGGAAAATGAAAATCAAAAGGATTGGGACAGCAAGATCAAAGAAGTAGAAGGAAATTTGAACAACACTGTGAACAAGACTCTTAGGAAAACACCATTCGAAGTACTTCATGGATATGTGCCAAGATTCAAAGATGGAATTTTGAGGCTATTTGCAGATCAAGAAACTGAAGTATGGAATGACCCAGAGAAACTGCAACATGAAGCAAAGGCAAAAATCGCAAAACAGCAAGAGAAAGCTAAAGCATTATACGACAAAAAGAAATCAGGCACACTATCATTCGACAAAGGAGAAGTCGTTGTAGTTAGAAGATACCCATAGGCCACTAGGGAGTCAACTAAAACGTAGTCACGATATCGAGGACCAATGGTCATCAAAGAGGTACTCCCTAGCGATACATATAAAATATCCCAGTTAGAGGCTAATAACGGTCGCATGTATGCCACAACAGCTCATATCAGTCAACTGAAGGCTTGGCAAGGTTGGGATGAGGATACTGATGATGTTTCTGACGATGACTCTGGAGAAGAGCTTGACAGTCAGAGACCTAAGCGAACAATCAGACTGCCACAGCGTTACCAGTGACTCTGAACTATAAAAAAAAATAATAAAAGACTTTACAATAGAACTTTAATGCATATTACTTATCCTTATTGTTTTATCTTTATGCAATTCTAACTATTAGCTCAATTGAGGACAATTGAAAATGTCAGGATGGTCGAATGTGAGCACTAAGTTTCTTACGTCTGAGTGGCAACATCAGTGGTTCTCATGGCAATTGTTTTGATAGCTAAGTAAATTCATGGAATGTAATAACTAGTAACTGAGTAACGTAAATAAGTGAGTTCTCTTATAAATAAAGCTATATATATTATTTTATAATGAAAAGACTCATCTATATAGAAATAAGCACATTAAAATAAGAGAAGCCAACACGTATCACTGACGTGGTACACAAAATCTCACGGTTCAAAACAGAACCTTATTAAATTAATAATCATACTTAAAACTTAAGCATCCTTTTTTTTAAAAAAAATATTTCCTTTATGAAATTTTAATAGAGGATCCCAACTAATAAAAATATATATTTGGCAAACATCACTCACCCGCTTCGTATGATGGACATCCCACCAAAAACATCAATGAAGTTTATCCTATTTTACTTGTCCATTCGTATATCCTTTTTGTGGCATGGCTTCGCTGCCACCATTGTAACGCAGCGTGGTTCTCGTTATGTTTTCGAGCTGCAACTTCGTACCATGAACATGTCACCTTCAGGATATTTCACTGAGAAAAAATACCTGACAACACTTTTATTTGATAATAACATAGACAAACATAAATTATAGGTACATATATATTTTGAGATGCATATATTCCTCATCATCCCGGAGTGGGAGTTTCGCCACCCCTCTTCATCACACCATTTCTCCGTTCCTTCTCCTCTTCGCCCACGCTTTTCCTTGTGTCACTAACTGGCGCGCCCACACACCGTTGAATGAAGTAAGAATAAATATACAAATTAGTGTATGACGTGGTTGAGACATTGGTCAGTAAGGAGTAGGAATATCAGTCGTTATAAAAGTA
Organism: Latrodectus hesperus; assembly: GCA_037975125.1. Classification (NCBI taxonomy): domain Eukaryota; kingdom Metazoa; phylum Arthropoda; class Arachnida; order Araneae; family Theridiidae; genus Latrodectus; species Latrodectus hesperus. The sequence continues at coordinate 117,853,823 of CM075851.1, forward strand.
GATTCACGGCGCAAAATATATTTACTTCAAAGTTCCTACGGGATACCCAATCAATTGTTAATTTATCTTTCGAATCTATCAAGTAGTATTCCATTTCAAAAATTTCAAAGTAATTGCTTTAAAAATTCCATGAAATTGTTCTTTTTTAAATTGATTCTTTGACCAATTCTAGTTTTCATGCCAGATTGTCAGTTTTACCAATTCCCCTAATGTCGCTTCGTATTTATTTTACCTCCAAATGTTTCAAGAGACCAAATATGAATACCAAATGATTGTAAATGAAATGCAATTATCAAATGGTTCACAATAGCAAGATACACAGTTAAATAGAAAAATAAATTCTGCTAATTTATTTAATACTTTAATTATTTAATAAAATAATTACTGCTTAGTTACTTAAACGCACTTTTCAGTTCGAATTTTCTCCACTGTTATTAATGTTTGGAATTCAGGTTTTGAAAACTTTAACGATATTCTTTAAAAATTGTTTGATATTTTTTTATTTTAAATTAAATTTTTGACCAATTCCATTTTCAAACCCGATTGTCAATAGGATTACATCTTCGATGCTCTGTAATACTACAATGAACACCTTTGCAAAGTTAAAAGGCATATTGTGATCAAGAATATACAGTTTGTGTTTGGGATGATAAAATTTTCTTTCTATAATAATTTTATAATTTGTTTTCTATTTTCATATTATTCCCGCATACTTTTACTTATGAAAATCCAAGTATAATGATATTATTGATTGTCTTTAAATTATACTGAAATGATTTATAACATTAATCGATTTAACAAATTAGCACAATTAATAATCTAATTTAATAATAATACACGCATATATATATATATATATATATATATGTATGTGTGTGTGTGTGTGTGTGTGTGTGTGTGTGTGTGTGTGTGTGTGTGTGTGTGTGTGTGTGTGTGTGTGTGTGAGATATGGAACACCTGATGACGCACTTCAACATCATGAGGTCATCATCAAGTGCTTCAACAGCGATCCTCGTGTCAAGGATTAGAATAGGAACGATAGTTGATAACAGACGACGGTCCAACTAAGACGGTTCCGAAATATAAGATGTTACATTCCTATCTTTATTTTGTAATTATAATTGTAAATAACTATAAATAATGTTTAATATAATATTATTAAAATGCAAATTCGTTGTATTACTGTATTAAACTAAACCACATGGGGGCCCTGGCCAGTTATTTTTCTATTTCAAATATATTCTGACGATATTTGTTTTCATTCACGCTGAAATTCTTCCGCCGAGTCGCCGACAAGTTGAAGAGGGCCTGATTTATGATTTTCCTACATTCGAGGCATTGGATTTCTACTTAGAAGAAGGGTGAATCACTCTTATTTTCAAGATGTTTTTAAGTGATATAAATGAAATCGCAATTGCACTAAAGACTGAAAAAAGAGAAAAAATCAAACTTCTTTACAAGCTGTTATTTGGTGAAGAAGGTGATAGATTAAATCGTTCTCGAATAAGAAACTTTCATGGTTTTGATTTCAAAGAAGATGATGCAAACTTTAAGTCTAAATTAGTTGATACCAAAGCAACTTTTTCTTTAATCGAATTAATTTCGATTGCTACTATTTTGAAAATCGATATTAATGGAACACTACCTGAATTGGCAGAAAGAATTTTATCATTCCTTACTGATTTGGAGTATCTTCAAGAAAATGTAAAAAATTGTGAAATAACTGATGATGAAACTGAAGTGATTCCAAATTCTACTCAGTCGAATGTGCAAAGCGATAATCTGTATCTTAATAAATAATGTGCATGATAGTCATATTTCTGATGCTAATACTTTTCATACAAGATTGCCCTTTAATTTCAATGATATTGATTATTTAGTTCCTAAGGATAAAAGTGAAAATGTCAAATTATGGCTTCAGAAATTTGAAGCGTTTGCTATATCATTTAGTTTATCAGAAATTCAAAAATTAATTTTTGCACAAAGAACATTAAGTGGAATTGCATTGTTTTTTATTAAAAGCGAAAGCAATATTCATTGCTATTCTGAATTGAAAATCGCTTTAATTTCGGAATTTGGCGAACAAATTAATTCAGCAGAAATTCATGACACATTAAATCGTCGAAAAATTAAAGATAAAGAATCATTATTTGAATATTTTTTAATTATGAAAGAAATCGCTAGTCGAGCTCAACTCGATGATATATCTCTAATTCATTATGTTATTCAAGGCATTAATGATTCTCCCCAGAATAAAGCAATCTTGTATGGTGCCACTAATTTAGTAGAATTTAAAACAAAATTAAAAATTTATGAAGACATTAAGAAAAGTTGTCAAAAAGTGAAAACTAAAATTTCTGTGGTAGAATAAACAATTAAGAATCAAACTAAACCAAAATTCAGACTACTCCTATTCGTTGTTTGAACTGTGGAAAAAATGGACATAAATCAATTAATTGTAGAGACAAAAGTAAAGGATTAAAGTGCTTTCGTTGTAATTCTTTTGGGCATGAAGCCAGTGATAATAAATATTCCACACCAATAGATAATCACAATTCAATAGTTCGTACTCTTAACAATCACATCTTTTTTCGGACAAGACATGCATAAAATAGTTAAAATTTCAGGTATTTTGATAGATGCTCTTATTGATACCAGAAGCCATGCAACTTTATTACGCGAAGATCTGTATCGTCAAATTGAATTTTCTGAACTGACCGATTCTCAATTAACACTAAATGGATTTGGTAGTTCTAAAATACAGGCTCTTGGTTCATTTCAGGCAAATATAGAAATCGATAATGATATTTTCTCTACAACAGTTTACTTTATTTCTCAACATCAGATGAGTTTACCCTTAATTATAGGTACAGACATAATTACTCAAGGAAAACTAACAGTCAATAAAAATGGTATTTCTTTATGTAAAGCAGAAAATAATAATTTTTTCGTGCATTTAGTTAATGTTGTTGACAACACATCAGACATTGATTTAAATCACATACTTGACAAAAAATTTAAACAATTTAATTAACAACTACAAACCAAATAAGACGCAAAAAACAGAGATGAAAATGTCTATTATTTTAAAAGATGATATCCCAGTTTGCCAACGAGCACGTCGAATGTCCATACCAGTAAAAGAATTTGTATCCAAACAAATCAATGATTGGTTAAAAGAAGGAATAATTAAACCTTCTTGTAGCGAATACGCTAGTCCAATTGTTTTGGTAAAAAAGAAAGATAATTCTACACGTTTATGTATTGATTTTCGTAAATTAAATAAGAAAATTGTTAAAGATAATTATCCATTACCGTTTATTGATGATATATTAGATCAGTTACAAAGTGCAAAAGTATTCACTTCTATAGACTTAAAAAATGGTTTCTTTCATGTGGATATTGACCCTAATTGTACCAAATACACTAGTTTCATTACCCATAACGGACAATACGAGTTCCATTTGGTTTAACAATTAGTCCAGCCACTTTCAATAGATATTTATCTTGTGTTTTCAGAGAATTAATATCAGATGGTAATTTAATTATGTAAATGGATGATTTTATCATACCGTCTAAAACTGAAGAAGAGGGTCTTATTAAATTGAAACGTGTTCTCGAAACTGCTTCAAATTATGGACTAAATATTAATTTTAGGAAATGCCAATTTTTGCAAAGGAAAGTTGAATTTTTAGGCCATGTTATAGAAAACAATACTATTTCATCCTCTCCATCAAAAATAAAAGCAGTAATTAACTTCCCTGAACCCAAAGACGTCAAACACTGGCAATCATTTCTGGGTTTAGCAGGCTACTTTCGAAAATACATTCGAAATTATGCCACTGTTGCCAGACCTCTTAGTGACCTACTAAGAGAGTCTTCTCTTTTTGTATTCGGTTCCACCGAAAAGACTGCATTTCTCAAATTAAAGGAATTACTCACAACACATCCTGTTTTGCATTTATTTTTGCCAGGTTCAGAATTAGAGGTACACACAGATGCATCTAATCTTGGATTTGGTGCAGCTCTCCTTCAAAAATCTGATAACGGAAACTTTTACCCAATTTTGTATATGAGCGGAAAAACATCTCCCCAGGAAGAAAAATTACACAGTTATGAACTGGAAGTACTCGCTGTTGTAGAAGCTCTTAAAAAATTCCGCGTATATTTACACGGCACTAAATTTAAAATAGTTACAGACTGTATGGCTTTTCAATAAAGAATGGATAAAGCTGAATTAAGCGCAAAAATCTCGCGATGGGCTCTTTTGTTACAAGATTTTGACTATGTAATTTCTCATAGGTCAGGTAAACAAATGCAACATATTGATGCTTTAAGTCGTTACCCTGTTATGATTATTTCTCCTGATGATATTACACAGAAGATAATAAAGTCCAAATCTACCGATGAATTTATCATAAATATGAAGAGTGCAGTCGAAAAATCACTTAATTCTGATTTTAGAATTAAAAACGGCATTTTATACAAATTGGTCCAAGATCAAGAACTTTTAGTCGTCCCACAAGCCATGTGCAATCAATTAATTCAACATGCGCATTCTAAAGGTCATTTTTCAGTACAAAAGACTACAGAAATTATTAAAAGAGACTATTATATTCCAAATTTAGATAAGTTAACACAAACTTTCATCGCCAATTGCATCACATGTATCTTGTCTTCCAAAAAATCAGGTAAACCTGAAGGACTCCTCTACCCAATCCCAAAAGGTGACACTCCTCTCGATACATATCACATTGACTTTTTAGGACCCTTGCCATCTACAAACAAAAATTACAAACATTTATTTTCTGTAGTGGACGCTTTTACAAAATTTATTTGGATATATCCTGTTAAATCTACCTCTGCACAAGATGCATTAGATAAGCTAAAATTACAGCAAACAGTTTTTGGTAACCCTCGTCGAATAATCTCAGATAAGGGATCAGCTTTTACCTCCCAAGAATTTCAATCCAATTGTAATGAAGAAGGTATTGAGCACCTACCTATCACGACTGGAGTACCTCGCGGAAACGGACAAATTGAGCGTATGCATCAAACCATAATTGAAGTTTTAACTAAATTATCTATAGAAGAACCCACAAAATGGTATAAACATGTGTCTAATGTCCAACGCATAATAAACAGTACTGCCTCACAAACAACAAAATTCTCACCATTCGAATTAATGCTTGGCATGAAAATGCGAAATAAAGATAACATTCACATTAAACAACTACTGGAAGAAGAATATCTTCAATATGTAGTACATGATAAAAAACAATTGCGTAATATTGCTAAAACTAATATTTTACAATATCAAACACAAAGTAAATGCTGTTATGATAAACGGAGAAAACCTCCCAAAAAATATCAAACAGGTGATTTAGTCGCTATCCAAAGAACACAGTTCGGACCAGGTTTAAAACTTAAGCTGAATATTTTGGACCATACAAAATTAAATCTGTAAAAGGTAATGAAAGATATAATGTAGAAAAAGTTGGTAATCATGAAGGTCCCAATACAACATCTTCCTCTGCAGATATAATGAAACCTTGGTCGAAGATGTAAATAATTTCTATCAAACTATTGTCTTGTGTATAATATATATTGTGTCTATTGCTGAACTATTCCTATATATATCGTTATTACAGAAGAAATTTTCTTTTATATATAACCTTTTTATTTAGCATTATTTCAAGTATTAGAGTATCAATTAAAATATTTTTCTTGTGTGTTACATCAAGATATTTGTGATACATTTGCATATGATAAAAATAAGCACGACGGAAGGAAAATGCGAGCAAAGGAGAATTAAAAAGACGATTCATCAAACAGCTTACGAGGAACATTCAAGAAGTTAAGACGAATCTTCACAACATTGAAAGACGTGGCTCCACCATTTGCTGTTGAATAGATAAAAACACAAAATTCTATTTTGTTAGTTATTTCTCTTGCTGGTTGCGCTTTCCTCTCTTTCTTTGTATTTTGCAGTTGCTGTTACTCTCGTCGCCAGGAGGACCTGAGCGTTTAGAATGGCCGAGTGTGAGATATGGAACACCTGATGACGCACTTCAACATCATGAGGTCATCAAGTGCTTGGTGCTTCAACAGCGATCCTGGTGTCAAGGATTAGAAAAGGAACGATACTTGATAACAGACGACGGTCCAAATAAGACGGTTCCGAAATATAAGATGTTACATTCCTATCTTTATTTTGTAATTATAATTGTAAATAACTATAAATAATGTTTAATATAATATTGTTAAAATGCAAATTCGTTGTATTACTGTATTAAACTAAACCATATATATATATACAGAGAAGAAGAGAGGGGAAAGAGAGAACGACAAGAGAGAGAGAGAGAAAAGAGGAGATGGAAGAAGAAGAGGTTTAACTTGATCTTGTGATCTTGGACAATTAACTAGTTTCAAATTCTAATTAAGATAATATTATGTGATTATATATTCATTCGTAAATATGTAAATAGTATTTTTTGAATGCAAAAGTAAAACTATTATTAAATAATTAGAACTTTATGGATCATTATTTCCTGATAATGAGAAGAACGAACCCACATTTATGGAGTCAGAAGTGTTATGCTGGAAAATATGTTGAAATAATGATATTGTAAAGAAAAGAATGTAATATGATTGGGAAATAAAGAAAAAATTATTAAATATTTTTATAATTTTCAAGTTTGGGTATCCGAATATTTTAATAACTTTGGACACTACCGTTACAAAGATAATCAGCCTACAAGTCAAGCATCAGAAAAGGGTTTGTACATTTTTTTAAATTTCAAGATGAAATTAAATGACATCAAAAGAGACGCATTGCATTTCAGATCGTTAAGTCGGACAAAGTAAAAGTTCTACGTAAATATATTTTCGATTCTGACGGAGATCGCTCAAATCAAAAGCGTATAAGAGAATTTTCTGGTTTTAATTTTGCTATTGAAAGTGAAGAATTAAAAAAAAAATTAAAAGTAATAGACGTAATTTTTCTTTCAACGAATTGATAACTATTTCCAATATCTAAAACATTTCCTTTGAAGGAAATAAATCTGAAATAGGAAAAAGAATACTTGAGCAATTGTGTTTTTTGAACTTTTTAGCTGAGGGAATGAGCGACGCCTGTGTGTCGGAATCAGAAGTAGACGAAGCAAACAAAAATGAAAGCGAAACAAATTCTCCAATGCAATGTGGAAATAAAAATAATTATTTAAATGTGAGTGATATTTCTAATGCACTTAGTAAAAAGAATGATTTTCAAAATATTTATATCAATTATTCTGATATCGAAAGCTCAATTACCGAATTTAATGCTGAGTCACATGAAAAAGAGAGTTTTGAAAATGTATCGAAACTGTTCCATTTATCAGATTTACAAAAGTTTATTTTTGCTAAAAGATCGCTTGGTGGAAGTTCCTTACTGTTTGTAAAGACAAAGCCGGAAATAAACTCGTGGGAAAAATTAAAAGATGCCTTAATCGACGAATTTTCTGTTGAAAGAAATTCGGCTAATCTTCATGAATTACTAAGTAAAAAGAAAATGAAAGATTCAGAATCCGTTCAGGAATTTTTTTTCTTTTTTAAATGAAAGAACTTTGTCATTCAGGAAAAATTGATGACGCCGCGTTAATACATTATGTGATTAAAGGACTTAATGATAAACATGAAAATAAAATTATTTTACACGGATGCAAAAACCTAACAGAATTTAAAATAAACTTAAAGTGTATGAGGTAATGAAAAATGATTCAGCAAAGAGTAAATATGCTTTCGATAAAATGAAAACAAAATATTATGCAAATTTTAGATCTTATTTTTTTTTAACAAAAATAAATAAAAGTATGATGGTAATGATAAATATAATTCAAGGTATGAATATAGTGATAAATTTAATTCTATGTATGAAAATATGAATAAGAATAAAGTAAAAGTTGATGGTAATTTTGATTCAAGAAATAGAGAGTGTTATAACCGTGGTTCACGTTCACATATTTCTAAATATTGTATGTATAAAGATTAGGGTTTAAAGTGTTTTTCAAGTCAATCTTTTGGGCATAAAGCTTCGGAATGTCCAAAATCAAAAGAAACAAGCTCTTTTGATGATCAACCGAAAATAAATTCGATCAGTTCTGAAAACTTAATTCTTAAGTATATTAAAATTGGTACTTTGAGTGTAACTTCATAAATTGGCATTAGAAGTCAGAAAGCCATTTCGGAAAAGAGTTTATTTGATAAAATTAAAGACATTGTTGGCTTACAATCTTCTAATATTTCGTTGACTGGTTTAGAAATAAAATCAATTAAACCACTAGGTTATTTTAATGAAGAAACTGAAATTGATAATTCAAAAGTTAATACAAATATTTTTGTTATAAATGATGACTCTGTAAGTTTTGATTTAATTGTAGGAACTGACATTATTAACCAAAATACTTTAATAGTTTCAACCAATGGAGTATCGTTTCATACTAACAAGAACGAAACAGATAATTTTTTTAATTAATTTTGTAAATCTTAACGATGAATCAGAAATTGATTTAAGTCACATTAAAGATAAATCCTTGTGTTCTGAAATACATTCAATAATAAAAAGTTATGTTCCTAATAAAAAAATAAACTGTTGATGTTCTTCTTCTTCAGGTTGGGTTTGTATGTCATTGGCACCTCTGCTTTAATCAGCATTTTGACCATTAACTCCAAATCCAATGTTTCCTAGTTCCAGTTACTCGGGTCACCCACTTTATTAATATAGTCCGATAACCCTTTAATGGAATCTAGGTGTAACTCTCCAGTATGGATGATGCCTAAAGAAGTTAATCTAGGGAGGGCAAGAGCCTCGCATTCGTAAATGATATGCTTGGCCGTTTCCTCTAGCGTATGACATTTCCTGCAGATAGGGTCTTGCTGAAACAGTCCCATTTTGTGGAGGTGTTTTCTGAAATAGTAGTGCCCAGTTATGGAGCCTACGATTAAACGTATCTTCTGCCTAGAGCACCTTAGAATTTCAGAGGCAATCCTCGCTGATGATCCACAGATCATACTTTTAGCGTGGGTTTGACCAGGAGTGTTGAGCCAAGCTTCATACATCCTCCGTCCCTTCCATCTAAGAACATTGGTTTTTGCGATCTTCAAATTGATCCCACAAAAAGGTTCTGGACCAATAGGAACAAAAGACGAACCCTGTTTAGCAAGCTCATCAGCCCTTTCATTACCTTCGATACCTTTGTGCCCTGGCACCCACACACAATGATCACCTTATTTCTAGTTGCCAGTTCTGTAAGAAGGTTTCTACACTCTAAAATCAATCTAGATTTGATTTTGACAGAATTAAGCGCTTTAAAGCGGCTTGACTGTCACTGAAAATGAGAATCCGCTTACCGTAGTAGCCCTTCTTCATATTTAGTCGCAGACAGTGGATAATGGCCAAAACTTCTGCCTGGAAGACCGTACCCATACAACCACACACGTCTATTGGACGTCTTTTAAAGATCCATAGAGTCCAAAAGACGTCCTGGATACCTTTTGGATGTCATAAAGATGTCCATGGTTAGATGTGAACTGGATGGTCTTCTATCGACTATATATGAACGTCGGATTGACATCCACGATGGATGAGTTTTGGATTATTAGCATTTGGATCTGTAATAGACGTAATTTATGTATCCATGATAGATGTAATTTGGACGTGCATGGTGGACGTACTTAAAGGGAATCCTTCCTCAAAATAAATCTAGAATTGAGCTTCAGCGCCATCTAGCGCAGTTGTTTGGGGGCAGTCCTTCTTACAAAGACTGAAAGAACTGATTGGTGAATTTAAACTCATAAGTCACGCCAAAGCACCTGTTTACAAAGAAAAAATAGTTCCTATCTCAATGGGGGGGGCGAATTTTAAGTGGGGAATGAGAAGACCACTTAATCGCAATAGGGGTAAAGTGGACAACATAACCCCCCACATCCTAATTTCCTTCCCCATGTTCTGACGCAGATTTTCTCCGCATATGTGGTCAGTTTGTTTGTCCCCTCTCGCCTTCCTGGAACTGTATGTCCGTAAATCTCATGGGTGAGGAAAAAGTAGGGCAAGCTCAAATGCTTCGCAAATTTGACACCGGAAATATCCGTTGTGAGCTTAGTCAAGCAATGAGAGAGAAAAAGCTCTGCTCGGAGATTTTGGGAAGAAATATTCTATTTACTGTTCAGCAGAAAAGTATACAGATGCATAAAAAAATTGATCAATTTTGTTATTATTCATTAAATGATTAAAACTTAATATCAATGTTCAAATAAAAATAAAAATATAAAATATACTTATTTATTTTTCTTGATATAATTTCAATTTGCTTTGATTTTACGAGATTTGATTCTTTTTTAATGGGCCTTATGAGAAAGCAAAACAGTTACGCTTCTCTCTAAGTAAACTTCACTTTTAAAAATATTTTCAAATAGACAAAAATGCCGAATTTCTTATCTCTCTTAAAAAAAGAGAAAATAATGTAGTTTATTTATTAACTTTGGAATAACTTTTCTAGCTTTATAAAATATTTCGATATAAAATGAACGGAAAATTCCGTATATTTCGCTTATAATTTCTATCAATGCTTTTTGTAGGAATGGAAAGTCTACCTCTCTATTTGGATTAATCAGGCATCTCCACATTGTTTCTTGATATATTTCTAAGCAAAAGTTAATTCTGCATCCAAAATCAGTAAGCAATAAACTTAGAATCAAATATAAAATTAAGATAAACAACAAACTTTGAGAAGTTTTTATAAAATAAAGATTAAAAAATATGGAATTGAAGAATTTTGCAATAGCTATAGATATGTATTGCAAAATCATATCATGTAGATATACTTCTTGAAAAATTGCATCAAAAATATGAATAAAGAATTAAAAAAGTACACTACATGAGAACTGTATAAATTTTATATTTTTTCAATAGATTTAGCAGTTTAAAGTCAATGTATATAATGTCCATAAGCCCATCATTTTTCGTGAAAATAATTGCCGGACCGCTCTGGAAAGATGAGAATTCTTCTCAGGGAAATCATCAGAGCCCCTCGTATGTAGTAAAGGGGAAAGAAATGTCCCTTCTAGCGCCAATTTAGAAGCATATTTTTACAGGAAGATACCGGATATTAGGAACACCCGCAGCGTTTGCTGGGGGTGAGGGAAGGGAACACACAAATTATCTCATTGAACTGCGAAAAACCAAACTTCAAATTTTAGTGTGTGAGGAGGAGCTTGTTGACTAAAGCATGCAATTGATTGGATTGATTTTTCAAACAACCAAGTATTCATCCGCCATGTGGGCGTTGCTAATTTTTGCGAAAAATTTTAAGTTTTATGTGGAGAAATAAAAAAATTCTATCGTAGATAAAGTAAAAAAAATTGTTGGGATTTAAAAATATATGTAGATATTAAGTCTGTTTTTAAAATTTCTAAATTTTTTACCTTTTTTAAGTTATTAATGTTTTAAGAATATTATCAAATTACTAAGCCAATTTAAACATAGTTAAAATAATTTTAAAAATAAATTTCAAAACAAAATAAATTATTCTTTTTGTGCATTAGGAAAACCTACAAAAAGTGAAGGTCTAGCTATAATAGAACTTGAGAAATATTCTTTTAAATTTCTCCATAGACTTAACATTAGCGCTCGTTTTCAATATGGCGCGGAAGGAGTCCCCTTAAGACATTCATAAAGGATGTTATCATGACATTTATTAAAAGTAGGTAATTAACTGCAATTGTAATTATTTATGTTTATTGCTTGCATAATTTTAAATTATCATTTGCCTCACAGTCTATAGTCGTTTATTGCTACGTTAAGAAGTGCTTAACGAAGTAAGTTAAAAAATAATTGCTTTTCTTTTTAAATAACTTATTTTTATTCCAAAGAAGTCATAATAGAAATAAGGTTTAAAAACTGAGTAGTGTTATCTAAGTGTAGAAAACCATGTTTAAAGTGTATTTTTACTTTAAAAAATTACATTTGTAACTATTTTAAATTAACGTTAAAAGATAAATATTGCTTTTATTTATAAATTGTGCTTGATAGCAGAATGTAATTTTTTTATGTCATTAAATTTTAAAATTATTTTTAGGCTAAAAATGCAAACATTGCGATTAGGATGAAAATTGCTGGATGAAAATATCACAGTAATTTTCTTTAGTAAAAACCATTTTTTCTCTCCAAAATTTCTTAAATTTATTATTATTTTGTCATACAAAGACTTATGTATTTATATCTTGATTTCAACAAGATAATAATTAATCAATATTAGGATTTGATTCAAAGATTTAATGTTTAATTAAAATACTTTTTACTGTTGAGTTAAAAATCTGAGTGTTTTTTTTTATTGAATATCAAATTTTAAGTCAATAATTCAAGATTTTGCTTCTTAGCTAGAAAAAATTATATAACCCAATTATTTTAATGTATGCTGGACTAATATTTCAAATGAAGAGCTATTAAAATGTATACTTGAAAATTAATTTTTGTATTTTGTAGTTAAATGGAAGATATGTTTATTTCCCATACCAGATTTGGAATTCTTACTTTTCTGGAGAACTTCTCTTGTTGTCTGCTAAAGGTTCTAGAATTTGAAGTAAGCATTTTTTTTATTTTAAGGGAAAATGATGTTTAAGACTATGTAAAATCATTTAGTATGAAATGCTTACATCTACAGTGATTAAGCATTTAGAATGTGACTGTGTGTGATCTGTGAATGTGATTTTCTATAATATTTTCTGTACACTTAATTTGGTAGCAAAGTTTCCTACTTCCATAATGCTTGTGATGCTGGATATTTTTTATATTCTTATTTTGTATTATTTTGTTTCATATTCTTACAAAAACTATCTGATCATAATATCTTCAAAATAAATTATTTTTTCAATCACACTTTAAATATCAAAGTAAATTAATATAAGAATGCTCATTTTCAGGAAAATCATAAATTATAATAGCAAATGAAACTCTTAATACATTGATTTCATTTTCACTAAAGTTATTTTTAAATCAATATAGTTAAAACCTTTTTGTATGAGAAGAATTTAGTTTATTGTTAAAAATGAAATTAGTAACTAACTGAAATTTCTGAAATTCAAACCATTTGCTTGCATGTGTATGCCCTGAAAGCAAGTTAAGAAGTGAAATTAAAAAGCAAAATGATTACGTAAACAGAACAACGAACAAAGTTTCTGGAATGAATATTATATGTGTATTTCCATTCAAATTCTGTTGATTAATTTGATTTAATAAACGATTCTCTGATTTAGATTTAAACAGAAATATCAATATTCTTCTATTTTTAATTGTATTCCTTTAAAGTTATTTTGTAGTAGTTCACTTTTCTACAAACTTCAAAGACTTTACTTTCAAAAATTAGCTGAATGGCATCTACGTTTCACACAATAACCTGATTTTTAGTTCTATTAAATATGTCTTCTTTATTTATCTAATTTGAATATTATTAAAAAAGATGTACACATTTGATCACAGTAAACATCATTTATTTATTGAATATTGATTGGAAATTCATTTTTTCTATAGTGTTTCATATTCTGCTCTGCATGAAAAATTGCTCATGATGGGCTGAACCTAGTTTCATATAAATTGAATAAATAATTTGTAATATAAATAGTTAGCTTTTTATATTTAATATTTTAAATTTTTTTATTGTGTTATGCTTTAAATTATTTTGGTTGATAAAGTTGAATTGTATTTTTAAGAGATAAAATGTACCTCATTTATAAATTCTAAATTTTGTTTTCCTTTTCAGTTAAATGAGAATAACAAATTTATATACCTGAGGATGAGATTAAATTTAAAATAAGCAAATAAAAAAAAATTTAATTTTTCTATATTTATGCTTATTTGGAACTAATGTAGAGCAAATGAAAATAAATCCTTTAAAGGATTAAAAGCATGGCAATTTGTTTCTACTGAGTGCAAATTGTAAATAAATATATCTTGTATTAAATTTTATTAAGAGTTTACTGTTGTAAAAATGTTTAATCAAAACATTTAATATATTCCTTAGTAAATAACATTTCTGTTTATATTTAGCACTAATATGTAAATTGAATTCTATATTTTATTATTTAAGTTCTGTTATTTTAATGGTAATGTTAATTTTACCTATTAATCTAACTCGTTTTGCTAATTTGAAAATTCATTACAAATTTTAAACATTTTGTAATTTCAGTTATTTATTCAATTCCAAAGGGTAAAAGATTAAATAGTATATTTTTTCCAAAAATTAGTCCCTTAGGTTTAGCATATATGTAATGAAAAAGATAAACATTTCTAAAATTGGTATTATATTTGACGTGCCATGTATCTAAACTGGACCAAAATGAGGCATGTTCTGGATTAGAGTACATCCACCTGATGTCATAACGACGTCTATTGGAAGAAATTGTGTTGTATTGCGCTGTTACTATATTACAGTTGATTTGATTTTGTATTGCTTAAATAATTATTTTTTATATAAATGCTTTATTAAATGTATAGAAATATATATTAGATTTATTTTTCTAAAACTTAAGTGAATTTTATGCTGTAAATAAAATAATTATTATGACTACATAATGTATAGATGTTGCCAAAATTAATGCAGTAATTTCAAATTTAAATTATAAAATGTTTTTAATTATAAAATATTGATATTTTTGCTTTGCTTCAATGCCACTTTTTAAGCTTGTCTGGGGGAACTTCTTCCAGGAATTGCACCATAAGCATCATTAAAAAAATTGATGGCCAATAAACTTGCACCTGAGTTCAGTTATTTTGGTGCTAGGGATAAGAAATCCTTTAATGGACTGAATATGAAGCAGTTAGTTTTAGGTAAGTGCAATGTTTGAATAAGCATGTTATTGAAAGTTTTCTTTTGTAGAAATGCTGAAAAAATACACTTTTCTCATAAAAAATTTTTTTAATGAAATATATTTATGTAAGCGCTAATATATAAATTCAATTCTCTGTTTGATTACTTAAGCACTGTTTTCATTATAAAAGTAATGTTCAATTCTATCTGATAATTTGAAGGTGTTTGTAACATACTTTAAACATTTTGTAATTTTAATTATTTAATCAAACACAAAGGTTACCATATTTACAAAGCTGATAGTTCTCAGAAATTGAATTGCTAAATATATATTTAAAACATTTACTGAATTAAAATATAAATATTTCTAACTATGTTTTTATAAAGTTACTTAATGTCTTAAATTAGTGAAGGAATTTTTTGATATTTTTCTGATTAATTTATGCTGTTTTTTAATAATGAGATTTACATCCAATCAGTTTAATGTATTAATCAGATTAATAAGAAATAAATTAAATGTTTATGAAAATTGTCTTCTGGATTTTTACTATTTTGTCTGAGGTTATTCATCTGAAAATGTTAATTGCTATTGCTAATTATTTTAAATGTACTTTATTTTCAGATGCTGCGTGGTGAACTCCACAGTATTTAAAGACAACAGATGGTGAAATAGAAACTGCGATAATGAACTGGTTACGTCATGCAAAAGCAAGATTTATCAGTGAAAGAATCAAACATTTCAGTTAATTAATACTTATGTATAATGTAAATAATCAGAATAAAAATTGTGTGCATTAAAAATAAATTCTATTAGTTTGTTATATTTTTCTTGAATTAATTAAGATTTACACTCTCTTGCTGGAATGTTTTCTTAAACAAATTTTAACATTTACAATGGAAAATAAATCAGATTTTAAACAATGAAGTAAGTAATTTTCAGAATTTTTGTCATAATAATTTGGAATATTCAATTGAGTGGAAAACTTTAATTAAATAAAAGTTTCTCTTTTATCTTTTACAAAAAGACATTATTGAAATTATATCTAATTAGTTAAAATATTTGGCTGAGAAATAATTCTTATAAATTTCTCTTACTATAAAATTAAAAAATACACTATGAACAATAATTTTCCTGATATTAAAATTAAAAAAAATTTACACTCTACAAATAAAAATATCCTTGTCTATTTTATTGTTACTCTCTAGTTATAATAGTAATTCATATATTTATGCATTCACTGGAAACTTATTGGAAGTAATTTTAACTTTTCCAAAGAAAAAGAATCGTTTTATTTTAACCTTTTGAAAATTTAGTTTCTTATTGTTTAACTATAAAATAATGAGCAAAAAATAATACTAATTTATCAATTGAGAGAATTTTATTACATTAACTAAACTTGAAAAGTAAATCTGTCAAAAATCTAGGATATTTGACTGAAAATTAAGAAAAATGTGATGCTAAGGGAATTTCATAAGTAACAAGCTAATTAAAAATAATTTTCTCTTTGTCTAGTGGACAAAAATATATGGGCCACTAAGATAGATGAGGGATTATTTCAAAATCTACACACATCTAGAATACATCCATAAAACTACATAGTATAGAGCAGTGCGTATGAATACACCTAAATTTCGTCCATGAGCCATCCACTGGCAACGTCTCGTAGACGTATAGTGGACGTAAAATAGGTGGATATTTGACGTGCCATGGATCTAAACTGGACCAAAAAGACGTCTACTGGATTAGAGTACATCCCGTTGAGGATGTCATATCGACGTCTACTGGACGAAATTGTGTTGTTTGGGTATCGTATCGCCCAAGGCTTACAGACAAGCTGATTCTTGGTGACACGCCACATACTCCTTGTGTACCAGATTAGATCTCCTGTTTTAGTTTCAAACATGTTGTTATCCCATTCGTCTCTAGTTGGAAAAACTATTTCAAATGTCCTATCAAACATGTATGTTTTTTCCATGATGTCAGAGGGCATCAGGAAAGTAGGATCTTGAATTTTCCTGGTGATGCCCCTGTGCCCTTTGGCAACAGGCTGGTCATACCAGTGGTTTTGCAGCTTCATTCTGTATGCAGTCATTCTTGCAAGGCTGCAGATGAAGATGTCCAAAGGAGTCATATCCAACACAACCTCCAATGCTCTGGTTGGCGTGGTGCACATTGCTCCCGTGATGCAGAGACAGGCCAGTCTTTGTAGACCTCCCAGTCTGTAATTTACAGTCTTCTGTTCCACCTTACGCCACCAGATCACACAGGCATATGTGAGAATGGGCCTGACGAAAGCTGTGTACATCCATAACATCAGTTTTGGATGTAAACCCCAGTTTTTACCAAGCATTCGCCTAAAAATCATAATGCTTTTCTTTGCTCGGTTAATTTTATCATCAATGTGCTTATTCCAGGTGAGTTTCTGGTCTAAATAAATGCCCAGATACTTCACCTCTGAAGCCCCATTGATTTCAACGTCAAAACGTCTTGGTATGAAATAACCCTTCCGTTTCTTTTTGGGTGTAAAAGGTACAAGGTAGGTTTACTGAGAATTAACCATCAGATCCATATCCAGGCACCATTGACCTACATAACTTAGAGCATCCTGCATGAGATGACAAGTTATGTCAAAATCTTTGCCAAGTATAAGGATGACAATGTCATCAGCATATCCTTGCGTATAATAGCCCCTATCATTTAGATGTTTTATAAGGCTATTTACAACAAGGTTCCAAAGTAATGGTGACAGAACACCTCCTTGAGGACAACCTCTAGTAGTCTTTTTTTTTCAAATGATTCCCCGAAGATGTTCATTTGTATACATCTATCCGAAATTAAGGCCTCAATCCAAGTACACAGGGTTTGATTAATCCCTGCCCCTCTAAGTGCATTGAGGATGGATGGATGGGAAGAGTTATCAAAGGATGTCGAAGAAAGTTGCCAAGGCAATATCTTTTTGATCCAGAGTGGTTTCAATCTTGGAAGCTAGCTGGTGTAGAGCAGTTTCAGTAGATTTGCCGGGTTGATAGGCAAATTGAAGAGAATGCAAGGGACTATTACTACCCAAGTAATCTCTAATATGCCGATCAATGGTTTTCTCCATAATTTTAAGAAAGAATGAAGAAAGACTGATTGGTCTGTAAGACTTGGCCTGGTCATAGGTATCCTTGCCAGGTTTAGGAATGAAAACAGTTCTAGTATTTTGCCATATCTTTGGTATGTAACCCAATGCCAAGCTAGTTCTGTAAATTCCAGTTAGCACTGGTATGACAACCTTCTCTGCCTTCTGGATCATGATGGGTATTATTCCATCGGGCCCTGGGCATTTCAGAGGTTTAAAGGTAAAGATTGCCCATTTAACAATGTTGTAGTTTACGATATTTTTAGCGATGGTCCATTGATTGCTATTGACTCTTTGCAAAGAGCCAATGCAGTGCTCCCCTTCATTGCTATAAATATCTCTAGCTCCTGGAAAGTGGATTTTGGTCATAATTTCCATAACCTCTTTCCCGGAAGCAGCAAAATTACCCTCCTCGTCCTTTAGGATGCCAACCAAAATAGGTTCATCCCGTTTAAGGAGTTTCTGAAGTCTAGCTCCTTCAGAAATAGAATCTATCTCTTCACAGAGCTTCCTCCAGGAGTTAATTTTGCTTTTCCTAACAAGTTTGTTATAATTAGTGAGGGCCGTTTTATAGTTCTCCCATTCACCATTTTTCTTGGCTTTATTTAAAAGTTTTCTAACATTTGCTCTTTCGGCAGCTAGAGAGTCATTCCACCAAGGACATTGGAGTTTAGCTCTCCTAATGCGAATAGGCAATTGTTATGATAAGAATCTAGAATACTACTCTGCAGAAGTTCTTCTGTAACTTCTAGATCGTAGCTGTCTCTAATAGATCTGTTACCGAGCTCAACCAACCCAGTCAGTTCCTCCTGGAATTTCTTCCAGTCCGTCCTAACTGCGTCCCTTAATATGCAATCCAGACACACATTAGAGTGAATTTCAAAATGGTTGTTTTGATGATCAACGCCAGAAGGTCTGTCATCTACTTTCCAATTTTTGATATTTTTACTAATCAGCGTTGTCGCTATAGTAATGTCAATTACTTCAGATCGATTGGAACTAATGAAAGTTGGTTCATTGCCCTCATTTAAAATATCTAACTCATAGTTTAGAATTAATTCTAAAAGGAACACACCTCTTTTATTTGTCCTTTCCCGATTTATTTGTCTATTGTCCGTACTTCCCCAGACAACATGATGAGCATTACAGTCTAGTCCTAGGACTTCATGTAAGTTGTTATCTCTGCAAAAGTTCATGAGCTTGTGAATAGAATGGTCAGATGGAGCCTTCTCTTCATAGGGCAGGTATTCAGAGCCAAAAACAAATTTCTCTGTCCCTATTCTCTATGTTGAGTCTGACTTTCACAGTTGTCAGGTCCCTAAGGATAAATTCAGATAGGGGTAAAACCTCAATGTTTTTATGTAAGAGTATACAATTTCTAGCGTTGCTATTGGTACAATAGATTAGCTTACTTTTAGTTCCTTTGAGGCCACTGATTCTCCCCTTAACCAGCCAGGGTTCCTGAATAAGGGCCAGGTGTATATCCCCAGCAAGAAACTTCTTACTGAGGTTAGTAGTATCACTTCTACTGTGGTGGAGGTTGGCTTGAACTACCTTCACCCCCATCAGCAGGAGCAGGTTTGTCAAGTACTTTAGCCTGCACTTGGTGAAGTCCAATATCAAACTTATATCCCCTTACAAGAATTGTGGCAGCATCTAGTTCAGGCACACTAAGAACGATGATCCGCCCAGATGGGTCGTTCTTAATGTTAAGAGCGTTCCACTCCATTGGAGTGACCCCACAGTTCTGAGCTTCGATTTTTCTCATGAGCTCTTAAGGCTCCAGTTCACTACAGATTTTCGGCAGTTTTACAACTATCCTTGTGGTTCTGACGAGTTTCCTTGACTCACCCACCAAGAGTTTTTGTTCCTGCCAAGGGCTTATGTCACTGACATTCTGTTCCAGCCACTTTGAGCTCTCCAGATCTACACAGTTGATAATAAGTGCCCTATTCTCAAGTTTATAGGATAGGAAGGTTGGGGCAAAACCCTCCTCATTCCTTCCTATTTTCCTGGTAAACAAGAGTTCCAGGTCGAAGGCCTGTTTCTCTGTTAACCGTTTTTCCGGATGACCCTCTAAGAGCACAGCCATCTTGATCGCCGTGAGAGCCGCCCTGTAAGTAAACCCCTCAGGTCCTTCTCTCTTGGCAGCCTTTCCGGCCTTGCCCTGGTTCGTCCGGTTGGCGGAACGCTTCTCGCCTTTGGTTGCCTTGGGTTTTTCAACCCATGTCCCCTCAGCGATTTTGCGCTCCTTCACCAGCTTCTTTTTCTGGGCACCAGAGAGTCTCTTTTTAAACTTTATTCTGGTCAGAGAGTCAGTTATGCTAGAAATAGCTTCCTGACTCTCACCAGAAGAAGATGGTTTGGAAGTCATTTCTACCTCCAGTGAAGGTTTCATTGCTGCCCCTTCACTAGATTGTCTCTGAGTTCCCTTGTCTTTTTCAGCAAGGTCTGCTTCAGAGGTTTCACCTGCAAATGCAGAAAGGTTTGTTATTTTTAATGTCTTTTCAGCCATAGAATAACAGTTAATAAGCTCAGGTAATATGACAGTCCACCCAGCATTGCCTGAGTTACTGGGCAAGGCAAATTACTCTAGAAGTTCGCCAAGCAACTAGAGGCTCCGTTTAAACACCAATACCGCGGTGCCAATTAGCCCTAGGCACGGATCGCATAACACCAGAGTTTACGGGGGCTGGTTCGCGGCCTCTGATTCTATATTCAAGGCTATCCTGTCATTCCTTCAGGACATTCGGCGATCCACCACCTGCCGACGCGCCTGGTGGCTGCTCAAACCCCAGGGAGTACGCGTACCCCCTGGTTCCAGGAACTGTTGATGTTAAGATGAAAATTAATTTAACTGATGGAATTCCTAATTGTGCTTGTCCCCGATGATACTACCTTTTGAGAAAAAAAAATAATTGAAGCTCAAATTGAAGAATGGTTAGCTAAGGGAATAATTCTTAATAGTTCTTCTGATTTCTCTTCACCTGTTGAAAAAACATAATTCGCACAGACTTTGTATTGATTCTAGACGGCTTAGTAAGAAAACGGTTCGTAACATTTCCCTTTGCCAGTTATTGATGACGTAATAGATAAATTACATTCTTCCGTAGAATTCACAACTTGGGATTTAAGAAATGGCTTCTTCGATATTGACGTTGAAAAAAATTCTTGCAAATATACTTCATTGATTACCCAAGATGGTCAATATGAGTTTTTGAAGTGCCCATTTCTCCGGGTACTTTTCAAAAATACATTAATAATGTGTTTCGACAATTATAAAAGAAGGTGTAGCTGTAATTAATATTAATGTCTTAATTATTCCTGCTGAAAACGAAACCGAAGGTCATAGGAAACTTAAACTTGTCCTGCAAACTGCGTCGGAGTATGGACTTGAATTGGACTTCAAGAAATGTAAATTTTTTAAATGTGAAATAAAATTTTTATGCTATAAAATAATAAATGGTAAATTACCCCCGTCAACAAATAAAACGAAAGCTATAATTAATTTTCCCGAACCAAAAAGTAAAAAGATGTTCAGAGCTTTTTAGGATTGACTGTTTATTTTTGAAAGTTTACTAAGAATTATTCTATTTTTGCTAAACCTGTAAGTGATTTATTAAGAAAAGAAGCTAAATAACAAATTTTGAAAGTTCAAAATGAAAATTGCAAAACATATAATTTAAGAAGAAAACAAGAAAGAAAATTCAAATTAAATGACACTGTTGCTACTAAGCGTATACAGCAGGATCCAGGTCTTAAGTTAAAACCCAAATATTTAAGACCCTACAAAATAATAAAAATTAAAAGCAATGACACCTACGATGTTCGATAAAATTGGTTTTACCGAAGGTCCCCTGATTGCAAGTACTTGTGCTGAGTACATGAAGGCTTGGCCCGATGTAACTTAAAATGTGCTGAAGGAGAAAAAAAAAAAAAGACACTGATGACGAGCAACTCCTGATTTTGACTTTTATAACCCCTGAATTGCTACTTTTTAAGATTAAAACTTTTTATTTCAGACTGTTACCTTTTCATTTTTTAAAAAAAGAATAGTAACTGAGATGTGTTCAAGGCGTTTCCTTTTGAAGATGGCCAATGACCAGAGTGAAGATGCCGCTATCGATTCTCTAACCAAATTGTAACAACCAATAGCCAGAGAAGCGAGTGACGTCACCTGTGTGACTGCTCGCGTTTTTGTGTAACTTAAAACCTTTTTTCAGTATGCATCCGGCACTCACCGAGCAATGTTTTGATTTCGATATGGAATAAATATATGATCTTTTTTTTCTTTCAAAGTCATTATTTGATAATTTCAGTCTTCAATATAAATTTCGCGTAGATATTTAGACCCATAATTTTATTATGTTACGTTGAAAAGAATTCCATTTTTTTACATGATCGAGAAATCGAATTAGGAATTATTGAAATTAAAAACGAAACGTAACATGAGTGGCGTTAACGGGGGGCCTGAATATTGAAATTAAAGTTTTACTGAAGAATGGATTTGTTGAAACAGAAACGAAAAGGGCTTCGAGCATCCTATACAGTATGCGGGAATAAAATTCAAGAATTGCTGAAACCAGAAGTAGATAAGAATATTATTTCAGTTTTATCCACGCAGTTAGAAGGCAAATTTCAAAGATTAGAAATTTCTCAACAAGAAGTAGAGAACGAAATTTTAACTTCAAAAGATTCGGAACGGTTATATGAAGATTATTTCATTCCAGCAGAAGAATATCGTGATAGATATATTGAACTTTATGAAAAATGCCATAAAGTAACTATGAAAACGGAAGTCTCTCATGATCCTCAAATAAGAAACAATTCAAGCTCCTGAAGTTAGAACTAAAGCGATTTTCCGGTGAGGCTCGAGAATGGCTTGGTTTTTGGAATCAATTCTCCAAAATTGATGATGATGAGAAAATTCCACCAGAAGACATGTTCCAGTAT
Source organism: Latrodectus hesperus (assembly GCA_037975125.1). Lineage (NCBI taxonomy): Eukaryota > Metazoa > Arthropoda > Arachnida > Araneae > Theridiidae > Latrodectus > Latrodectus hesperus. The sequence goes on from CM075851.1 coordinate 117,876,741, forward strand.
TTGCTACAGGCAATAGTGCCGAAATCGAAAACAGCAAGATTAGTAGAAAGTTTCCCGCCAACAGTGGATAACTACCCCAAAGTCATAGAACAGTTACAGAATCGCTTCGGGCGGAGTGATCTGCTTGTTCAGGTTTAAGTCAGAGACTTGTTAACTATGGTAATGCGAAATGCCTCCTCAAACCGAACTAAAACGGATTTAGCTGTTCTTTACGATGAACTGGAATCAAAACTGCGCTCGCTGGACAGCCAAGGAAGAACTCAAGAAAAGTACGGGGACTTTTTAACTCCCCTTGTGGAATCGTGCTTGCCTGAGAGTGTCCTAATAGCCTGGGAAAGAAACCGAAATACACTTGACGGAGGAGTACGCTCGTTAGAAAATTTGATGTATTTTCTGAGACAAGAAGTTCAAGGACAAGAAATGGTTATGCTCGCATGTACAGGGTTTGGAGCTCCCCGAATCGATAAACACAAGGAATCCGAGAAGGGAATATTACTACGGCTGCCGCCTTTGTAAGTACATCCGAAACAGAAAATCAAGGTAAGAGGAATTTTGATTGTCTTTTTTGCAATAAGAAACACCCCAGCCAAGATTGTTTTTCTGCTAGAAAAATGAATTTAGATGAAAAGAGAAAAATTCTTAGTCAGAAAGGGACCTGTTACTCCTGTTTGATAACAGGACATACCTCTAAAAATTGCAGGGCTAAGGTGAAGTGTTTCCATTGTAACAAAAATCACTGTACTCTTATATGTTATTCAGATAAAAGGAACAGTCCTGCCAGTAAAAACGAAACTATATCTAAAACTGCATTGTCAAATAATTCTAGAGTAGACAATGTTTATTTAATGAATCTTGTTGTTAAAGTTATGAATCAAAAGAAACAGTGTTTAGTAAGAGCAGTCTTGGACACAGGATCCCAACGTTCTTACCTCAGTTCAGGAATAGTTAAACAATTGAAGTTAAAACCCAAAAGGTCATATTTAATACATGGACTTTTTGGTGGTCAAGAAACGAAACCCTGTTCTCATGAAGTATACGATGTGAAAATTGCTAATATGAAAAATGATTTTTCTTGTGAAATTGAGGTTTTATCTGAAAACAAAATTTGTGGTTTTGTTCCTAAACTGACTGACTATTAATGAACTGAAAGAAAAGGGTGATTCGATGATTTCGACTGAAAGAAAAGGGTATTGAGTGATTTCGAAATCCCTAGTTATGATGTAAATCTTTTGATTTCGAGTTTCAATTTCAATAGTAAATCTCTTCATAAAATTAAAAAAATGCCAAAGAAAGTTATAAATTTACAAACTATTATTTATTAACGAAAACAGAAAGTTAATTAAAAGACAAATTTATCGGTCCTATTTTCTTGTAATCATTAAATTCATTTTGTCATTTATCAGCACTGAGCTGTATATAAATTTATATACAGCTCAACGTTTATCAAAACATATGATGAGTTTGTTCAACTCAAATTCTAATTTTGTATAGTACTTCCTGATTCAAATTTGAATTTTTAAAAATTTGGTTTGCAGCATAAAGTTTGAGACTGTCAAAACCTTAAAAAATTTCCTTGATATATAAGACATGATATTTTAATGACACTGTATATAAGAATAATATGATTTTAAAAAGCCTTTTATTCTTTTAGGTTTTTTTCTTTTTTTTTCAAATTTAGAAGTTTTAAGCACATTTATTATGGTCTTAGTAAAAAAGAAAAAAATATTTTTAGCATATCTATAATCAATAAAAATTAATGCTCAGTTTCAAGCTTTTTAATCAATATTCTAATGATTATTGAATTCTAATTAGTATTTCTATTACATGAAGTTGTATTCAGAGACAAGTGTCTTTTAATTTGACTTTTAGTTTATTAAATGTTTTATTAGTCGTTTATTCATTTGAATATTAGGTTTTTGATTCGTCACATAGTTTTAAATTTTCTTAAAAATGAAAAAATTTGACACAGCCAAATTAATTTTCCATAGAATTTGTACAGTTTAATTTTTTTTGAAATAAAATGACGGAATACTAATGAAAAGAATTTATTAACATCAAATTTATATTCATCAAAAGAAAAACTTTTTCTGAAAAGAAATGAGTACTATAACAATGTCCAATTTTAACGATGAATAAATCTTTGCGATTTTAGAAATTTAAAGCACATTACATAATTTTTTCCTACATAATATATAACATAATTTTCCTATATATTACATAGTTTTCCTCATAACAAATGTTGCTTTCTTAACTGGAGCCGCGTTAAAGCTAAAAAAGAAGTTTCACTTCTGCTCTGTTTTGTGTTTATAGTTTATTTGATTTTAATCAATGTAGTATCAGGATCAGACATGGATGCGACTGTACGGTAAGCTTCTACTGGATGAAATTCAATGAATAATATGCCTGGCAGTGATCAAGTATTACGATGGCCTTTCCCACCTGCCAATAAATTACAAAATTTTTCTCTATGGCAGTTGGGAAGTGCCATCGTAATGCCTGCAGTGGGAATATTAAGCAAAGTTATGACAGGTAATTAGATATGCGTTTGATATTTGTTTGCATGCATTATATGTTAACCTATCTGAAATGAAAAAATTTGCTTAGTAATACATTTTTCCGATCTGAAGTGTAATGTTATAATTTTTGATTTATGAATTTCATTTGATTTTTAGCATAATTTCGTGTAGTGGGCAAAAACTTAATTACTTTGAAATTTCGCATTCTTTTCTCATTTAACCATGATGTGTCAATAATTTCCCACTTATTGTGAATAAGTTTTATAAAATGGTTGAGAGAACAGCTATTTCACTCTACCACTTAGATATATTTGAAAACTTAATTTTTTTTATCTAGTATTAAAATAATTTGAAAATAAATTAAATATTTAAATTATTGATTAATAATATAAATGATGTCAATAAATTATAATGCTATTGAAATACTTAACTGATTAAAAAATTTTGTACTTATTTAAACCCAAATTCTTAAAATTTTTATTTTATATTTAAATGAAATAATCATACACTGGCAGACCTGCCAACTTTTACGCATCGTGCGTAAATTTTACGCAAGATCCACATGTTTTACGCTTTTACTGATAGCATGAATTATTTTACGCGTTTCGGTTCTTCTGGGCAAAGTTTAAAAAGGAAAAAAAAAATTTTATTTCTTAGCACATAATGGCGATCTTTTCTTGTTAGCCATGGTGAGAAGCAGAAATTAGCACCCCATTCAACCCATCTGTGGGAAAAGAGAAATAACTTTCTGGACTGTGTGGTTGTAGCGGCTCCGAAAATGCACATGTCAAACCCTTTTTCTATCGGAGAAGGGGGGGAAGCTTGAAAAACTGTGGATGGGGAAAAGAAATGGTAGAGGTATAATTTTTTTCTTTAGTCACACGGATTAAAACTGAAAAGTTTTACTGAAATACTTTTCTAAAAGTTGGCAGGTATGCACTGGTTATTACAATGAGCTCTCGAATCAGTATAAAGCAGGGATGCACAACCTATGGCCCGCGTCGCCTTTAAATTTGGCCCGCGAATGTTTTTAATAAAATAAGACTAATTTAAAAAGAAATGAGACTCTTTCAAATAAACAAAAGAAAAAATCTGATAGGAAAACGATTCTACATCAGAATAAATATTTTACATTTGTGAGCAAACTTTTTCTTTAATGAATTTAAACAAATCAAAAATAAGAAATAGGATAGCAGATGAGAACCTATCTTCTGTTTTAGTATTGCCACAACGAATCTTAAGCCCAACATAAAGTCAGTAACTTCAAATATTCAATCACAGCCATCACATTAAATTTTACTAATTTTTTTCAAATGTTAAATTGTGTTCTTTGTATAATTACCAAAAAATTTTCTCCCGTTATTCAATTTCAAGTTTTTTTTCTGGAAATAAAGTATTTTAAGCATATCTATATTGTTTGTGTTTTATTACTTTATTGTATAATGTTTGCATGAGTAAATAAGTAAATTAGCAACTATACAATTCATGTGTATTGCCACAAAAAACAGTGTTTTCACGTTTATAACATGCTTTAAAATTTACGTACTGCTTTGGCCCTCGACATGATCTTTTTTCATATTTTGGCCCCTCATTCTGAAAAGGTTGTGCACCCCTGGTATAAAGGAAGACATTATGAAAAGGTAAATAATTGCTACATAAGCAAAGATATAGTTTAAATGAAAATAGATGTTTGGAAATAATGTTTTTAAATTAAAACTGAATATGAATGTTAGTAAAATATTTACTTTGATATTCAATTTTGATTTATAATAATTTAATTTATATAATTTATGTATTCAGAGGTTTTACTAATCTGGCAATTTACTTAATGCTAGTAACTTTCTATAATTTCAAAAAATTTTGATTTTTTTTTATATGGTAAATGAGTTTAATTTAATAAAGCTATTAAATATTTCTGTGTTTACTCATTGTAAACTGAATTTGATTTTAATTTCCAGTGGAATAATTTATTAATAGTAATACATTAAGTCTTGTTAGTACTCATTATTTTGGCACATACATATTGTTATGTGTCAACAATTTTTATTTTTCAGAAATATTTAATGAATGAAAATAACCAGATATATGTGCTTTGTAAACATAAAAACACTAAATGAAAAATTTCAGATAATACAGTTTATTTTATGTTAAAAAGTAAAATAAACCATATAGTTTGGTATCTCCTAACCTTTTTGTCTGGGTTTACTTCAAAAGTACAAAACTTATTTTTATTTGTTGACTTGCATTTAAATAGTAGATCTAATATCTTTTACATATACTGAATTCTTTACTCCTGAGTTTTAGGTTTCTTAACTTACTGTGTTTGAAAATATAATTAAGAATATATAATCACTGTATATGGTTTTATATTAGTTTTTGAGTAATTATCAATGAGTTATTTATCAATGCATATATTTCTTAATAATTGTGTATATATGTAATATTTCTTAATGCATCTAAGTTTAAATTGTGAAAACAAATAAAATTAATTAATTACTATAAATAATTTTAATTTGTTTATTAATCTTGGAATTATGTTTTTCTCTGTAATGAGGGAAATAATTTCAAACAATAATGTGTGGCCAATTATTTTCTGTATGATGAGATTCTTGCTTTTGTGCTCTGATGTTTTTTGTATACAAAATTTGATGTATCATTATAATTAGTGGCATGTCTTAAACTATTGTGGCTTTATTAAAGCCTGGTTGAATTGCTTTTCAGAGCTGAAAGTTCTGTGTACGATTTCAATCTCTGTTGATTGAAAATAAATATTGTGCTTCTGTTTTTTCTTGCTTGTCTGTTGATGTGGATACTTTGAAGTTTTCCCAATTCCCTTAGTAGATCTCTATTTGATTTAGTCAAACTTCTGTAGCTTTTTATTTTATTTTGGAAGGTTAATAATGATTTATGAAGAATGATTTTGAAATTGAGTTGATTTCTATGAATATATTTACATTCTATAAGCATTAATTTAAATAATTACATGTTAAGTCAATTAAAAAATTATTGGTATTAAATAAATATTAAAATTAAAGAAATGTTTTTTATGCTAATAGTACAATGAATTATGAAGTCGAATAGTTCAACATTCAAACTAATATTCAATTATTCTATCCATTCCTTGTATATTTTATTAAAATATTTTAAATTTTATGAATTAGAAAACCAAATTGAAACAAAAATAGTTTGATTTGAAATATCTTATGGTAAGTAATATTTACTTTAAAATTAAAAAATAATTTGAGTTTTGGTGCAAATATTTGGCATCATATTTATCATTTTTCTTGATGCATCTTTTTATTTTGTAATTTAACAAAACAAAAATATGAATTGTCTTTTTTTTTAACTTTTAGGCATATTGTTTTTAATTTATTAATCATTATAAAGTTAACAGCTTATATAAAATGTTTGTAATTTTAGAAATTAATTTCTAATTTTGTGCCAAAATAATAAACAGTAATTTTTTCAACCAAAATAATTATTTTCAGTAGTGAGGTATTTCTTTAAGCAAGATAATTTAAAGGATGGTCTGAGTGATCAATATTGAGTGCTATCTAATCACTCATTAGATTATTGACATTGGCTATGTAATTTATCTTATCATGTATGCATTTTTTTCAAAGATATGAATGTTTCAAGGCTGTTTTGTATTTGAATATTAGTTTTCTAAATAACTTTAACAGAATTTGATTCTAAGTATCTGAAATGTTTATTTCTATGAGAATGAATGATATTATGAAACTATATATGAAATTGGACAAAATTTGCCTTACTTATATATTTAGCATAGTTAAAGTAGTTTATTTAATTTTTTCACTGCTTATACGATTAATTAAGTTAATAATAAATTTTCAGAATTCAAATAAATGAACTGAGTTGTAAAATCTTATTTTAATACCAAAATGTTGAGTCATTTTTATTTGTTTTAAAAGAAATGCTGTTAATTGTAACAAGTATTCTTTTATAAATTTTTGTAGATTGGTTGAACACAGTTACTGTTCACAATAGAGATATATTGATAGATGCACTAGATAATAGGCCAAAAGGAACACCATTAATCACAGTATCCAATCACCACTCCTGCCTTGATGATCCTATGTTATGGGGTAAAAATCAACTGTTGAACTTGTGATATGGATTTAATTATTTATTACTTCTATATTTAATAAAAGTCAATGTAAATATTTTAAATTATACTTCAAAATAAAATATTTAACTAGTCTTATTTACATAATTCATTGGGTATTTGACTTTAAGTTGACAAATTTTTTTCTAATATTTTAAGTAATATGTTTTCTAGCATGAAATTTGTTAAATATTTATTATTTTGTAATTTAGGGGAAAATGTCGTTAAAGTGTTATTATTCAGTATATATTTTAAAAATTAATTCATAAGCTAAATCTTGGAGTTTGTTTGAATTTATTTTAATATAGTTTGAATTTATTTAAACATTTTTAATAAACTTCCAAGTATTAATTTCAATTATTAATCTCAATAATAGGAGAAGCTGAACATCTGTAATAAAAATTTTCATTTTAAGTTTGAATTCATGTTTATTTTTTAGCATTATTGTTTTCAGAGAATTACCAAATTTGTAGATAATATTTCTTCAGTGTTTTATTTGATATGTTAATCTTTGTTTCTTTTTTGAAAACTTATCAAAATAATTTTTGGTATTTTCAGAAATGGTATTGAAAGAATCAGAAATATGGTATTTTCATACCTACAGATCATAATCTGTAGATTATATTTTTTAAAATATCTAATTCTTTATAAGAGAAATATGTAATAAAAATTAAAATAGTTCACTCAATATGAAATCTTTTATCCAATGTTTATTTAATAATATTAATTCAAAATTATATTATTAATTTAAAATGAAGATTATGATTGCTTAAGAAATTCCAAATCAATAAACTCTTGTTACTTGATTTAAAGTAGGTTAACTTAAATAGAAACATAAACTTCCATAGTTCATTCTATAAATAAGCCATTTTAGTGTAAAAGTTAATGACTTTTATATATCTTGAAATTTTTTTCAATCTTAAGATTGATGAGCCTGTAGCCGAATAGCTCTCGCTCTTGCCTTTGGTTCAACAGTTTGTGGATTCATATCCTACCTTGAGATTGGAAGTTTTTAGTGGTTTGAAATCCTTTTTAAACCATAGGTTCCTGTTTTACCCTCATGTACAAAAAAATTACCATTAATCGACAGGCAGACAAAACTTGTCATAAGATTACTATTAAATTAAATTCTTTGTTAAGATGACTATAATAAACATGTTTTGTGTTTTTTGTTGAAGAAAGAAATTATGAATCTAATTTAGTTTCAGTAATATCACTAATATTTTTCTTTAAAAATGCTTTAGGAAGTTTATGTTCAATTATAGAATAAAAGCTGGAAAAATGTATTCAGATTCTTTTACTTTAAAAATAGCTTTGTGCATTTTTAATTCTGAATGCATTGGTTAACATCCTAATTTATATTTAATAGTAAATACTTCTATGACATTTTATGTATTTATGTAACTGTAAAAAATAATTTAGAAGACTTTTTATCCACAATAGTTTGTCAGTTTTACCAAAAGTTGCTTATAAAATCTTATACATGCGCAGATACAGATTGACATATGTTATGAAGCCATTCTTCTGTGAAAATATTTATTAAATGATTCTGGTTTATTCAGACATTAAAAGTTTTCTATATTTAATCTAAAATTCTAGATTTTTTTAAATGCTCAAATTTCTGCAATTTCATAATATGAGGAAGCTTCTAAAAAATTAGGATATGCTATTTTCTTAAATGGTAATTTTGATTTTGGAAGAGAAGAACATTCCATCATGTAATATCTTTAATTTTATTGATTTTTTTTTAAATATTAGAATATTTGTGAGAACAACATGTATTATGTATCCCTTCAAACATAGCAAGCAATTTTATTAATCAAATATAGTGAGGGGCTTTGGTAGTTTTTCACAAATGTAACACAACTTAAAATATCAAAGATTATCTTATCTTTCACTTAAATTTAGAATTATCAATGTTTCAATATGAAAACTCTATGTTGATTAAAAATCTAAATCTCAATGTAGAATAAAATTATTTTTAATTTCTGGTATCTAATATGTATTTTGTTTCCATAAAATTTTTTGATTTGTTCTATAATTTGATAAGTTTTATGTAGAATGTGTTTTTGCAATAAAAACTTAAGGTTACTAACATTCAGCTGTAGTATCTTTGGAGATTTATGTGATGAAACGTCTCTGTGTGTGTGAGCAATTTCTCTTGAAATACAGATTTTTCTCCATTTAATAAATACCACCATTACCTTTATCTCCCTTGCAGGACCAAGGGTTATCAAATGTTTATCCAAACATTCCCAGTTTTAGAAAAGACTACTTGTATATATGTGTAGGGAATTCTGTTTCTTGTGTGTGCAGTATCATAAACATAAATAAAAACCACAAAAACATTTTTTGACATCAAAATTTGATTTTTTATATGAAAATATCAAAAATCCTTTTGACTTACTATAAATATGTTTAAACCATCACAAATCAGCCATTAACTTTAAAATTTTATTGCAATAATAGATAAATATAGATATTAAATGCCTTTCTATATTGCACATATAAAATGTCTTATATAATGTAAAAAGATTTGATATGGAGATATATAAGTAGGATAGATGGATATAGATAAGTAGATAAAAATGAAAGGCTTTATAACAGATAACAGGTCTTTCTGTTAAAAGATTGCATTTTATTTATTAATATGTGATTTCTAATTTTGCTACTCTCTTATGATCAAGCCTCAGATGGATGGTTATTCATGAATACAAATTCAATAATAGGAAATTTTAAAAAACAGATCTATCATTACTAAGTATGTCATTAATATCAGATTAGAAATATGAGATGTCATCAATATAATAGATAGCAAATATTTATTTAACTCTGTCACTGAGTAAATATTTACTTGGCAAAAATCTTATAATTAGATAAATAAAAACAGCTGAGAAAGCGACTTTTTCCCTTCTTTTTTTTAGATTAAACAAAAAAAAGTATTTTTAACAGAAAAATTAACAACAAATACAAATACAAAAATTAGCTCAGTGAAATTAATGAATTTAAGATCAAATAGAAATGTTGAAAACTATATAAATGAATTTAGAAAAAATTTCAATTAACTGCACTTAAGTATGCTTGCTAGACGTCTCTGTTTTATTGGGACTGTCGGTTTTCAGACAAAATCCTGGTTTCCCGGCCAGTTTACTGAAGTAAAAATTTAATTTTATAAGTACTTAAAAAGTCTAAAAATTATTGATTGTGAAGTATTGTTTAAGACAATTAACTAGTCATTATTTCTGCACAGAACATGTACAGGAATCTAGAAAAGCAAATCTGTAATAGTGTGAAAGAAGAATTTGGTAGCTTTTAAGAAAGATATTTTGCATACTTGGACCTCTGGGAGAATAGTTTTCAAAATGCTGAAAATTTTTCATGAGCCTAAAACAAATGGAGTTTATTGAGAAAATGAAAATGTTTGCTGAAATCATTAATAGCAATGATATAATCAATGTGTGAAAATAAACAATGGTAAGCTATTATACAGAGTTGTGCTTTATAATGGTTGTGCAAAATTTGAACATCGAAAGCTAGAAGGAACTGATAGAGATGTGATTATTTCACACGAAAAAAAATTTCTCACAGGTTGTTTGACCAAACAACCCTAGTCCTGAGACCAAGTTCAAGAATAATCATGTAGCAGCCCCAAATCTGATAAGTATTGTTACGTATGCCCTTTGCTTAAAATGGACATCACCACCAGTTGAAACAGTTTTTTCTTTGATTAACGATACCCGAACAATAGGATTTTCATGAAGGAATCTGGAGTTAAAAGCTTGATAATATGTAAAATTAATATCAGATTAGCTTATGAAGACACATACAACAAGATTAAAACAAGTGACTTTCTAAATATGTCATAAGCAATGAAAAGAGGATGTAAATATTGTTCAGATTTTTCTTGTTCAAAGTGTTACTTCTTACTTAACTTAAAACTATAAACATGTAAGAAGTAAAATGTTTAAATTTATATGCTTGTGTCAATATTAACCCTGGTTTAAGTTCATAATCAATAATCATTAATTATAGTTTTGAGCATGAGCTATCCTCTAAAACATAAAAATGCTTTAAGAGCTGTACTCTTAAATATCCAAATCGCTGAGAGGTGATATTTGAGTGTTCCTGCTGTTGAGCAGTTCAGAAATCTTGCAAGCTTATGCATAAGAAATTAAAGAACTGACAGATTGATATACAAGTTGCAGACGTTCAGAAAAACAAATATTAGTATTAATAATGTATTAAGATGAATAATTGAATTATATATTTAGGTAAATCTATCATGAAGGGTTGAATAAAGGAATAAAAAAATTACTTTTTTGTTAAATTGTAATAATTAAAATTATCGGGAAAAAAGGTGAAACAAATTGTTATGTTAATAATATTATTTATTTAGTTTTCATATTTGTAAACTCAATTTTGTTTAAGTATTCTGAATGTAACTGAAATTATTTTTATATTATTTATATACATAAATGAATAGGAAGAAATCATGTAAATACATTTAAAAACTCTGTAATTATCTCTTTTTATATATATTTAAGTAATTAATGTATAAAATTTTGAATACTCAAATGAAGTAGTTTGTGCTGTCAATGTAGACTCATTTAATTCTTTTGAAATAATCACTATCTTTAAATTTACTTTGAATCAAAAATATTCATTTTAATATTTATAAATAATTATCACTATCGTAATTCGAATATTTTTATTGAAAAATTTGTGTTCATAATTTCATTTAAGTTTTTCCAAAAATAATAAGCATAATATTTATTTAACTTGTAAATTTGATCAATTCTTGATAAAATTTAATGTGACTCCTGGAAGACCTAAAATTTTTGGAATTTGATTATTGATAATCTCAAAGCCCCAAGTTTAAAATGAAGAAAAGTGCTCATTAATTGCAAATTCAAGTAAATTTAGGAATTCAAAAAGATTAATGCCCTTTAGCATACTTAATTCAATAGAATACTACTTAGCATACCATATCCAATAGACCACACTTAATCAATAGCAGGGTTAAAAAGAATCCTGCTATTGATTAAGTGTGGTTAAAAAAATAAAAAGATGTTATTCTTTTTATTTTTTTATATATCCAGTTAGAGACTAAATCTGTGAAATTCTGTTTTCTCAGCAATCACAGTATTTTCTTCTTGAAATTTTATTGTGCTTCCATTGGATAGATATTTTATTATCTTTCTAATTTATATTTATTATTTATTTTTCCTTATTCACTGCCAATATAATTCTCAGATTTTGCATGTTAAAGTGTGTTATTATATCTCAACTAATCAGTGATTGATAAAATAAAATTTTTGATTTAATAGGTATTTTAGACTGGAGACACGTTTTGAATTCTCGAATTATGAGATGGACTGCTGCTGCTCATGATATTTGTTTTACCAATGATTGGCATGCACAATTTTTTGCTTTGGGTAAGACTTTTCCTGTCATCAGAGGAGCTGGAGTTTATCAGAAAGGCATGGATTTCTGCTTAGAACGATTAAATGCTGGTGCATGGGTCCACTTCTTCCCTGAAGGAAAAGTAAATATGGCAAAAAATGAGTTTATCCGCTTAAAATGGGGTGAGTGTATGACTTGCTGCAAAAATTGTGAGAATTTTTCCCCTATTCTTCTTATTTTATAATAATCAAAGTCAATGATTCATTCAAAAAAGTTATCGTCAATGATATTTTTCTTCTTCTCCTCTTTCTCTTTAAAAAAATATAAGTAAATGAAAAATTTATTTATATTTTTTTTATCAATTGCTTTTAAAGAAAAGAAGTTTTGCACTCAAATCAGTTTGCTTACACAAAATTGAAACTATGAACTTTGCATATTGATTTAAAATTGTAATTTATTTTATATAAAGTTATAGTTTCAGATTAAAAGAAATATATATTTTTTTTTTCTGTATATTTGTTTGATTTTAATTAATTAAAAATATTGTTTATAATTTATTCTCCACAAAAATGTTTTATAAGTTAATTTAAATGATAAATTTATTGATGTTCTAAAAAGAAATATAAAATTCATAACATTATAATTTATATTTTGTTGTAGTTGGTCTTTGGTGTTTCCTGTTGTTTTGAACAATGTTCAACAAACAAAATTTTTATTCTTTTTATTTAATAATTTTACAGCTTTTAATTATGTATTTTGGATATCAATCATTCAATTATGTTATCGTTATCAAGAATAAAATAATTTTCAAACTGTAGCCTCATTTTTTTAAACAAAGTTCTCTATTGGTAAATTTTCATTAGAATCCATAAATTCAAAATATTTTTTTTAATTAATGTAATCTAAAAATTTTCATTTTTGTTGTATTTTAGGAATAGGACGTCTGATTTCAGAGTGTAAAGTATGTCCCATTGTTATTCCATTTTGGCATTTAGGTAAAATATTATGAATATCTGTTAAATATTAGTATAATTTATAAATTAGTTTGAGAAATGCATTTCTATACAAATTGTAATAATTCATTTGTCAATTTGTAGGAATGGATAGTGTTTTGCCAAATGTTGAGCCATATAGACCAAAAATAGGCCAGGTATGTTTAACGTAATGCATATTTGTTGTACTTTTCAGTTATAAACTTAGTTGATTGGTAGTTTTAAATCACAACTGCAATAAGTGATTAGTTGAAATATATCAATCATTGTTCTTAAAGATTGAAAATAATCATTGATCAATCATTATTATAAATCACAACTACAATCATTTGTTAAATGCAAAATAATTGTCTTAAAAAATTGGAAATAGTTAATCATTTTATGTTTGATAATATTGATTTAATTTAAAATTTGGAGGTTTGTGTTGAAAATTTAAATTTTATTAATGTTATCAATGCTGTAAAAATGTCTTAACATTAAATATATCTATTAATAATTATTTTATTACAAATATTTCTATAATAAATTATTTTATTGATATTTTATGTCCTTTTAAATGTGAATTATTGCAATTTTGAATATTAGGAGAATTATTTTATGTGAATTTTAATGCTTAAAATTAGCAGTTACTCTTCTAAATGTTTTGTATTTAGAATATGTGATATTTTATATTTTGAAATTTAGATTTTGTCTTTGCTTAACTCAAATATAATATTTTTTTTATTAAAACAGATATTTATGCAATGATTCCTAAAGTTAATTTTTAAATTTGCTTGTATCATTCCTCATAGTTTGTTAGTTAAAATAATATATTACTTAATTTCATATTAAGTAATTAAAATTTTTATTTGTTGCAATTTGTTTTAGAACTTATTAAAATTATTTTTGCAAAAAAATTATCATCTTACTGATATTCTACCTATTGTTACTATTGAAATTTCATATTGTACATATTTGAATTCAAATGTAAATAAAATATATTTTTTAGTTTGAATTTTCTTTCTAAGCCTAATTTCTTGACAAAATTCTAAATTTTATGAGCACAAGTTTTGTATGACTTAATCTTTTGTTGAGGGATTAAAATTAAGTTCTTGATAGACATAAATATAATAGCAAAAGAATTTGATGTAAAAATATTCACAAATTAAAATAATTCTTTATAATAACATTTGATAACTGAATTATGCATTTCCTGTTTGTCATTTACAATATTGAAAAATTATTTTGATTAGGAAATCATGATTAAATTATTTTTGTCCTTGTGTAAATACATTGTATTTTGTTTTAACATGACTTAATCTGTATTGTCTGTTATGTGTTATGTCTTATTCATTATTAGTTTTGGCATTAATTCTGTAGAATTGATTTTGGAAATAAAAATAATATATTTTGTTGATTAATATTTTTAGTACTTTCTTTTTATAATATTGTAATTTAACCAATGTTAAGACAAATATTTACACAATTTATAAATCATTTTATGTGGTAATATATTGAATAAGCTCATCATATCTGTGTGTGTTTCTACTAACATTTTACTTGCATCATTTGTTCAATTTGTACCTCCTGCTTGTTCTTTAATTAAAAAATCTGTCGTTATTTTGTAAATAAAACTGCTTTATTAAAAATAAATGTATTAAGTATTCAATATATGAAGTCATAAATTATGTAAAATTTAAATACATCAAATAATTTTAGAAGAATGTTTGTCATTGGAACTAAAAGTCAGAATTTTAATCAGCTGTGAAATCCTCTTTGCAATTTTCTAGAGAATTTTTGAACAATGATTGTAGAAATTTAATGAATATTAGAAGTTTGTCTATCTTACAAAAGAGATTATAATTAGCATTTAATGTGTGTGTGTTTATTTTTTTTTTTTTGTCGTGTGACAAGTTCAAAGGAAAAAAATAAAAAGAAAAAAATTTAAAAAGAAAAGACATGTCATATGGGACCAAAGTCATGGAACACTGCCCTTCTCACATTTTCAACTTTTTTGGTATAGAGGGTGTCATGGCACCAGTTGGGGTCGATGCTGAAGAGGGTCGAGGTAACAGAGATGCCTCAGATCCAGTGGAACTCCTGTGCAGTGCCTGCATTCTGCATATGTTCTAGATGCATTAGGCATGATTTTCATACCCCTCATGTGCCCAGTCCGCATTCTGCTAATGGTAGAGGTGATACCATGGTCAGGATTTTTTCCATAGTCCCGCACAGAGCTGATGCCTTGCAACAGCGTTTGCATCAAAGCAAGTGGCAGTCGTGGGAGGGGGATTGATATTTCTAGCCTCCTTGGTGAGAGATTCCGTCTGTTCATTTCCTTCGATGTTAAAATGTGCAGAGGGACCCATTGAATAGTGCAGGTTTTCTCCCTTGCAACTATGGTAGACAAAAGCGCGCTGATGTCTTGGGCAAGTCTTGTTTTACCTCCAGAGCAGATTTATAATCAGAGAATATGTTGATGCGATTCGAGGGGACTGACTGTGTGAGGTAAAGGGTAAGAGCTGCCTAATTAGCATTTAATGATCAATATAATCTTCATTATTAAGACCGTGAAATAGACCTTAATTGTAGAATCACTAAATTTCAGGAATGTAAATTGTAGACAACTTTTCTTATGAAATTAACTTGAATTTTGTGATTGTATTAAATTTATTTTGCAAAGATAATTTCAATTTATGTAAAACTATTTTTAAAAATTTGAATTTTATTAAAGTACAAAATTTGTAGGAGAACAATATAAACAAACACCTTGATGTGTGTTAATAGCTCAGTTTAACTCAATTGATACTCACTCAAGAACTGCACAAAAACACACTTTATTTCTCCGACTCTCATATGGCTACTGCCGGTTTCTTTTTTTATGACTAAAAGGGGGCGCTGCGCTCGCAAGCACCAACATTCCGCCTGGCGTTGACATGGTACATTCAAAAATTTGAAATCTCAAGAAAAATATTAACACAGTATATAATATATAACACACAATATAAAATATGAGTACAATGATACACACTATTAATAATAAACTACACTAAATACATTAGGTTACAAAGATATATTTGATAGAGTTCTCACTCCTTAATTAGGCAATGGCAAAATGAAAATTTTATAAATGCTCCTTTTAAAAACCCCATTCTTCGTTTTAAATAAAACTACTCTCACCTTCTTATCCTTTCCTGGGAATGTTTGCATTATTCTGCCCAATGGCCAGTTAAAAACCGGTACATTGTCCACCTTTAAAATCACCATAGTGACAACTTGCACATTCTCTTTGGTGAACCTCCACTTTGATCTTTCTTCTATTGCACTTAAATAATTATTAGACCAATGCTTCCAAAATGTCTGCACTATCTTAGTTAATATTTGCCATTGTTTTAATTTATTGTTATGTAAATTTAGGATGTTGGGTTCTGCAATTGCTGTGATAGGTCTGCCTATCAAAAAATGGCCAGGTGTCAAGACATCATAATCATTTAAGTCAGATGATAAGGGATGCAATGGGCCGGAATTAAGAATTGCCTCAATCTGATCAATTACTGTTAAGAATTCCTCAAAGGTTAGTTTTAAATTGCCTACTACACGTTTAAGATGGTATTTCGCGGATTTGATACCCGCCTACCAAAGTCCACCATGATTCGGGGATCTAGGTCGGATGAAAGTCCACTCAACCTTTTCTTTGGACAAATAATTACTTAAGTTTTCATCTGGACTGCTAACTAATTTACTCAATTTCTTTAATTCGGAGTTACTGCCAACAAAATTTGTAGCGTTATCAGAAAATATGTGAGCACTGCTAAAAAATCTCTTACGTGTAGCTACAAAGGCATCACTAGAGAGGTCTGTTAACATCTCTAAATGACAAGCTTTAGTCACAAAACAAATGAAAATACACACATAAACTTTATTATAAATTCCTTTTCTTTGATTGGGATATTTTATATAAAAAGGACCAAAAAAATCTACCCCTACACAATTGAATGGAAAGTTTGGGGTTACTCTCTCTTCAGGTAAATGTCCCATGAGTTGTTGACAAGGTACTGGTTTTGCTTTAAAGCAAACACAACACAATCGTGTACTTGTTTTCTATAAAGTTTACGTTCACTTAAAGGCCCAAACCTTCGTCTAATAAGAAACAATATCCCTTTGTGGGCCAATATGTAAATAGTTCTTATGAAACAGCTAAAACACGTACAAGTTTAGCATAATTGTTAGAAAAATACTAAGTAAAACTCCTCAGTTAAAGAATTAAAAGTCACTAGGAAAACAGGTCTCTTAAACCTTTGTTCACTCTTAACCAGTTCTGTATTAAAATGTTCTAAGTCCTCGTTAATTAGCTCTTGTAGCTTATCGAGGTGGCAAGGCAATTGAAGAGAATTTCAATTTAATTTATTGATAAGGATAAATTTTATAAATATACATAAGTTTTACTATTTACATAAATTTTAATACAACTTTAAATTTAATAATCATGATAATGTAATTGGCGGACACTGCCACAAGCGCACCTCCAGTGTGTTGTCTCTCTGAGAATACACTCTACTTAAGTAGACAAAAAATATATAATCGGAAGGGAGGAGGGCGGCAGAATCTCACGCGCATGCGCTATTCAGATCCTCGTCTTTTAGCTCGTTACACTCTTCACAGTTGTTAAGCGTCTCTACTTCCTCGATGATAAGTAGTGGTCCATGCCACCACAAAGAATTATTTCTCAGTTGTGCTGGATTGCAGCCACGAAAAATGTTTTCTGCAGAATTTCGCTCCAATGATATATGCCTCCATTGTGAGTACTATTCTGTACTATTCAGCTATCTGTCAGAACTTGTATTTTAGCCACTCTGGTAGCGACAAAAGTTTTCAATTCTGCTGGATACTTCTGAATCCAGGACAAAACAATTTTGCTGTCTAAAAAATACCAATTTTGATCTATCTTAAGTTCTAGGAAAGTGCTAATCTTTTTCATCAATTTAGATAGCAATACACCTAGACACAGTTCAAGTCGTGGAATCGAAAGTATTTTGATTGGTGCAACTTTTCCTTTGCTGCACACTAGATGTGAAGTTAATTCACACCACTCGCTGATTCTGTATAAAAGGACTGTATAAAAACACACACTTTATTTCTCCGACTCTCATATGGCTACTACCGGTTTCTTTTTTATAACTCAAAGGGGGAGCTGCGCTCGCAGGCGCCAACAATGTGTGTTTTACCAAATTAATAACATTTATTGACAGATTTACCTCAATACTATCAGCTTTATCTGTACCAATCATAAATCATTTTTTTAAAATAAATTTAAATACTTATTAGAATGAAATAAGAGAGTTTTTGCCTTCAGTTTTATTTATCTTAAAAACTGTATTTGTTTTGTATTTTTGTGACTGAGAAATCTGAGTTCACATCAAGAAGTTTTTTAGTTTATTTTAACTGCACATCCTTATTTATTATTGTTTGCTGCTTATTTTTATTTTTTGCAATAAATAGTCTTTAGAGAAAAATTGTAATTATGATAAGTGAGAAATTTAAATTTTTGGTAATTAGTACTGGGCATCTGAATTTGTTGCTTTTTAAAACTGAAATGTTAAAAAATTTCAAGTGTTTTTGTGTTATAATTATTGAATTTTTCTTCATTATCTTTCAGTATGTGTATCATTTAAAATATTAGTATAATCATTTGAATTTTTGTACATTTTATATTTGCTTGTAAATATTTCATTGTAATTGTAACATTTTTAAAAATGTTGCTCTTGTTTATTTACATTTTTTGTAAAGTTAATAAATAAATTTATTTTTAGAAAGTAACTATTCTTATTGGCAAACCTATGGACTTGAACCCTTTGAGAGATAGTATAAAGTCAAAGAGTGCAGTAAGTTTATGAAAATTAAATTTGACTTAAATAAGATTTGATTAACAAATTTTGTTAGAAAGATGTTGTTCATTTGGAAATTGTCCATTAAGAATAAATAGATTTATAAAATTATTTTAATACAATTCATTATGTTAATAGTAATGGCTTTGTTTAATTAATGCAATGCATTTATTTTCTGAATTTCTAGTTTTTCTCATGAGAATTCAGAAAATATAGAATATTTAAGATATATTTTGTATTTCACTCAATTTTATTTTCTGGAAATGGTCTCGATTAAATTTAATCGATGTTAATATGGATAAAAAATACAGCTTTATTTAAATATATAAAATTAAAAAATTTATAGAACATTGTATAGACAGAATTAATGAATGAAGCTCACACTCTCGAGCCTAACCAAGCTGTCCGCAGCTGAATAGTTAATGTTGTGGTCTTTAGTTCAAAATTCGTGAGTTTGAATCCTTCCTTATGTTTGAATAAATGTAATCAAGTATAATGGTTCTGAATCCACTTTAAACTGTACATCTTGTCCTTATGGGGGAAAAAATGAACATTGAGTGAAAATCAAAGTGCCCACATATGCTTGTGTATTTAGTTTGAAATACAAGGAAAACTGGTATGAATATGCATGTACAAATAAAAGAAAAATGCAGCGAGTTAATGTAAATTGATGATGTTAACAGTGTAGCTGCTTACAGAGTAATTGTAAGTTTCTGTCTATATAAGGGTAATTATTAGTAGAACCTTATATTCAAATTTCATTTAAATTACCTTCATCATTTCATTTCTGCTATACTAGTAAAAATTACTATATTGGTCATTTGCACTTGTATGGCGGAAATAAAATATAGATTTCAGTGCTTCAAAACTGCTAAAATCTGTGACTATAAAAAATTTAAAAAAGTGACTAAAACTCTGGTAGACATAAGAAATAGAAACATTAGCAATTCATTCCGATTGTTACACAAGGTGCATATTAAACACAAGTTCATATTGCTCTAGATTTTCATATTTAAGTATCAGTTAGTGTTAGCTATAAATTGATCTGTGCATGAATGGATATTCACAAAGCCTATCATAATTTTTTGGTAGTGACTATACATAAAGCTGTTTTATATTTGCCAACATAGTTATTGGCTGGCAAAGGAATCAGCATCAGACTCCATTTTCAGATGAATTGGGCTATGTTTGTGTAATTTTTGGAAGGAAATATGGAAGTAACATGTGGCATTAGGATTCTTTAGATCTGCAAAACATCTATGGAAGTCTAAGATGTGTGTTGTTATCAACAGGTGTCCTTAGAACATGTAGAAATGATATTAACTAATATATAATCATTTTTTCTGATTAATAAGAACTATGTAGGTGATGTATTTAGTGATTAACATAAACAATTTCATTTAAAAGTGTCACAGTTACTTATAACTCCAGAAACACTCTTAAATTTACTGTCTTTAATAGACTACCATAATCCTTTGATATTCATTATTGATAATGTTTAGGACATATGTTTAGCTATTATTGAACATATTTGAGCAAGTTATGTTATGTTGCACAACACAAATCATTGATAAGATATTTTGGAGCTGAGGATTTATGTATATTATATGTAGATAACCAAATTCATGAAGTGCTTTTGCAAAGATAATTTCAGATATTCTTGCCGAATTGCATTATATTATTTTGTGTGTTTGAAGTTGACTTAGATAGTATTAGGTATTAATTCTTCTAGTACTTTTAATACATCATGCATTAAATAATTTGGTAATACCCCAATTTCTTATTAGGAAGAGAAATTACATATGTTTTACTATTTAATTATTTTCTTTATTTTAGCATATTTTATCTGTGGTAAGTATAAAATATCTAGGAATAATAAAAAATATATTACATCAATTTGTATGCAGATTACAAGTTATCAAAATATTGAGATTATTTAATTTCTTGTATTTAATTTTATGTTCTAAAATTTAATTGTCTTGAAACGTATTTGCTAAAATCACATCCATTCAAAATAATTTGAAAATTTGCATCATATATATTATGTTTTAGTTTTACATTATATTTAATGATAAAAAATAAGACATGAAATATTTTTAGTTTCACAATTATCAAATTTATAAAATGTACCAATAAAAAAATTCTAATGGAACTAAAAATGTTACTAAAACATGAAATCACTTATGTGTAAAATGAAATGTAGGAACTAATAAAAATGGAGGAAAGAAAAGAGAACTAGTACATAACAAATTAACTATAATAAATAATTCATATTTATTGATTAAAATTGTCTAGTTTAAAAAGGAACATATTTTCGAATGTATTATATTTTAACATGGACCAATATGATAGTTAATAACTACAAAAGGAAATACATTATATACTTTTGAAATTGAATACTTTTTGCCATGTTGTAGCTTTTCATAATTAGATCGCAATTTATTGTGAATTTTTTGAGCAAGAAAATTTCCAACACAGATAAAAACATACTTTGGAAAAAGTTTACCATGTTTTAGCATTGAACTTAAAAGGAGAGAACATTATTTCCAATAATAATAATTATGAGTAGGTAAATATTCAGCTGGAAAGAAAATATTTATAACTTTATAATGTTATTTATATTTCTTCAGTTTTAAATAGATGTTATATAAACAAACATGCTACTATTTAAAGCTTGTCATTTTCTAATTATTTTATTTTAAAAATAAAATATAGATTAATAAGTAATTAAATATTAAAAATATTTTTATTAACAATGTTAATTATGAATGTCTTTTTAAATTTTATAGTTCTTGGTTTTATTAATTGGCAAATCTTTCCTAACATTATTCATTAACTATATCTCAGTTTTGTTAAACTACTACTTTTTTAAGTTAGAAAAATGTTAAGATTTTGTGACCATTTTTTACTTTTATAAATTTTTGTTTATTTTAAATGCAATTTTTAAACACTAATATCAAGTTTTTATTCATGCATTTTTCAAATAATTGTCTTTCTGTAAATAGAATGTAAATTATGGAAATGTGTATATCGAAAGAGAACTATGATTTTTTATTTTTTAAAATAACTCTTAGTGTTACTTTGTTTAGTTTTTTAATGTGTTGAATATTATATAATTGTAATGTGTAAATTTATACTAATTAGCTTTTTATAATTAATGTGTCAATGAAATATTTCTGTGTTTGCAGTTTTTTAATGTGTTGAATATTATATAATTGTAATGTGTAAATTTATACTAATTAGCTTTTTATAATTAATGTGTCAATGAAATATTTCTGTGTTTGCTAGTTTTCATGAAAATGTTTTTTATATTTTACTCAATGTTACATAATCTCTTATGAATGACATTTTGAGTTGTGTTTCTTTTCAATGCCTGAGCCTTTGATTTTGTTTTCTTAAAGCCAGCTCTGGAAGTTGGTGATGGAAAAATTCTTGCTGAGTATTTCAAGGCATGTTATCTCTTTTAATTCACTGCACCATTATTTGCATGTGCACCACTTTTACCTTTATTTTAGATGATCTAGTATTAGTTTCCTTTAAAAAGCACTTCTTTCTTTTTTCTCTGAAATAATTTACCTTGCATGTTGCAGTTATAAAGAGAAAACTTCAAAATGTTATGTGTTCAAATTTATATTTTAATTATCAACACTATTAATTTAATTTTCCTATATCGGATTATATCTTAGGACAGTTCTATGTATGGATTAAAAGTAATGACACCGTTTAACAATTTATGATATATTTTCTGTCAATAGGTGTAATTTTATCTGATTTCCATTGATTTAAAAAAAATTACCTTAATACTTTAATTATGTCATTTACATCAGTAGATATTAGTTTAATAAAATACAGACCTGCCAACTTTTACGCATCATTCATAAATTTTATGCAAGATCCCCAGGTTCTACGCTTTTACTGATAGCATGAATTATTTTACGCATATCAAATCTTCTGGGCAAAGTTTAAAAAGGAAAAAATTTATATCTTAGCACATAATGGCGATCTTTTCTCGTTAGCCATGATGAGAAATGGAAAGTAGCACCCCATTCAACCCACCTGTGGGAAAAGAGAAATAACTTCCAGGACTCTGATGTGGTCGCAGAGACTCCGAAAATGTACATGTCGATAGGAAAATATCGGGGGGGAGAAGGGTCCAGCTTGAAAAACTATAGATGGGGAAAAGAAATGGTAGAGATAATTTTGTTCTTTAGTCACACGAATTAAAACTGGAAAGTTTTACTGAAATACTTTTCCGAAAGTTGGCAGGTATGAAAATAGAACATTGTTTTCCTTTATTTTAAAAAAAGTATAAAATGTCTTTTTTAGTGTCTTTATATTTTCTGAGTATTAGTAAAGTGCTTTAATAAAAGTTAAAAATAGAGTAAATAGATGTGCTACATTTCTATTGTTCCAGTTTTATGTATTTCATTGCTTATGTATAACCCTTTAAAATTTTTACAAAATATTTTTAAACTATGAATATATGATTCTTTATGACTTATATGTTTTGAATTTTAATTAATAATGTCCACTAATTGTAATTTATGCTTTTAATCTTTTCTTATCATAATATATAAATTGTAAGAGAAATTTGCTTATAAATACAAGAAATAAAATTCATTGTATTTTTTTGTTACTTTTTGAAAACAATGAATAAATTAGTTTTAATAAAAATATTTAAAATAAATTTTTAATTCAAAGATTTGATGAATTGGTAATAAATCATTTTTTAACTTTTCAATCTGCTTGCTATATTTCCAGCAGTCTTATATTTTAACAGTTCATTGTTTCAGTTCCCACAATTGACATTGTTGTTCATGATTTAAAATATTTGTAAGCCATCGGTCCTATTTGAATTTGTTTTCATGTGAAAATTAACTGACAGAAAAATATCTGTTTGTACAAAGAGTAACAAAAGTTTTGCAATACAGCTCTATTTGTTGGATTCTTTCAAGGAAATTTCCGATACATTCAATACTATTCTATGTTTTGAAACTAGTCCTTTAACCAGTTTTGTCAAGTTTCATCTAGACATAAGGCATATTGACCTCAAGCCTTCTCTCGTCACTGTCAAATTGTTTAGTTTCATTTTCACCCAAACTTTTAACCTTTGGTGGCACATTGTAATAGTACAGCCAAGTCTTGTTACGTGCCACTTAATTGTTCACATTACACATTACTGGACATTGCCACCTTAAAAAACATCTCATCATAATGGGAGTATCAGATGTAGATGTAGATCTCTTGTAGATGTTGTCATTATATGGAAGAAACTTCAATGCACATCTTATGTGAATGTGAAACTTTTTCTGCTCATAGATTTGAACATTTGGGTCAACACTTGATTGAACCTTGAATGTTGCAGGAAATTCCTGTAAAATGTATGCTGAATTTTGCTTCAGCCACTGGTCTCTTCAAATACGGTTTTCTGAGGGTAATAGTACGACCTATGGTTGCAGTGCTAGGTTCTTTTGGAACCAGGCTATTTTAAAGCTGTTCACATTCTAAAATTATCTTCTGACACCAAGTCACACAACATGTCACCTAATCCTTTGATATACCACTTAGAGGCAACAGGGTTTCTTTACGTGTAAATGATCTCTCAGAATGGAAGTAATTACTGGTTCATAAAGGTTACTTATAATTACTGGCTCATTCATATAATTCTATCTGTTGTCTGATCTTCATCCATCATTTTTACAGCAGAAATCTCTTTCTCTGTTACAAACATTAAAGGCCTTCCTTCTATCTCTGCATTCTCCAAAGTAAAATTTCTCTTTTTGAATTCCCTGTTCCATCTGACTATTGTGGTACAATGTGAACAATCATTATTCAACGTAAGTTTCATTTTTTTATAGACTGAACTATGCTTAAACCATGCATAATGTTATACCTCAAAACTGCCATTATCTTACTATGGATTTACAATGCCATTCTGTGCACTGTGCTCTATCACTGATAATAAACAACTGAGTCCACAGGTGTGTTGTCTCAGATATTGCAACATTTACTCAAGAAATACATTCATGCAATCAGTGTTAACATTTGGTGCCAATAAGCTAAAGCTCTCTCCATTTTTAGGATTACATGACTATCATGTTTGACACACCTGTAGCTAAGCCTATTAAGTTATTATTTTGTCTCAGTTACTATGCAAGCTTGGGCATGTCTGACTGTTATAACCTGCAGCCACCTGTGAGTTTTTTTTAGTTGAGTAAAGATCTTGTATAAAAGCAAAAATAAAAAGAAGTTTCCAGAAAACCACAAAAAATGCATTGCATTTTTTATATTTTTTTAAGTTACTAAGTCAAACTGTTTTTTTTTTTTTTTTTTTTTTTTTAGACTATGCTTCTATGTAAATGAAGAATAAGATATAACTAAATTCAATTAAAGTATAGTGAATACAGGGTAATATCAAGTGATTAATGAAAATTATTCCAGCTTATAGTTATGGTTTGTATGGAAATTTATGTTATCTATCTTGTAAATTCATTTTTAAGAGTTTGTATGTGCACTGACTATCTGTGGGAGATATTCTTAGGAAGTGCATATTTGAATTGCCCATACCGAAAGGAATTAATGAGCTTACAGTTAAGCTATGAAATAATCTAAATAATGTCAGAAATTGTGTTTGATTAAATTACACAGGAAATTTACTATCATAAAACTTATATTGTAATATTTAAATCGAACTTCCATGGTTATTTACATTTTCAGATTCCTGTATTATTTGTTGTAAAAACTTACTAATCCACAATAAAATAAAATAGATAACATAGTATATTTGGGTAAGGATATGAAGTTTAAGGTTTTAAGATTTTCAAGAACTACTTTTTCTATTTTATATACTTTCTCTTTTTTACATTTGTCACTTATTCTTAATATTTTGGTACATGATCTAATGGATATATGATATCACTCAATTGCCCTATTTTAACATCTGATAATGGAATTAGTCAAAGTACATATATTGTTATTAAAATTGTTTTAATATTTCCTTAAATCGATCTTGTAAAATTTCCAAAATTGTAAGTGTCATGACAAATTATTTCTTGTATTATTTACGTAAATAAAAGGAACCAAGGGACTCTAATTGAATAGTAATTCTGGCATTGTAAATAAGATGAATCCAGAGATTATGATAAATATTCATATTCTTCTTTACTAAATTAATAGACAGTGTTCTTGTAACCTTTATCTGTTTTAAAATACTGTATAGCATCACATAAATCATAATTGAAATAAAGGAAACATGTGCATTGATTATTTTACTTTTTAATAATAGTATTTTTATTGTTACACTATAAATTATCAATGATATATATAAAATAGCTTAAACAAATATAAGGATAATTTCAGAAAGCTGAAATTAGTTTAAATATTTTTTCATCAATTATTAAGTATGATTATGTTATCACTTAATATGATATATTTATAATGCTAGTATATTATAAGTATTAAGATTTCTTATTTTCTGTATTAGTCTATCTATTCAAAATTATATTTTCTATGTTACTAAAATTTTCAGATTTTGTATTTAAATGGAAATTTATAATTAAAACTTTTTACAGTTTAATATAGATTATCTCATATTAAAAGCATTATTTACTTTATAAATTGATAAATATTCAAAAATTTCAAAATACTATAAAAAAGGTGCTACCAAAAATGTTTCAAATTGCATATAAGTATTCTCTTAAATATTCCTTTTAATATAGCTTTGTTCATCAATTTATTCTCTTTAATTAAATATGCTTCTTATTTTTCAGAGAGAGAGAAGAAAAATTATTACTGATGAAATTCAAGAGAGTTTATTTGAATTAAAATCACAAACCGAGCAATTACATGGAACAGTGTCCAGTTGAAATAATTTATTTCTTCAAGAAGTTTTTGGTTAGGAAGAGAAGTGTTTGCATACAAAAATGAATACTGTGTTAGATCTATCTTGTATTCTTAACTTTCTGAAAGCTTATTTTAGCTTTGTTTACTTTTTAAGTTAATGGTATACAATCTGACTATGAATTGCTAAAACAAATGTAAAATATATGTAGCTGTTTGTATCAAGTAGTGTCTTAAGTAGTTTTATATTAGCATGATTATCTTGACTGTAGCATTAAAATCGAATAAACACTTGCTTGAAATTAAAAATTTTAATATTTTAAAATCGTGTGTTATATATTTTAATTCTCATAAAAAATTTTGGAATTTTTATAGATAATTAATTTATTGTAATTATTTAAATTTGACTTATGCGATTAAATAGCAATTAGTTTAATTTTATATCAATCAGTTTCTTTTGTGAATTTACTATCCATATTTTTTATTATAATGATCACTGAATTTTGTCTTGTTCATCATCATCATTATCAAAAACTTAATTTATCTACTGTTATGTAAGTTACTATGTTTGAGTCATATGTTATTAAATTTTCTTTCCTTCCATTGATTTATGTACTTTATTTATTTCGTTTTTGTGTTTCTTTAAAGTTACTTTTAGATATTTTGATAGTTGAAAATAAAAGCTGTTATTTAAAATAAATTGTCAAGCTTGTTAATACGATTTCTATATTTTCAATTTTTGCTAAAAATTTCTCATAATGAAATGTCTTTATACAGCCATTTTAATTATGTTTGGAAAATAACATTTAAACTAAGATAAATTTTAGTGCAATCATTTATGTATCAATCATGTATTTACTTATTTATTTTTTTATGTGGTACTAAGTTTAGGTTGGTGAAATGGTACATTGTTCTTCAGCTATTTCAATTTATATTTATTACTAAAGATGCAATATGTTATATTTATTATTAAGACCAATTATCATATTAGTTTTCCTTGAGCATGTGAAAGTCTTATTGTATCGTAAATTTATTTTTATTCATTTATATTTAATGTTACTTGTTTCCCAGCAATAACAGGTGTTTTGGTGTATGAAAATTATTTCTTGATTTTTCTGTTCCTTAATCCTTGCCATATACTTAATAACTCATTTTATTAACTTTTGTTTATTGTAAATTTTATATTTTGCTTATGGTTTATAGTTTGCCATTTTCATATTTTTTAGTACCATATCAGTACTCCACTGGTCGTAACATCTACTTTTCTGTAAAAAGTTAATTTTAATGAATGTTTAAAATTTTTTCTTTAAAAAGAACACGTTTGGATTGAATTGTATAATGAGTAGACATCTATTATTAGCAAAGATTAATTTGATCAATAGTGAGGGGTTTCTTATACTTTAAACAATTAAAATGTATTTAAATAAATGAATTAGATTTTTTGCATCATAATGTATCAAATATTCAAAATAAAGATTGCTTTAAATAATTAAAATGCATTTAATGCTTTAATTTAAAATTTGTAATTTTAATAACTTTATATCATGTTGTGCCAGATATAATTGTTAATTTAACATCAGGTTAAATATTTTATCTGAAATTTTTTTTTGTAATTTGATGAAACCCCTCAAAATTTAGAAGTTGGTACATTTTATTTAGTTTTTACTAAGTAGAATTTATTTTATTGTAAAAACATTCACATTTACTGTGTAATTATTACTGTGTGATTATTTGAAAAATATGTGCTAGAAGTTGGGTGTTACTGTATTATTATTAAGAAAGAATTATATATATATATATATATATATATATATATATATATATATATATATATATATATATATATATATATATATTTGCAATATTCTTTAAAAAAATAAGAATTAAATCACTATTAAAAGTCTAATATCAGATACTTCAAATTATTATTATTTTTTTGTTACAGATGTTTGGACATGAATTTAATCATTTAATCAAGAAGTTATATATTTTTCATATTCTATGTATAAAAATAATTGAAGTCTATATTTAGGTCTCTTACCATTAGAACTGTTCTTCAAGTTTTCTAAAGCATGAAAAAATTATAGGTTTTGAATTTTATTAGATGCTCTTAAATATTGACTTTTGCATTTCTAATGAAATTAATTACTAATTGTTTTGGATTATACTGTAGAATTTTATAGTAATGTAATTAAAAATATGTATTTTTTGTGTTAAGTACTATAATGAATATAAATTAAAATCTTACCTTGAGAAATAAGTTTTAAAATTTAAGGACGTTTGTGTGTGAGTGAGAGAGAGATAAGGCAAAAGAACAAAGTAAACTTTTTTGATATTTAAAAATAAAATTATAAGACTATTTCAATTTTTACTTTGTTCTTCCAATATATTTATAAAAATAATGAACTAATAAGGACAGATTTATAATGATAAATGTTATTTAATGAAAATATTAAGGGTTTTTTGTCAAAGATTAGAACATTCTATAAAAAATAAAAAAGTAAAGGCTTGAATTCTATAAAAATTAAAAGAAATCATTTGTTTAAATTACTAACTATCTAGTAATCAATTATTGATGAGCCTTTTACTCTAGTTTATTTTACTGTTCTACTAATATATTTTCACCTTGATCAATCGAATGCTTCCTAATATTTTTATTTTAGATAAACATGGCTATTTTTTAATGCTCTGAAATTAAATATTTGTATGAAGATAAAATGAACAAATATTTTAACTACTGTGGTTTTATAAATTTATAACTTATTTGGTCTTTTTTGGCGACTATGTAGTTTGGTTGAAAAATGAATTGGTATTAAACTATATTTTTGATAATAGTCAATCATATTGATCAATCTAAGAAGCATATGCATGTTTTTCTGGAAAAAAGAAAAGAATATGACATAGATAAGAATCATAGAATGACAAAACAAACTACCACAATTGGCAAACATGCTATCTTCCAGTGTTCAACTATGATATAAACTCGATAAAACTCATGCTTCTCTATTTAATTTTTTAATTTAAAATATCTTAAATGGGCCGAAATTAATTTTTGAGTAAGTGTGAATTCCATCTGAGTATTTTCACTGTCTTGATTATTTGATTTGGTTGTGAAGCATTCACTTGTTACTTCTAATTTTTTCTGCCACTTTTCTCGGAGAGTGCCAATAAAGCTTCATTAATATTGAATCTCTGTTCATTTTGAAAATTTGCTTTCTTTATATGATTTTTGCAAGCAGGAAGCAAGTTTAAAAATTACAAACACTTAAGTTACTTTTGTTTTATGTGATAGATAAGCTGTATTTTTAAAACATCATTTTGCAACTATGATATCGTGCTACATTAAACGGAAGTAACAACTTGTACTTATACAAGCTTTATCATAAATAGCTTGTAAATTTTCATTTTCTTGTTTTAATGAAAATCACAGTTACTGAAGATGATGTAAATAATAATTGTAATTTTCTTACAGTGATGAATAATTTTCAGCCCTTTATATAATATTTTTTCTCTTTTCTATTAATGACTTGTTTTCCACTTTAGGATCAAAATATCTTTCACGCCATCAAAATATCTATAGAAATTTCTTAATATTTGTCAAAATTTTATTGTTGTTTTCTTCAATTCATTCTGAATTTTCAAGCATATACTGTCAATCATCTCTTATTTTCATGAAAATGATTAAAAATTGATTATTATATTAAAATGCTAATAATTTGTTGAATCATTTATTTATGATTATTTTCATTTGTTAAGTTATGTTTGCACATTTGTTAATATTTTTCCTATCTTACTTTTAAAATTTTTATTTACTAGACCTTATTCCCACCTCTATTTCTATCTATAAAATGCTACTAATCATGTTATTAAATTGTTAAAGTTTTTTTATTCTATATTTTAATTTGTATAAATTAAATTCTATGGATCTTTTTATTTTTTTTTTATTCAAAAACACACATTGCAAATTTCTCATGTGAGATCTTTAAATTATACAAAAACATTCATGAAGTTCTAATAAAGCTACTATTTAGTTACAATATCTAAGCTTTTATTAATAATTTCTATATAATTTTTCATTTTTCTGTAATTTCGCTTGCAACTGATTTATATAGAACATTAATGAAAACTTAATAATCGATTCTTTATTATTTTTCATTTTGTTATAATAGGCTTTTAATCAGAAAAATACTATCATTTAAATTTTGTTCATTTCATATATGGTTGTTAAAAGAATCGTCATGTTCTGCAGAGTTAATTAAGTTGAAACTTTAAAAAAGAATTCTGATTTGTATCAATTCTCTGAGATCAATTCTTCTCAATGAAGTATTTTTTTTTTACTTTCTAGTGTTTGAGAATATTTATGTATAACAATAAAATATACTTTTTTGTATAAATAATGATATTTGGTGATGAATCTAAACTTTTTTATCTCAAATGAAGTGATGAGATTTGCATAATAAAATTTTCTTGGATAGAGTTATACTGTCTCTTTTATTATATTTAAATTGTTTTTAGTGTTCATAATTTTATTTTGCAGTTATATGAACTTAATGTTTTTAATCTTATGTTTGGGTTGAAATTAAAACATTAAATAAACTAGAAAATAAGATGTGGACACTACTGAAAATATTCATAAATAAAATTTTAATTGCAGTTCTCATTCTATTCAACTTTTGAAGCATGCAATATTTTGGATGAACTAAATGTAATTTTAATTTTTTTTTTCCCTCAATGTTATTTCTATTCTTGATATTATGTTTTGGTGCAACTCTAATTTTCTCCTTATAATATAGTGTTATTATACATTTATTTTTATTTTGAGTATTTAGAAATTGAAATTAATGGATAGTAAGATTATTTATAGATGCATATATAAGATGGATATTAGATTCAAAATTAATTTCTGAATTTATTTTAAACATACTTTTTTTCAAAAGTAAATTTAATTTTAGGTGTTAATGATTTTATTATTCTGTAAAATATTTTATCGCTATAAACTATAATAAATACTTTTTAATTTATTTTGTTTTATAGAAAAACTGTTTTCATGAGTAACAATAAAAGTGAATTTTCTCTAATATTTTCGTTGATACAGTAGGATTCCAACTATCCAAATAAATTGGGCCCATTCGGATAATCAAAAATTTGGTTAGATTTTTTCGAAAAAAGGGCTCATTCTAATTAATTGTATGTTGAAAATTGTAGGGGAAAAAAAAAAAAACCATTTTTAAAGAAAAAGAATTTTATGAAAAGGTAACACTTTTACATGTTGCGTTTTGAAATCAAAAAAAAAATATTTTTAATAAATACTTTTAAAAATTTTGATAGCCGCCCAACTTGTCTAGTGGTCAGTGTGCCTGACAGCGGATAAGGAGGTCATGGGTTCGAATCCCGGTTCGGGCATAAATGTACTTTCTCTATCTATCCTGTCTTTGTCCCTTCCTTGTATGAATGAGGTGTAAAGGGTTGCCTACCCTATAAACGGGTTCCTATGGCATGTGTGCACTGAAGAACTCGGACTCCACACCAAATATGGTTCAGTTGGAAAAGTGGAGCAGCGCACCCCATATTGCCAGCCTAGCTGGCACACAACAATAACAACAAAAACTTTAATTCATGGGTTTCGCATCTACCAGAGACTGGAGCTATTTTGATGTAATAATAAAACATTTTCAAAATAAGATTCAATAAGGAAAAATCAAAAGATTCTTGAGACAAACACAAAAGCATACTTTTATTACAGCATTTCTGCACTACAAAATAACAGAAAAGAAGTCGCCGCTTAGCGTCTAGGCACAATGCCTTTCACTTTCTAACACCTATTTAAGTACTTATAAGTAGAGATGTAAAATTCCCGGGAATTTTGAAGCTTGGGAATTCACTCCGGAATTTTGAGGAATAAACTCAGCCAATCGTATTTCGTTTTAGAGATTCTTTTTTCGCATATATATGAAGCGAAGTGAAGTAAAATTTGGTATCTGTAAATAATTTTTAAACTAAGTGAAATTTTATTTTCTGAAATAAGCATTCATAAAAGCTGTGAAAAGCATAAAATATAGTATTGAAAAATTTCATCCCTTGGGAATATTTTTATATAGGTGTATGTATGGCGAGAGATATGTCGCTAAGATTGTTGGGAAGCCAATGTTTTTCACAAATATATATTTAATAAAATTATGAAAATAAACTGAAAGTTGTTATTTGATCAAAAATAATATTGTTTCTCTGTAACAAATAGTGATTCTTTTGCTTTATTTAAAAAAAGTTTTTTCACTTTAATTTTAATGTATTAAATTTTTTAAAAATAAATAATTTGAAAAAAGTAAGGTAGTACTTCATTTTTCCGTCTTTGTAATAAACTGAAAATTGATGATTTAAAAATAATGTCAAGCAAATTGTTTTCACTTTTGTTTTGACTTCTAATTGACAATACCGATGATAGAAAAAGATACTGTTTCATGTACTACTTCTCAACTGAATATGTGTAAATGTACAAATTTAACCAATATGTAAATGAAAGTATGTGGTGAGGTGACATGTAAGTAGTGAGCAAAAAAAGCTCTTCTAGCGAGTCATTTAAATCATATCTTGTAGGAATTAATGTGACAAATATCCTATGAAATAAGCTATCGTTAAAATTATCACAATTTGCATGTAATTTTGATTTGCATTGAAACTGCAAATGTTATTCCAATCCAATTATAAATATCTTTATTTGCAGAGGGAAATTATCATCCATATATTCTAGCATTATTAACAGTTTAATAGTAACGTAAACTATTTAAATTGACAAGCTCAGTATTATTTAAATTATTAACAATTTACTAAAAAGTGACATTTGTAGCTACTTAAATTTGCAAAATTTATTTAAGACACAAAAATGATAAATTTATAAAAAAAATTTTATCCACAAATGTAATCATGAATAATACTTTTTCTTTTATTATAGTTAAAATATTTAACAAATATTCTTTTATATTTTTAGATTAATTAACACTTTTTTAAGTACAATATATAATGCAGACTTTAAATAAAACTATTTTTATTTCTTTTGCAAGGATCTGATACATTAATTTACACAATTACAATATATCTACAGATGAATTATTCATTAAGTTTTCGAAAACAATTTTTTACAACGTTAAAAATGATTTCAAAACAGTAAGGTAGAATCAAAATCTTTTTAAACTATTGTTCATCATTTCTAAATGAGAAGGTAATGTGGGTGAATTAAAAAATTATTGATAATCTGTGTCATTGAAAATATTTCCATTTTTTTCAAACTTTAGTTCTAGAATCGGAAATAACTTTATGATATGAAAGGAATTTATGAAAGCCAAGCAAATGAATTCTGAAAAAAAATGTTTTTGCTTTTTTAACATTTTGCACACACGTAATCTTGTTATAAATTCAAATTATTTTTTAATTCAATGCATCTTACTTTTCATAAAAAAGCTGAAATATGTTTTTCTTTTCAAAAAAAAATTTGGTTAAAATACTAGCTCTGAAAATATTAATGCCAGTTTGTTATAAAAAATAGGTGTATTATTTTCCTACAATCTTGTTATAAAAACTTGTATTTTTTAAGAAATTTAGTTCAGCTTGAATTTATACACACAAGATTAAAATTTGTACATAATACAAAACTTTTAGGACAATTGACAAATCTGTAATTTTGTGAATTATATATTTCCAATTCAAAAACTTGATTTAAAAATAAACAATTTGTTCAGAAAGGATTTTAAAAGTTGTACAGATGCACTTAGAAATCTGCACAATAAAAAGATCCCATCTAAATATGTTTATACCTGTTACCTTGTGAAATAAAATTATGTATTATTTCTATGGTAGAAAATATCTAATATTTATAAATATAAAAATATTGTTTATTCATAAAAATCAATCAGTATTTATTAAAGTTGTTCAACATGACAACTGAAGTGGATATAACAAAATTTATTATAAATAATGTATAAAATTGATGCTATATATTTTACTGTAAAACTAAAAACAAGCAAATGACACTAAATATCTTAAAGAAAAGTTTAAAAATACTAGTTTTTCATTGTTTATACTACTACTTTCATGATGCAACACCACCTTGATGACCAATGATATAAATGTGTCGGAAACTTAAGCCCTTGTAATGCTGAAAGGTATAAATCTTAGTAGCCAGGTATTATAAACAATATCCTACCTCCTTTCTGATCCTTGATCATTTTAAAATAGCAAGTGTCAAGCATTTTAAATCAATGCATGTGTTGGTCATGGATATGCTGTCGGAAGGAAGACTTGTGAACTCCAGCTTTCTTTAAAAATTTCAAATATATAGATGAAAAGTTTGTTTTTCCTAGGATAAATATAAAATACAATGTAATTTAGAATTTTTAAAAACTCTTATGTAAAGAAACATTTAACATATCAACATTATTATTTACAATCTTATAATAGTGTCATTACCAACCAACATATTCTGTAATAGTTTATAGTGAAAATACATAAGACACGTTTTTGAATTAAGAAACAATCACTACGCCCCTGATTATGGTGTGTATACATATTTAAAATTATGAAATAATGTAATCTGCATATATATATATAAACATCTCTATATGACACATAATCCTTTAACTAAGCAGAACTTTTAGAAGCACTTTTCAGCTCACACAAATTAATCAAAATGAATTTGGTTGAAATTATGGTGAAAATCAAAAGTTTTATCTATTATTATTCATTTTAAACTAATATAACAAATACAAAAGCTATATTCAGGATTGGAATAATTTAAATACGATTATAAATACTATCCAATCAAGTTAAAATTGAACTTTTTCCAAATTATTGAAAAAATCATCAAATACCACCTAAAAGATGGGAAACATATCTCAAGATGTTAAAAAAGAGGAAATGGCAAATGCTCATAGGAGACAGGTTCTGCTAGTTAGGACAAACAGGATTTAAAGGTTGTAATACTGGTAAAGAAGTTTATTATCGATGTAAACTGGACCAATTCACATTCATTTATTATAAGAAACACTTCATCAAAATTTTAAGAGAGTAACTTCAAATGCCACTATTTAACTCTTAACTTTCAGTAAAAGCAAAATGATGATATAAATCTTTACAAATCTAAAATTATTGGAACTAACATGCATATTGAAATTTTAAAAGGTCCATAGTAATGAATGAAATTTAATATTCTTACCATGTAATCCAACAAAATTACTGATTTGTCAAATCGTTAATAAACAACTAAATTAACTAGTAAGGGAATCTAACATGCTTAATTAAATCTAGTTTTTCTATTTAATTTCTTGCCATCATTTTGAATGATAAATAGCTTCATTTTGATAAGGAATAATATCAAGAGCATTTTCCTGCTTCTTTATTACTAGCAAATAATTAGCAATTTTAAACACAGACATTTTTTTTATGTGACCTTATTAAAGTTCAGATATTTTCAAAATCTTAAATACCAAATTTATAAACTTTAATAAATATAACATTAAAAAATTGGGAAAACATTCCACTAAAATTAATAGGAATGAGTATTATAATCTATGAATAATCAGTTTTGTTACGAAGGTTTTTGTATTAGTATTCTATAGAAAGTACACAACACTATGTAATAAATCGGTAAAAATATATATGAGGGTGCCCCTAGGCGCGATTTCAAATTTTCGCGCCAAGCGCTCTACAGCTCTCTCGCCAACCTAAATTACGTCACTACGCGCGATAGCCGTCAACCAATAACGATCGCGTTCGAACTTCAGCTTTGAAATCACACGTTTTTCCGAATTCCAAATATTAAAAATTTGAATATTTCATTATAATTAAGTACTATAGAAGTTTTAAAATTCTAATAACTAGAAACGAAAATTTTAAAACTCGATTTTTAATACACCATGCAATTGCGCTCGCCTAAAAAAAAGAATGTACCGCTACCTACTATAGTGGCAACCGGGTAATAAATCTAAAGCCCCTATTACATTAGAGTTGCCCAGATTTCAGTTTGAGCAACTCCAGTAGACTTAACATTACGCTACGTCACAGCTTAAAATTTGAGCAACTCGTTCTTTTCGTCCAATGAATGCTTGAGATTTCTTTCAGGTTTGCTGTAAGAAAATAACAGCTTTACTAGATTTAATAATAGATCCCTTTTTTGGCTAACATATTTAAGGTTGCCATATTTTACTCAGAGGGTGTCCACATTTCATAATGAATTCTTATTTGGGAATTTAATTTGTAGCCAAATTTATTTACTATACGCCATCTTTCTTCGTGTGAACCTTTACTCTTAAGATGGGGAAAGATAATCTCTGCTGACGTGAAAATCAATGCTAATACATCAGTAACACATTTTTGTGTGTATAATTTATTCTTAAATAAAAAGACTAAGAATTTGAAACAAAAAATAATTTCAGGTTGAAGCTTCAATTTAAACATGAAATTCTACAAACACCACACAAAATTGTATATATTGTATTGTAAGATTTTCCTATACAAAAATAATTTCTTAACAACAATGTTTATAAATAATTAATGATTAACTATTGATATATTAAAAAAAGAAACTCAAATTACTACTTTAAAAGTTGAAGAAATGCACAAAAATTATATTTTTTAAAAAAATATATATTAGTTATGAATTTTAATTTATAATTTATTTTTAAAATGAAAAAATAAATTATTTCTCTTTTTATTAAAGTAAATATTGGGGCATATTAAAATAAGATGCATTTTTAAACTAATTATTTATTACATTTAAACAAGCACATCACATAAAAGCAGAGATTCTTTATACTATCTTTATTTACATGCAGTTTCTTAAACTATAATCTGCAATAAAATGACAAGTATATTTTGAATGAATATATATATTTGTATGTTTTTGTATGTTTTGTGGGAAAAAAATGAAGAAAAGAAATAATTGATAGCATTTTGTGATGACATTATATGAATAGTTTGTTTCATATTACATTTTCAAATTGAAAAAAAATGTCATGAAATTTGTATGAAACTAAAAGAATAAAGTGCTGTTTAACCTCATAGCTAATAATCTTGCAATTGAAAGTCATGGTGAGGCATTTGAATATCTACAGTGAATTTTCTTTTAGGAAGAGTTCACATAAGTTGTGGGTCATATTCATTTATATTGCACTTGTTATTGCCCATTGTAAAACTCTCAAGCACTTAATAGACGTTTATGAAGAAAGCTCAACTATGACACTCATCTCTAATTGATCAGTTGTGACTGCAATTAGTCTTTATTGTTCATTTTAATGATTAGTTAATTGCTTTACATTGGAAACCAAAATACTCTCTAAATTGACCATGATGTGAAGTAAATTATTTTGCAAATATAGCAATCATTTATATTTTTTATACTTACTTTCACATTATTTGTATTTACATCGCAAATAGGAACAAATACAAGATTTCTATTTTAATCAAATATTGTATTTAATTTCATTATTAAAATTGTAACTTTTTAACACATAAAATTGTAACACAGTCCTTTTTAAATTTGATTTTTAACTAGTTTTATACTATAATCTATAATATGTTAAAAATGCTTCATCATAAAAACAATTGAAAAAGGCTTGAAATTATTAAAATTTTATGTTGATTTATATCAATTTAATACACAATATATACAGGAATAATATTTTAATGTTTATTTAAATAGAAATTTTTGCTTACATTAAAATCATTTCACTATTTTATTTGTACACATCAGTATTTTCATCATTATAGGAATTTATTTTTAAGTCTAATTTACATACTGTCAAAAGTAAATGGGTTAGTTGTAAGATTGCAATATATTTTGGATGAGTAAATGAACATTATGTAAGTGTGTTCGAGGGAAAAAATGTATAAAAGAATTTAACTATATGAAGAATAATAATGAAATTTTGTAAATAATAAACCAAAATGCTTGTGCCTTCAACATTTAATTATAATGCATTAACTTGGTAAAAAGAAAAACAGGAAAATAATGTAATGAAAAAATAAAAGTAAAATTAATACTAAATATTTTTATTTGGCATACTTATTTCGACTGAAGTTTTAGTTTAAATATGCAAATGTAAGTTCAACACAAACTGTAAACATTGTAAAATGATAAAATAGTCTCTCATGTATTGAATAACTAACAAAACTTTAAATGAAATTAATGTTTGAAAACTTAGTAAATATAATAAATATTGAAATTGGAACACTTCTCATCTACTTTGCTGAAGAAATTTAAAACAATTTTAACTATCTATTAAATTTATTAAGTGTTTCATCTATAATATTGAAAAAAATATACAATAAAGACAAAAAAAATATTAATCTTCATCAAATGAGTTTATTAAGTTGATTATTTCTAACTGAAGAGCATTTCCTTTTTGTTTGTTTTTAATATCGGCAATTCTGCTAGATTGAAATGGAATACAATAATTAAAACAAATCACTTATTTCCATGTTATTACTTCCACTTGGCGAAAAAAAGACAAAACATGATCCGTGTTTAAAATCAATGGCGATATGAATTGCTCGAGTTGCTGCTGCATGCACAAAAAAGTTGCTCATTCTCGGCAACTTCTAATGCCAATAACTTTCATTTGGCATGAAACTTGGCGAAAACAAAATGATTTACAAATTTCAACTGCGCAGCTGTGAAAAAAATCTGTAATATTATTGGACGGATAGAACGAGTTGCTCAAATTTTTAGTTGTGACGTCACGTAATGTTAAGTTTACGGGAGTTGCTCAAACTGAAATCTGGGCAACTCTAATGTAATAGGGGCTTAAATTTCTAACGTTAACAACTTTCATTTTTTTACTTAAATTCGACTTTTAATATACCAAGCAATGGCGCTCACCTTAAAAAAACATCAGTGTAGCGCTACCTACTACAGTGGCAACCGGGCAATAAAGCTAAATTTCAAACGTTAACAAATTTCATTTTATATTTAAATTCAATTTTTAATGTATCGAGCAATGGCGCCCACCTTAAAAAAACATCAGTGTAGCGATACCAACTACAGTGGCAACCGGGCAATAAAGCTAAATTTCATTTTATATTTAAATTCGATTTTTAATGTACCGAGCAATGGCGCCCACCTTAAAAAAAGCATCAGTGTAGCGATACCTACTATAGTGGCAACCGGGCAGTAAAGCTAAATTTCTAACGATCTAATCTAAGCGATTTCTCTGTTCAAAAATTTAAAAAATACGCATTCAAATAATAAACAATACGAATATCAATTGCACACAACATGAAACCTCGCCAATCATGGTGGACACTTTTGGAGCTTTATGCTAATATGCTTGTAGCTCTCATTGAAGAAGGTATTTGGAGGAGGATTTATGTAGTCAATCGACTGACCATATTTAAATAAAGTCAATTGAAGTCGGTGATCACTAACAGAAAAAGATTTGATATGAGAAGAAACAATTCGGATTTATAAATTCCTGTTAGAAAATAGTTCAAGGATTTTGAGTTGTAACTTTCTTTTTTCATTAAGATTAGAATTTGTTAGACTGGCGTAGAAATTCACAGCATGCAAGAATTTTAATTTCCGGATTTGTAGATACTTCAAATATCCAAGAGAATGATTATGCTCCTATTCCTAATTTTTTCCGTAGTTGATTCCTCAGATGTTCGTATAAGGGACTATCTAGTAGAATATGATCTATGGTTTCTGGTTCACCGCACTGACAGCGGTCTGTATGGCAGAGATAAACCTAAATAGAATAGAATTGCTATCTTGAGAAAGGATCTTGTTCTTGTTCTGGCCAGCCATACGTCTTCTAGTCGGGATTTCGTTAACAGTCTATGATTTTTGCGAATAGATGTGAGATGAGTTAATGCTTCAGCATATTTACTATTTTTCCATTGATTGAGACTTTCTTTCAAGTAATATTTCTTGATGTGTTGTTTCAGATCTTCAGGAGAAATAGATCGAATAGCATATTGACTCACTGTTGCTGCTTTCGCCAGTGAGTCTGCAATTTCATTACCTGCAATCCCTGAATGTCCTGGAACCAAAACTAACTGTATTGACAAGCACTTTTGAGTAGATTGAATCATTTGGCATCGAAGCAGTTGAATGATATTTGGTGATGTCCTGGAACAATCTGAAAGAGCAGAGATGCAAGAAAGTGAATCTGTGAAAATGACATATTTTTTGGGTTCAGTGCAAATTTTAGAGACTGCAATAAGTAGTACCATAGCTTCTGCCGAGAAGATGGAGTTTATGGAATTAATTTTCCCTGTTATTGATAGACTAGTTGTAAAATTGACTATTGCGATACCCACATTTGAATCCCTGCTTGGAAGCATCTGTAAAAATCAGCGTATCTGTCTGCCATGATGACTCACAAACTTGGTGAAATAGCTTACAAATTATCTCTTTTGGCAATGATTTAGTCTGAAAAGGGAGATTCGAGGGACAAATGGAGATTTTTTTTGACATTTCTGGCCAGTCTATTGAGATTTTTAATATGCACGAGGTATTTATTCCTTGTTGGTCGAGCCACAATTTGGCTTTAATGGCCAGAGGATGATTACGATTAACTCGATTGTAAGTTAGTTTTTCCCAAGCTGAAGCACAGGGGGATGATGATGACTTGCTTAAATTCCGAATGTAGAAGTTTAAGGAGAGCATCTCATGTCTAGAGTGAAGAGAAGTTTCTCCTGCTTCTTGTAGAATTATCGGTTTAGGGGTCCACTTAGGAAGACCTGGGGCAATTCTTAGGGCAGTGTGATATATAGTTTCAAGGATTTTGCGATCTGTTGTGCATGCTGAACTAAATATATGACAGCCATAATCCAGACTGGAGACAATAAATAGTTTCACAATTTGAAGAAGATGAGCAGTACGAGCACCCTATCTATTACCTTTTCTAGAGGATCTGGCAGAAATTATGTGATGATGAATGATGGATAAAATACTGTCACAACCTCGATGTGGCAGAAATCCCTTGTGATTGGGATGAAAGAAAGATATGGTTGATGTATGGTCAATAAATCTCTTCAAAATCATTCTTTCCATTAATTTATACATGACGCTAGTCAGAGATATAGGACGGTACGATGCCATAAGATTGGCCATCTTTCCCGGGTTTAAAATTGGAATAACAATAGAGGATTTCCATACTTTTGGTACAATACCTGTAAGCCACGATTTATTTATCAGGGAGAGGAGGTAGTCTAGGTTGGTAGTAGCAATGCCTTTTAATATTTTTGTATATATCTTATCTGGACCAACAGACGAGTTTTTGCATCTGGCCAAAGCTTCTTGCAGTTCAGCTGCAGTAAACAGTTTATTGTAAGAGAAATCCTCACTTGTACTTAAATCCAGTGGAATAACCTCTAAAATTGGTGAACGAGTGTAGAAGTCTGTGAACATATTAGCTTGATGGGTAAGATCTGTCACTGGAGAATTATTATGTAATAGGATCATGTGTGAAGTTGGAGATACTGCAACTCTATTTTGGAGATTTTTTTAATAAATTGAAAATATTTTTTGATGCTCCAGCGTAAATTATTATTTCGTCCCAATATTTTCGAGAGAGATATATTAGTAGTCGATGTAGTTTTGCTGCAGTTCTTTTATATGCCGTCCAAACGTACTTATCACATGTGCATTTAGCTTTACGCCAAAGACGTCTTTTTTGGCCCAGGAGATAACCACATCTAGAAGACCACCATGGAGGATAAGGTTTACAAGGCATTTTCTGCCATCTTCGAAACTTGTGAAGTGTATTTATGCAGAGATGATTGAATTGTTCAATAGAGTGAAGATGAGAGATTTCATGATCAGTATTGATGGAAGCAAAGAATTCTGATCACAGGATACGTGATCTGTTCGGTATATGGTGATCAATATCTCCAATAGCTATGCTAGTTTTAGATGGTAAATGATTACTTCCAAAACAATCTGGGTGAACTTCAATATGACTTAGGTGATAAATGTCTGGTGATACAAAGGTGAAATCAATGAGTGAAGGTTTATGGTGTGAACCGTAATGTGTTGGAATTTCAGAGTACAAGAGGCAGCAATTCTCTTCCTGAATCCATTCAAGAAGGTCATTTGCCCTTGATGAAGTAGAACAGCATCCTAATGATGTATGTCTAATATTGAATTCTCCTATGACGATGTAAGGAGGTTGAATTCCTTGAATTATGCTATGAAGCCACTCTGAAGAAAATTTGCCAGAAGGAATGTAAACATTAATAATAATTATTGCAGTCGTCGCCACTGTGATCTTGACTGCTAAGAGTTCTCTGCCATCATCTGAGAGACGGATTGGAGAAAATTGTCTTGTTGGAATGTTTTTATTTACTGCTAGGAGAAGACCGCCGCCTCGGCTGTCTTCTATATCTTGACGAAAGATTATTTTATTAAATAAATATATCTTGTAAACTTTTTTTTTAACCAAGTTTCTTGTATTGCAATAACGTTTTATATTATTTATTTATTTATTACATATATTCAGACTTGTATGCTTGATTCTTGAGATCCGCTTGTAAGTCTTCGTCGATAATAGGACAAATAGCACAATGACAAATGTACAACGACAGAAGATAACGAAGAAAACACCCAGGGCCACGGTGGGAATCAAACCCACACTCCTACGCTCTCAAGTGATTAGCGGAGTGATGCCTTTGACCACTTAGCCACGGAGCGCCCTGCAATAACGTCTGCAGAGTAAAATAATGAAGTTTCATGTATGGGCGCTTATTGAGAACACTGCGAGCATTCCACGAAATTAATGAGAACATGAAAAAAGTTACAATTATTATGATTACAATGTGACTTCTATGGACTGATGCACCCGGGATAGAAGTTGCGTCCCATCTGTTAGGAAATTTTATTACTTCCCTTTCTGAGTTTTGCATTTTCAATTGTTTCTGACTGCTGTTCAGGAGAGTTACTATAATTAAATACACTGTTCACCGGTATAATTGGATTGAAATGAATGTCACTATTACTAGGGTTTGATGATTGTTTTTGAATTCGA
The DNA here is from genome assembly GCA_037975125.1 of Latrodectus hesperus. Lineage (NCBI taxonomy): Eukaryota > Metazoa > Arthropoda > Arachnida > Araneae > Theridiidae > Latrodectus > Latrodectus hesperus. The sequence continues at coordinate 117,920,496 of CM075851.1, forward strand.
CTACTTTTCCGAGTTTTCCTTCTAGCAGAAAGACTTCTAGTTTCAAAATTTTTGCTTACAATTTCTTCAAATTTTTGGAAAATATTATTAAGAATGGCTTTTTGTTGAGTTTGAATAGCTACATTTTTTTGTTTACTGACTCTTCAAATTTCGTAAGTATTGAGGTGATTATATCATTTATTTTAGCATGAGTATTTTCTGATGGTTGATTAGACTTTACAATTGTAGCAAAACTGGTTTTAGAGCTTTTAAATTGTCTTCTTGCTTCAATAAAAGATAAATGGCTTATTGCCTAAAATTTTAAAAACCGAGTTTCTTCTTCACGAGATGAACTCCCCTCAGGGGGTTTACCTTCTTTAGGTAAACACGGGTGTCACAATCCCGAGGTACCCTAGTGATCTGTCCTCTTTCTTTTTTCCCCTCTCCTCTACTCTTCTGCTTTTTCTTCCTCTTCTCCCTCAGTGTGGTTGCCTCGCAAGAGGTTGAGGGCTCCCCTTGAGTAGCTTTCGCCGCTCTGTTGCTATTAGCTACTCTTGAGGACTAAATCACCCACGTGTTTGCCGTGCGTGGAGACCCGTGTCCCTGGAAAGGAGGATCCTGGTAATTGAGGCCTCCAGAGACCAACACATTGCTTTGGCCTCTGCTTCAGGTAAACGGGAGGTGTGTTGTGGTCCTCAGCACATCAATCGGCTTTATGGATCAAGCGATCGGTACATCTACTGGGTGACTCGTTAAGGGTGGAGGCCACTTCAGGGATGTACTGTGAGCGTATAGGACCTGGCTAGCACTGGTGCAGCTGGTCTGCATCCCCTTGTTGGACTCGGTGGTGGGTGGTGCGGTCAGGTCCCGAAATTTTAAAATTTTTATTATGGAAAATAAAAATTTTACTTTTCTCCCACGGGAGCAACAATTAGAAAAATTAAAGCCGAAATTTTTCATAGTTAAAAGGAATGAGGGAAATTTTACCACTGTGTCTCCTTTCCTCATTTCTAAAGGAATATCGGGTACTGTTGGGGAAGTTAAGAAAATTCAGAAAATGCGCTCGGGTGACTTGCTTGTTGAGGCAGCATCTGACTCACAAGCTGACATTCTGGCAAGTTTGAAATCTCTCGCTAACATGGAAGTGACTGTTTCGCCTCACGGTAACCTTAATTTCTCTTGTGGTGTTATCTCTGCTAGGGATTTGCTGTACTCGCCGACGGAGGAGATTCTGGAGAATTTACAGAATCAGAAGGTCTGTGGCGTTAGACGCATAACAGTCAGACGGGATGGGAAAGTAATTGATACTAAACACCTTGTTCTGACTTTTGCGACGCCAGACCTTCCGCAGTATGTAAAAGCTGCATATATGAATTTGCCCGTCAGGCCATACATTCCAAATCCCTTGCGATGTTTCCAGTGTCAGCGCTTTGGACACTCGAGAAATGCTTGCAGAGGCAAAATCACCTGCGCACGCTGCGCGGTGGTTGGCCACGATAGTACGAACTGCACAGCGAAGGAGAGGTGTGTCAACTGTCTTGGTGACCACCCCTCCTATTCTCGAAGTTGTCCTCAGTATTTACTGGAAAAAGAGATAACCACGATTAAGGTAAATAAGAGATGCTCTTATCCAGAGGCGAGGCGATTGGTCACTTCCCGTACTCCACAGCCAGGAGTTAGTTATGCCACTGCTGCCAGAAAAGTCACCAAATCGAGCAGCACACAAACTGAAACATTTTCTATTCCCCCAGTAAGATTACCCCAAACATCTGAAAAGCCAAAATTTAAAAAAACTCCAATATTTTCAAGAAAAGCTCCTTTTGCCAAATCAAAAGCGGAGAAAGCTTTAAAATTAAAAAAAGCAAAATCGTCTTCAGTGTCCACCCATAATGCTTTCTCTTGCCTGGAGACTGACGCGGTTTCTCTATTTCCCTCGGACGATGATGGATCGTTCGAGGATATGACAGAAGACCCGCCTTCCAGCTCCGGGAAAGGAGCTTTTCAATATAAAAAATAACTTCCTTTATTTCTTGGAACTGCCATGGTTTGCGATCACATCTTGATGACATCAAGTCTCTAATAACAGAATATAATCCCGCATGTGTTGCACTTCAGGAAACTTTCCTGAAGTCTACTAATAACCTCTCCATGCGAGGATTTAACTGTATTAGAAAAGACTGTGGTGATGATGGTGCAGTGTCTGGAGGTGTTTGTTTATTAACATCCAATAAATTCCCCAGCACTGTCCATCCATTGAATACTACTCTACAGGCTGTTGCTGCAAGAATTCATACTTCATGCTTGTTAACAGTCTGTAGTTTATATTTACCACCACACGATGTCATACGCCAAGAGGAACTCGATGCATTAATAGATCAGCTGCCTACACCATTCCTGTTACTAGGTGACTTTAACGGCCATAGTTCTTTGTGGGGAAGTGATGATACTAATTCTCGCGGTCGGCAGATAGAACAGTTTATTTCTGATAACTGTCTCTGTCTGCTTAATACCGACGAGAAAACATATTTTCATGTACCCACCAGAACGTTTCATTCCCTCGATTTGGCCATCTGTTGTCCAACTCTTCTGCCATTGTTAAATCTAACAGTAGGAAATGATCTACACAACAGCGATCATTTTCCTCTCGTCATCTCCCAGACTGGAGGTAGTAGTGTAGGACAACGTCTACCTACTTACGTGTACAGTCGGGCAGATTGGACGCTGTTTACACAATTGGCAGTTGTTGATTATGAAATGGTTTCAATCGAGGATATTGATATGGCCATTTGTAAGGTCACCGAAACAATTAAGAATGCAGCTGATGCATCAATTCCTAAGAGTTCCCCTATACCACACAGGCGTAGCAAACCTTGGTGGAATAAAGAATGCCAAGAAACATTTAAAAAACAAAGGAAGTTATGGGGGTTATTTAGGAGGTACCCCACAACGGAGAATCTTGTCGCCTTTAAGAGAGCAAGAGCTCTAGCTCGCAGAGCTCGTCGTCGAAGTCAGAAGGAATCTTGGTCTCGCTATGTATCTTCAATTACATCTTCCACATCCAGTAAACAGTTGTGGAGAAGAGTGCAAGCAGCCAATGGAATATATAGAGAATTATCTATTCCTATTTTAAAATCCGGAGCTGCTATATACTCTTCTCCTAAAGACATTGCTAATACCCTTGGTGAAACCTTTGCAACCGTCTCCAGCAACGACTCTTACAGTCCTTCGTTTTTAAGGACTAAGAGTCGCGCTGAACGAACACCAATTCGTTTCAACCATGGTGAAGCCTTGCCTTACAACTGTGAATTTCGGATGTTGGAATTGAAGAGAGCATTACAGCAGGCCAATAATACCAGTCCAGGACCTGATGGAATCAGCTATCAAATGCTTCGAAATTTAAGTTCAGACTCCCTATTGAACATATTACTTTTGTTCAATAGGATCTGGAATGACAAGAAATTCCCATCAGCTTGGAATGAAGCGATAGTGATTCCGGTTCTTAAGGCTGGTAAAGATCCTTCAGATCCTTCAAATTATCGACCAATTGCTCTGACGAGTTGCTTCTGTAAGACTCTCGAACGTATGGTCAACGCCCGTCTCGTATATGTCTTAGAAAAAAATAAATATATACATATTAATCAGAGTGGCTTCCGTAAAGGGAGATCCACTCTTGATAACATCACATATTTGGAGACCCAAATCCGCAATGCTTTTGTGCGGAGAAACCATCTGGTCTCCATTTTCTTTGACATTGAGAAGGCATACGACCGTACATGGCGATATGGAATTCTCCGTTCATTATATAATTTTGGCTTTCGGGGTAATCTTCCGATATTCCTTCAAAATTTTTTAAGCTCCCGTGTTTTTAAAGTTCGTATTGGAACAGTATTTTCCAATACTTTTATTCAAGCCGAGGGTGTTCCCCAAGGCTCCATTTTAAGTGTCACAATTTTTAATTTATTCATCAGTAACATTCTACATCAACTACCACCATCAATAAATGGTACACTCTATGTTGACGACCTGCAAATATCATGTCAGGGTTCGAATATGCGTTTAATTGAGAGACAACTGCAAACAGCAGTTAACAAGCTTGCTGCATGGTGTGCTGAGAATGGCCATACTTTATCTCCTAGCAAGAGTAAATGTGTCCACTTCTGTAGAAAGACTAGCCTGCATAATGATCCAATAATTTACATCAACAACACTCCAATACAAGTAGTCAATGAAATAAAATTCCTGGGCATTATCTTTGACCGAAAATTAACTTTTCTTCCGCATGTTCTATATTTGCGGAAGAAGTGTGAGCGATCGCTTAATATCCTCAAGGTGTTGTCAAATACATCTTGGGGTGCAGATCGCACATCACTTCTTCGAGTATATCAGTCATTGATCTTGTCCCGCATTGACTACGGAAGTGTTGTTTATGGATCAGCTAGATCTTCCGTTTTACGAAGGTTGGACACAGTTCATCACTCTGCTTTGAGGATATGCTCTGGCGCCTTCCGCACATCACCCGTCCAGAGTCTATATGCTGTTTGTGAACAACTACCCTTAGACCTGAGACGAATGCAGCAATCTCTCAATTACTACGCAAAAATTATGTCGACCACACATCACCCATTACGTTCCATGGTTCCTACTGCCTCTGTTAAAAGATTGTTTGATGCTCGACCAATGAGCATCCCACCTTTTCTCACAAGAGCCAAATCATATCTGTGGCTCACAGACCTATGTGATATTCGGATAGAGTCTATTGATAATTTTGCTCATCCGCCTTGGTATGATCCAACCATTAATTTTAATAACTCTTTTGCTCAGTTTTTAAAATTTGACACAACACCTATTGTTTTTCAAGCGCTATTCTCCTCCCATCGCTGTCAGTATAAATCATACACACCTGTATTCACGGATGGTTCAAAATCAGCAGGACACGTGGGCTGTGGAGTTATTATAAATAACACAGTCTTTAGTCACAGTCTACATTCGTCCTGCTCCATCTTTACTGCTGAAGCCGCAGCTATCTTTTATGCGCTTCAGCTTGTGAATACAGATGAACATCGTCAATTTTGTATATATACTGACAGCATGAGTGTATTGAAAGCATTGAGAAGCAATAGTTTTACTTGTCATCCTGTTGTGTCAAAGATTTTTAGAGCATTAGATTCCCTTGCTGGCAAGGGATATGATATTATATTTTGTTGGATACCAAGTCACGTAGGTCTTGATGGAAATGAGAGAGCGGATGCAGCAGCAAAGGCTGCATCAGATCCAATATTATCATCGGTCCCTCTCTCAGATGTGAGAAAGGCTATAAAAAGTTTTATATATGGTCTTTGGCAAGAATCATGGAACTTGCAGGTCGTCAACAAATTACATACCATTTTTCCATCCCTCATCTCATTATCAGTTTTACCGCTACGAAGTGCTGATGTTAGATTAACTCGCCTTCGTATCGGACACACACGTTTCACACACAAACATTTGTTTTTAAGTGATTTAAATCCATGGTGTGAGGCGTGTGATGAACCATTTTCTGTTTATCATATTTTAATCTCATGCTCTACTTTTAACGTTTTTCGTTTTAAATTTTTTAAAACAAACCTTTTAACAATGTTTGATTTGCTGGGGGAGCCACCCCACAAAAACCTATTCGCTTATTTGAGAGCAATAGGTTTTTTAAATTTTATATGATTTATATTTATACATTTTAAGATTTTATATATATTTGATTTATTTTATTTAATAAATATATATATTTTAATATAACTTATACACTGGTTTTTGTGTTTTAATATTTTAATGTTGCTTGGGTTTAAATGTATATATATGGAAAAAAAAAACAAGAAAAAAATAATAATAAATAAAATAAAAATATATTCTTCTAAAACCGTATTCTTGGCGCAGCATGTCCGTTTTTGGACCTTGCGCCATAAAACCCAACCAACCAACCAACCAATCACGAGATGAACATGAAGGATCATCTGAAGCGTGAGGTCCTTTGCAATTTACCCAATATGGGACTTTAGTTGAACAAGGATCATTATTACGATGTGAGCCACAGAGTCTGCATAAAGCTGTTTGTACTTTACATTTTTTGTGGCATGTGTAAATTTAAAACAAATTCCACATTGACGAACTTTATCCACAAAAATCTTTGTTTACAATAGATAAAAATACTTTAATTTGTGAGACGGGATTTTATGTCCGTAGACTCTTACCAAGATAGTTTCTGAAAGTTCTGAAGATCCCTTTTTATTGAAACGTCGTATTTGAGATACAATAAGGCCGTTATTTTCAATTTCTAATGCTAAATTTTCTAGATTTTCGTCCACTGATATGTACGGGATAATAAATTTCGTAGTGTATTGTTCAATTTGTATTTGGGGAGTCACAGGGACATTTAATACTATTTCGATTTTACAAGTTTCTGTTGCAGTTTTATAATCATTTGTATGAATAATTAGTTTTCCGTTTCTGGCATGTCTGACTTCTTCTATCTCATTTTTGTTTGAAATAGCGTTTAATAGTTCAGATTTTAACTGTGAAGGCCTCTTAGGAACTGAGGCATATCCTGCTGTAGGACACAAAAACACTGTGAAATTTGAAATTCTGGCTTCTGAAGCTAATTGTATAGCTAGAGGTGTATTATCATCATATTCTAATATAGAGCTCGATGCATGTTTTGGTATGCGATATTCACATTCAATAAGTGGTGTTTCGTCTTTTAAGTCTGTCATTTTGTATATAACATCTTGTACGTACTTGAGGAAATAAGCTATAGAACTACTCGAGCTTGAACTAATAAGCTAATTTATAAAAAATAATCTTATTGGAATTCCCGAATTCCTACAAACTTAAATAAATTAAAATAAATTGCTTGAGTTCTTCTCAAAGCTAATAAAGTTCTAAGAAGTATGTACGTACCGGTAAGAGTCTGCAACTTTCTCCACACAACAAAAATCAACGCTGAAAGAAACTAAAATTAGCAAAGATATTTTCAAGTCAACACAAATAGTAACACAGCCGACTATCTTTTACCTTTACAAATGGCTGTCATCTTTTTCAAAATGTTTTCATAAATTTCTATTGCCATAAATAAAATGTGAAATCATTAAAATGTATCTTTTTAAATATATTATGTGGTTTTAATAGTTAAAAACTTTTAAATTTTTAAGAAAATTAAAATTTTTCCCCAATTTTAAACATTTGGGAGTTTTTAAAATTTCCATGGAAAAAAACCTGGTTTATTCCCGGAATAAACCGGGTTTTTTCCCCATCCTTGCAACACTACTTATATGTGCTGTATATACAGAGTGTATGTACAGTGAAAGTCATAATAATCTCGGCCAGCTGTTTCCTTTTTTTTTTGCGGCCATGACAGTGATAATTTGGTTGTGATCGCACATGGACTGCAGCTCCACCCACTTCAAAGCCGGCAACTGTTTCATTATCTGATGGTCTCGTATCTCATTCAACTTGGATATTAAGGTCATCTTCTCCCTCGACACTTTCATTAAGTTGACCATCATTTGCAATTTGAAACCTATGCTCTCACTCCTAATCCATCCTCCTTTATCTTCAGCACTGAACATCCAGAAATTTTATATATAAAAGAATGTTTTTCAATTCTTCAAGTAACTTGTCATTCTCATTTTCTTTCTTCTCTTACTTTTCATTTTCTTGAGTTTTTTTCCTTTTCTTCTTGTCTTGATTTTTCTGAAAGCGAAATGGATTGACGGAGTTGGAATAACAGTTCTTCTGTATTAGGAAATTCTCTCCATTTAAAGCATAATAAAATTTTATCAAATTAATGTAATTGAACTGCAATTTCGGTTCTGTTCTTAACATTAAAATCAGTCAATATATGTGAGCTAATGGTCAAAAATGTGTGAGCATGAATAAGAATAAATTATTAAATAAATTTCATTGTAGAAATTAATTTAAGTTATTGAATTTTAATAAAATTTTAAAATAGCTTATAACATTATTCCAATTGAATTGTTGAAATATTCAATTTTTAATTGTTATTATCACTGGCAATTATTACCCAATATTGACAAAAATTTGGCTATCAATATTTTGACTTCATGTTTGAAAGTGAGCTTTTTATTTAATGAAATTGAATAAAGAAAGCTGAATTGTACAAAGTTCTAATGATACTAGGTTTCTCTAACGTTTTTTTAATCACAGCTCTTTTGAAAAGTGTTGAAGAAGAATTTGCGATCGTTTTTTCAAACACAAATTTAAATTATTGGATGAATTAAGTGATCAGAATTAAAGAGATTTTATAGTTTATACATTTGTTACGGCCGTATTCACCAAACACGGTGTAACTTGAGTGTACTTGAGTGAGTTATATCCGAGATAGGCTATATCCTATCTCGGATATAACTCAACTCTAGCATGACTCGCCGATTCTTACTCACGAACGGCCGTATTCACCAAACACGGGTTAATTTGAGTGTAGCCTTTCTCGGATATAACTCAACTCTAGCATGACTCACCAATTCTTACTCAGGAACGGCCGTATTCACCAAACACGGGTTAATTTGAGTGTAGCCTTTCTCGGACATAACTCAACTCTAGCATGATTTGCTGATTCTTACTCACGAACGGCCGTATTCACTAAACACGGGTTAATTTGAGTGTAGCCTTTCTCGGATATAACTCAACTCTAGCATGACTCGCCGATTCTTACTCACATCGGCCGTATTCACCAAACAGGGGTTAATTTGAGTGTAGCCTTTCTCGGACATAACTCAACTCTAGCATGACTTGCTGATTCTTATGCACGAATTAATGGTTATCAAGCTTCATCATTCAAAATGTAAATTCATTTGGTCTGATTTCATAACGTTCTGTATAAAAAATTGGTGAAGTAAATCATGTCTAATTTGGAAGTAAAACATTTGTAAACGAATGTAAGCAGAACATTTGTTGCTCATGTTATTGGTATGGCAAAGCATTGCACCATTCTTAATTTATTTTGCTTGATCTTCGTGAAGAAAATCAAAAAATAGAAATTTGATTTTATGCGTGGCGAAGAAAAGGAATTTTTATGCTAATTCCTAGCGTGACCACCAAGGCATACGCAAGGTTTCCCTGAGCAGTATAAAAACTGTGTCTGCCAGAGCACAGATTCCTCTGGTCCTGCAGTCAATCAGAGGAACACCGGAAGCCAAAGAAAATGCAGAATGTGAAGTCAACTACAGTCTTTTAAAGCCTGGAGGCTCACTGTTTTATAAACGGGAACCAACTGTTCTCTCCCATTTTCGAAGTGGTCACCTCAGATTATTATAATTTTCTGAAGGCTTCAAAATTTTTGAGACCTGTACCAGCTGTTTCGCTGAACAAGCCACGTCAGAACACACCCTTGAGTGCCTGGGGCTATCCAAGCAAGATTTACACGACGATCCTTTGATGGTGCTAGATTTTTTGGGGGTGTTTAACGATATGCATTTGTTCATCGCTGCTGGTCAATGAGGGACAGGCAACACTAGAATGTGATAACTCTTGCTATTTGGAAGATATACTGCTAGGTAAGCTTTTTCAGACAAGATCTGATTTTCTTTTCTACAAAGGCATTTCGGGCAGTGCTAACGATCCCGTGAAACTATTTTACCTTTACACCTTGCCCGGACATTGGAGGATGACAATCGCTTATCCTAATATTCAAATTTAAATTTTCCTCGCACACAGAGGCGGAGTTTATGTTACCTACCACTTTAATTTTCAAATAGATTATGTATTCTAATAAATTTCTTGTTGTCTACCACTTTAAATTTTATGTTTTTGTTAATAAATGTTGTCATAATTTTGTTAGCCGACTGCCTAAATATCAACTGTACACGCAGGTTTTGAGCAGAGACTAAAGATGGCAAAAGCAGTTACTTTTGGATAACTGGTAATCAACGTTACGTTCCAAGGAAATAACATGTTCTGAAAAGCGTTATCAAATAACGGCCTTTTTGAAAAGTTATTCCAAGAAATCCGTTCCCTTTTGGCCTTCTTGGATATTCTATGGAGCGAAAGGAAGCTTTCGTGGGGTGACAAAACTGGTTGTCTGAGGAAATGAGGTGTAGGGGAATTTTAGTGACTGAGCATCGAAAATTACTTACTGAAAGAAATTTTAATGATTTTTTTGTTATATTCTTTAATCAATTTTTTAGGAATTTCCTAACTTTATTATACGGAAGTTCAACATTTAAGTCTAGATTGATTTTCATTTATTTATTTTTTAAAATAATTGCAATGGATTAAATTAAATTTATAAATTTTTTTTTTACTGTCAATTGATTTTTTCTCTTAAAACTGTTAAAAATTCTTAAGTAATGTGTATTTATATAATTTTTTTCCCAATGAAATTAACTGCTTGTTAATATATTTTATTACTTTAATGTATAAAATATACCTGAATTTGAATTTTTTTAAACCAAACATAATTCAGAGTTTCTCACAAAATGAATTTAATTTATTCCTCAATATAATTTCTATTATAAATTCTTACTGATTATAGCTGATGTTTATTTTACACTAAGGATTACCATTGAGTAAATCACTTATGCTAGAATAAATCTTAAAATATATCTTCTTGGAAAAAGTATTTCTCTAATTAGAGACACAATGTAATTAAAAAGTCGAATTTTGACCGAAATTTCTAAATTTTACTATTTATCAACTTATAAATATAACCATGCGATTAATCAATATCCAAAGGGCACCATGCATCATTGTTTATGGTAACATCAGTACCGAACCCACATTTTTCAAATAGTGAAATCATATTAATGATAGCGTATTAGTGAAATCATATTAATGAACCAGCGATATACACTAAACTAACTTATATTTAATAATTAATTATATTTTACTATTTCCTATAAATTTCTTTTTCAATATTCAACATTTTAATCGAATTTCATTTTCAAATAAGTCATCTGTGCAATAAAAGGAAAATTGGATGTATACAGATGCCATTTACAATAAAATTACATATTTATGAACATAAATAGAAAATAATATTTTCTTTAAAAATAACGAATTGTATATGTTAAGCTGAATATTTCGCACTTACGAGAAAATATTCGAATACAGAGGAATTTGCCTTTCTGATAAGTATAGTATTTAAATTCATATATACATGATTTTACTGTTCTATATAACTCAATTGTGTGTGAAATTTACCTTAAATATTTTTACTAGATGAAATTACTCCTCACGGGGAAGTAAAAATAAGAGAGCTACGTGGTATTAATAAAATGTGTGAATTTAAATTACTAACAATTAAACAGAATTTTTAAATAAAAATGTATGAAAATTGTTTCGGTAAAATAGGTAAACTTATTGCAACAAAATAATTCAGATGCAGTTTTTTATTATTGACACAATACATAAATTTACAGTTTCTAAAATTATTTGCATATAAAAAAAAGTTTGTTATAACCGAAGAATTTTATCAACCAAATAAATTTTTTAATTATTCGCATATCTTATTATCATTATTCGCATATTTAGTATCTTCTAAGCAATTTTACTACTCAGTTAAAATTCATTTATTAAAACTTTTTCAAAAGTACTGTTGTCTACATTTAAAAAATAAGTAAAATAATGCTTCTTATAAATACTATAATGAAATATCTTCAATTCTTACTAAACCAAACTTTTCTTCATATTTCTTCAAAGAGCCTGAAGATAATTCAATATTACAAGCTGATACTTCAGAATGTTTTTCGAAAATATGCAGTTTAATAACTGTTAATTTATTTTACAGTTATATAAAATTAAAAATGTTATGAGTAGAGCTAATTATATTTAAAGATTTGTATTGAAATTAGATAGGAATAAAACTTCAAAAAAATTCTTTTTAGAACTATTTTTTTATCATAATTTTAATTTAACCTGAAAGATAAATGATAAAAATTTAGAATTTGCAGCTGTAATACGTAGGATATTAATTTTATTGTGATTTTATTTTCAAATATTATATAAATACAACTACATTTACAAATTTACAATAACTAATTTAATATAATTTTATATATACATTGCAACATTTATTATCATGATTCTTAATAACTTAACAACAATAATAATTTTTATTTAAACACAAATTTTATAAATGGTTTTTTACAAGAAATATGAATACAGGAACGATTTTAGCACTTACGGGGGGGGGAAACGTTATGTTAATAACATAATTTTTGAAGAACGCGTTATTTATTAAACAGTTATTAGTTGATAACGGTTTTTAAATAACAGTTCCATTAAATAACGACCATCTCTAGCAGAGACCGTTGTAGATACAAATGTGAACAATTCGATTATAATTGTGTCAGTGGGGCAATTAATTGTATTCAGAAAGTATGCTATGAATTAGTTAATTTTATGTTGTTCTGTTAGCATTATGGAAATGTTTCAGCATTTTTCTTTAAAGAATAATCATTAGATGAATCATTAATTAAACCTTTTTCATTAAATGTTTAGCTTATATTTCATGTGTTCACATTAGAAATATTTGTCTCTCGCGCAAAGCGCCTCATAATGTCGAACTATAATAAATTGATGCGCTCGTATCTGAAATAACACCCGTCTGTCTACAACCACCCCACACCAAAGGAAGGACATCAAGGATTAATGTAAGGAAATAAGTGGTCACCCTCACAGTTACCACGAACGACAAATAAGGCTATCTTACAGGAAGCGGCATGAAGCTACTGAATCGTGGTTTAATTATTATTCTTAGCCATGTTTATCGATAAGAATAATAAATAATATTTTTCTCTAGAAGCTTATCTGTATTAGCTGTATTTAGTAATATATACAAGCTGTATTATAGCATAACACATGATTTGGTATAAATTTCTTTTTCTTTTTGTACACTCTTAAAAAATCGAGTAGTTTTTCACCACTCGATGAGCAAGATATTTGCACTCCAGAAAGATATAAAATGAATCCATTCGTATTTAATTTGGGAGAAAAGATCTCTTTCAAACACTCCATCCTCAGTTCAAAGCAATTTTCACTCTTTTTTTGACGTGTTTATGGCACAAAGCAAATATGATGTACTCTGGTTTAAATCATCACGTGGCTTTATGCTTTCGGTTTAGTTTCGCTAAAAATGGAGGAATTTAAAACTTCATTTTGTAATGGCGATCTATTTGAATTAAAAATATATATAATTGGACAAGAAGGAGCGCAGAAACATTACGGTAAGTCTTTATTTCTTATAGTTAATTGAATAACTAAATCGAATCTTCATATTTGTGATTTTTTACCATTATATAAATTTTGGTATTCGAAAGTGTGAATGATTGAGTTTTATTGAATTCAAATTCATGTAATATTTATAATATTTGAAGTTTCTGATTAATTGATAATATTTAATAATATAACAATGAGTTTGGAAATTTTATTTTTTATTTCAAATACTATTTTCTGCCAAAATTTAATTCATTATAAATTAATAGTAAATAATAACAAATGCATTTTTAAATTCTTTTATTTTCCAAACTGTGTGAATATGACTATTAATTTTTCGTTGATTTAAATATCCACAAAGTATATTATAGAAATATTAATTAATATAGTGTATTTTATGAATTATTTAATATTTATTATTTAATATAGTGTATTACTGAATTGAAAATGCGATTAATATCAAATACAACATTTTACCAATGAATAAGAATAAATTTTTTCATTAATAAAATTAGAAGCTTTTTAGTTTAAATGTTAATACAATATATAGCAAATATTAATCTGCAGAATATTACTTGACAATATGTATTTTATTTATTAAAATTTTACTGACAATATGTATTTTATTTATTAAAATTTCACTGACAATATTTGATTAGATTGTTACTAAGTAAAAGCATTCGTAGATGAAACGAAAAGGAATTTTATGTATCAAAATCCATTAATTTGTATAATATTTTAGAATTTACAGCTAAGCATTTTGTCGATGGAAATATAATTTATATTCGTATTTTATGGTTGTCATTGTCATCATCGAAGAAAAAATAAATAAATTAGAAAAAGCAAATTTGAAACATGTAGTTATTTTGAATATTATGAAATAAAGAAGAAATGGCTGATATAGTACATTCTGTATAATATTTAATAAAAGTAAGTTTTAAGGAGACTGAGAAAATTTTAACTATTGTTGTTAATAAAACTATAAATTTCATTGGGCTTGTAAAATTTATTAAAAAGAAGTAAAAAAATAACTTATTAATAACTTAAAAAAGGTAAAAAATTTAGAAATTTTAAAAACAGACTTAATATGTACATATATTTATAAATGACAACAATTTTTTTTTACTTTATCTACGATAGAACTTTTTTATTTGTCTGCCTAAAAAAAAACTTAAAATTTTTCGCAAAAATTAGCAACGCCCACACGGCGGATGAATACTTGGTTGTTTGAATAATCAATTGCATGTTTTAGTCAACAAGCTCCTCCTCACACACTAAAATTTGAAGTTTGGTTTTTCGCAGTTCTATGAAATAATTTGTGTGTTCCCTTCCCTCACCCCCAGCAAACGCTGCGGGTGATCCTAGTATCCGATATCTTCCTGTAAAAATATGCTTCTAAGTGTGCGCGAGAAGGGATTTCTTTCCCCTTTACTATATACGAGAGGATCTGATGATTTCGCTGTGACAAATCTTCATCAGTCCAGAGCGGTCCTGCAATAATTTTCATGAAAAATGATGGGCTTATGGACATTATATATATATATATATATATATATATATATATATATATATATATATATATATATATATATATATATATATATATATATATATATATATATATATATATATTGACTTTAATAAGCTAAATCTATTGAAAAAATTTAAAATTTATACAGTTCAAATGTAGTGAACTTTTTAATTCTTTATTTATATTTTTGATGCAATTTTTCAAGAAGTATGTCTACATGATATGATACATATCTTTAGACATCGCAAAATTCATCAATTCCATCCTTTTTAATCTTTGTTTTATAAAAACTTCTTAAAAATTGTTGTTTTCTTAATTTTATATTTGATTCCAAGTTTATTGCTGACTGAGTTTGGATGCATAATTAACTTGAACATTTCAACAAAACCTACGAAATATTTATCTATCCATGAAAAATATAAAAATTGTTTATTATTAAATATAAATATAAATAATATTGTTTATATATATATATATATATATATATATATATATATATATATATATATATATATATATATATATATATATATATATATATATATATATATATATATATATATATATATATATATATATATATATATATATATATATATATATATATATATATATATATATATATATATATATATATATATATATATATATATATATATATATATATATATATATATATATATATATATATATATATATATATATATATATATATTTCTTTTGATTTTGAGGTTATTTCTTCTAAGTTTCGGATTCTTGGTAAGTAAAAGCATTCCTTACTAAATTAGAATACGTATGTTTCGATGAAGTTTGGGACAATAATAAATATGTCCATAGGCCTTACACAATTCAAAATTTTAGGAAGAATATCCCACTTATTAGTAATTATGAAACTTGTAAAGTGTAGGAAATTTGAATTTAATTACTTAAAAAATAAGTATCCAGTATTTATAATTCATTTGACCATAACTAGTTTTTACATGTATGATATTTTTGAGTGAACACATATTTGTATTTTTCCTCTCAGATAAAATGATTACAATTTGAAATGCTTTATGAAATATATCGAGAAAAATATTTGAACTTATGAAGAAAATGTTTAAAACAAAATAACATCTTGTGATTAAAAATATATAATCTATTGTTCTATTCTATAACAGAATTTATGTCTCTAAGCATCCAAAAGAGGCTGCTTTCAATGAAACATTGGTAATATAAAACCTGTATATTTTTACATATTTAAGGATGAATTTTAAAGTATTCATGAATGTACTAAACTTTTATATCAACATTATTTTCTAACAATGCCACAATGACTAAAGCACACCAAAATTTAGAATTCTTTACATAATTTGTATATCTGCAGTTTTAATGGTAGAATATGAAACATGCTGTACATGCATTTCCAAGTTTTTTGATTGCATGTGAATATGTTTCAAATTATTTTAATGCCAAAAATTTAGTTGAAATCTTATAGAGAAAGTTTTTTTTAAAATAAAAATAGAAGAAAGATCTTATTGTTATTTTGATATTTGTTTAATGATTCCATGATCCAAAAGAAAGTAATTAAAATCTATATTTTACAAAATATGCAGTATTGCTTACTTCTTTTATTATATTGTTTTCTATCTTGTATTTTAAAAAATCATTTTATTTGTAATGTATTTGAATATTAGTATATGTGATACAAAATCAGAGTTTAATTTTTTTTTGTTGTAATTTGTAAAAAAATTATTCATTTATTAAAAATTTTTTTTTAATTTTTCAGTTACAGTTGATTGATTCAAAAATGCTTTAACATTAGAAATAAATTTATGTATGCATGCATATAATTTTATTTAATGTTTAACAATCCATTTTGTAAATTATGATTGGGGCTATATCTATTTCATAACAAAGAAAAAATACAAAATCCTTTTGTATTTGTTTCATTGTATATCAATAATTTATCATTTTTGCCGCATTCTTATAAAAATTTTCAAAAACTGCTAGATAATCATTAATTTACTAACTTCACTTACTAAGTTTTAATTAATGAGAATACCATTTTTTCAACAAATAACTTGCTTTAAATTACAATAAAAAGTTCTATTAATTTAATATAAATAATTATTCTCTTTATTTCAGATATATTTGGAATTTGTTATTTAATATCCAGAAGCTGACTGTTTACTTAGTAAATGTCCTGCATAATATGCTCCTAGAATATTATCCTATGTTCAAAAACTTGTCCTTTAACATAGAATAAATATGTGAGAATTGAGGATGGTATATTTTTTAGGCTGAATGTAATTTTAATACAGAATATAATTCCATAGATATTAGATTCCTTGCAGAAAAATAAGGCTTTATTTTTTTGAAGTGTTATTCTTATATAATTTTAGTATTAAAGATTATATATAGATACTGATGAGATTGCACAAAATTACTATAGAAATTTTAGTTATTATGCTTTTTTTCATATTAGGTGAAGAGACCTTTAGAAGAACAGCGCTCAAAAGTATACTATACTTGGTTGGCTGTGGTCAAAAGCAAGATCTGAATATGCAATATTTTTTTCTGAGGAGTAGGAATTTATTGATGTCGAATATGCAAGTTTAAAAAGCATTCAATATTTTATATATGTGTTATCATGTGTTTAATGTTAAGTACGATGACTAACTTACTGTATTTATAAACCTGAAGAATCCTTGAGTGCCTGGGGCTCTCCAGGCAGGATTTGGTTGACGACCCTCTTCTGGTTGCGACTTTTGAAACCCTCGAAGATTCAGCACCTTGGCGACAAAATTGAAAGTTCAGGCACTTGCGCCAATGATAGGGAAAGAAATCTGGCAAACGTGCTTTCTTATCCCTCTAAGCCAATCATAAACTAAGCAATGAGATAAACATTAGGAGATGAAATACGTGTTTTAGTTGTGCATCAAGCTTACATTATTTTAAAGAATTGTTTGTTAGCGTGAATATTTTTACCATTTGTGAGGGAAAATGTTTATGCCAGGATTTGAATAATAAAAAAGGCAGTAGAACCTTAGTGTTTATTTTTTTGGTTAATATTAATTATCTCATGAAATAGAGGGAAAAAAGCTTTAAATGTAATATATAGAGAGTTTAAATTAGAGATAAATTCGATGTTATTATAATGTTTAGTTGATTATCAAAATAAATATATAAATGTAAACATTATAAAAATAAACTTGTAAGCTTTTATTCTCTGAAATGTATGACATTTCTGATTATGAAATATGTTAATTTTCGTAATCTTAATTTGACTTATAAAATATCCTAAATGTTTTGAATAAAATAAAAAATTTTTTTATTCATTGGATTTCAGAAATTGAAAATTTCCTTTACTGTATAATTTGAACCAGAGTTGTATTCAGAGTCTTTTCTGATAGAATAAAAATTTACATTTACAAATTATGCTTATTAAAATGTGGAATATAGTATATAAATTCTTCTATTATTTATAAAAAAGAATATTCATTCTGTAACACTAAATATTTTTAACTTGTAAGTTTGTAACACTAAAGACAATATGCATTCTCTTTAGCAGAAATATCATGTGTATTATTGCAATAAAGTTTTTAATTGAAATTAGTTTATTTTATACTAATACTCTTATTAGAATTTAAACAATGTATTTTTTACAATTAAATAAGAACTAAATGATTATGATATATTATTATTAAATAAATTATATATTTTGAAAATAACTCTTATTAACAAATTTTAAAATATTAATTTGAATATTAAATTCTGATAAATTTTCTTTTTGCAGCACATATTTGTTATAACTCGTACTTTTAATATTCCTTATTAAAAATTAATACAAAATAAATGATAAAAGCTCTCAACGTTAAATTAAATTGAATTTGAGTGGTAAACTTATAAAAATTCTTTTCGTTTTAAGTAGTGGTGAGAATTATATTTTGATTCCAAACCTCTAAATGTAATCTAAAAGTTTTCTATTAATGAAATCAAACTATAAATTTGTGAATAATTTGACTAAGTATTCTTGTTGAAAAATTCATTGACCCAAAAATCTTATACATTTCACTCATAAAATTAATTACAGTAAATGAATGTATTAAAATAATTAGCTAATTTAGAGTCTTAATCTACTTATATTTTTACACATTACTACGACTTATATCAATTAGTAAAAAAAATCCAAATAAGCCTTTAAAAGAATACAGGTTAAACAATTAAACAGGCTATCGAAATAAGTATAACTCATATTAAGAATTAAAAAAATATTTGAAGAGAGCCTCTCGCAAAGGATTATCAAATGCTAATGTTCAATGTTGAAGATATCACATCAAATAAGATTTAAGTTCTCCAACAAAATTGATTGTAGCAAAATTAACAGGGCGAGAAAATTTACAGCATTTAAAATTACTTTTGCAATGATCATTTCAGTGACAAAAGATTTTTAGTAAGAAAAGTTATACACTATTTTCAAAACTGCTAAATTTCAGCAGCTTGAAAAATATTAAATATATGTAAAATAAGCACAAATGATTGGTAGTTATTTGATTTTAGAAAAAAAAAACTTTTTTGAATTGAGCATATATTAATTGTAGCAAAACATTTGTTAGCTCTTATTTCTTCCAAAAATTTCCTACAAGTAACTTGAGAAGAATATTATATGTAGCAGTTCTTGATCTGTTTAAATAATTATTAAATAGCCAAGTTTATTTAAATCTTAGAAATTTCATTTCAGAGATTAAACAGTTATCTAATGCAAGTAAAGTGTAGGATTTAGAAAATTAGAACACCATTTTTCTAACCGCAAGTTAAATATGTCATAATATACCACAGTAACTAAATACTTCTGTATTGAAAAAAGGCATTTTTATATACTGAAAATTAAATGATATTTAGCATTAAGACCATGACAATTTTGTTTCATAAATATCTTATAAACTTATGTTCTGATGTTTTTAATAGTCTTAAAAATAATTACTGAGATACCTAAATAGCAGTAAAACACATCTAATTATACATTTTTACCACTGTTAATATTGAAAAATGAGTGATTATTAAGAGCTTGCTTCTAAATTGTAAATTTACAGTGGCACACAATTTAATAAAAAAAAAGTAACTTAACTTTGTTGCAATTGTTTACTTAATTTGAATAAATTCTTAAGAATAAAATAATTTTGTATGTCACCTGAAAAGAGTCTAATTACAAATGAATTTTTTACAAAATGAATTTTTTTAACTGTACAATTGCTGAAACTTGAGAAAATTTCATAATAAAATTTTCAGAAATTCTACGTAATAAAATTAAGATAAAAACTTCCATGTTTAACATATTAAAATGCAAAACTAAATATAAATAAGAAACAAATAATGACATATTTCAAATTTTTTTTTATTAAAAGTAAAAAATGAATGAAAAATTACAAATTAAATTTTCTTTCCACAAGACTTGGCATTCGGCAAATTAATATTGACATTCTAGCTAAGATTCCTTCTTCGTTTTAAAAGTTTCTTCTTTTTATCTATTTTAGGAAGGCCAGGTGAGATTCTTTTAGAGGATTTTGTAATCTCTAACCTACGCCTGGCTATTCCTGTTGGTTGAACATTAATTCTTTTACTCCTTTATCTTAAATATGACATTAAAATAAGGCTTTTTAAATCTTCAGATTTTATTTTCCTCAAAATATTTAAAAAATTAGCAACAGAGTTACTTGAACATCCACTGTCAATCAAATGAGTTATTCTGTTTAACTCATCTTTTACTTTTTGTATTTGTTGAGTTGATGCCATATTTTGAGGATAAGCTAGTGTAGGATTTTAAGTATTGTCTTGTACATTATTATTTTCAAAAGGTAACTTGATATTAATTTCTTAATTTTCAACGAAATTTGAAAAAAATGATGTAGGTGGAAAATTTTTCCCCAACAGCTAACATTGCCAAGGAATATTTTTGGAGTGACTGGAGGAGAATTGGGCAAGAAGAGTTTATTATTCAATAAAAAAAACACTGGTGCTTACAAAATGCCCTAGATTCTCCAGGACAAGTGCAAATATCAGTATTAACTTGTGATACAAATTTTTATTTAAACTTTTGATGATGAAAATATTAGATTCTATTTCAGATACACCAGAATCAGAAATGACACTTGCACGTTTAGTAATATTTTCATATAAGAGATTGGTTTCTCTCCTCCTTAAATGGGCTAACTCTAACAATTTTTTTATTAAGTATGTTTCCTAAATATTAATGCAGAAATCGTATAGTGTAACTACATTAAAAACATTAGTTCTATTTAGAACAATATCTTGAAGAATTCTAATAATTCTCTGCAAAATTGTTTGTATTATTTTGGCTTGTTGTCAGAGATCCATTCAACCTTCCTTGCATAAAATGAAAGAAATCTTTGGACAAAAGCTAGATATTTAAAAACTCTATTGATGACATCTTTAAAGGCTGTAGCAAGAATATTTTCATCTGCATACATCACCTAAAAAAATAAATATCCATGAGAATATAGAAATATTGCAATAATTTTATATAAAACAAAAAACAAACTTTAAAATTTGCAAGTACAATGGAACAGTATGCAAATATTTAAATTTAAGCAAAATTAAAATTACTCTTTGCTTTATAGTGGTACCTTGAATTTCTGATAATTATTGTATATTTTATGCTTTTAACTTAGTATTCAAAGTAAGCACATAAAAATATAAATGCAGTATTTTCCTGTATACAACCCACAGATTTGTTAAAAAAGTTTGAAATTTCGCTGTATCTATTATACAGTGCTGCAGATAATATAAAAAAATTTTCGAACAGAAAAACTTACACTGAAATTTTGAAAATGCCATTTATGTTTTATAAAATGGATAACAGACGGCCTTGATGGAAATCACAATTTAGTTTACATATTACACCTTTATTTAGTTTTGTCCATTCTATATGTGTGTGTGATATTTTTCAGTAATAAATTTTTCTCCTAGTGGAATATATTTTCTTCAACTACTTTTTTCTCTCAGCAATAAATAAGAGAAAACAATTTTCCTCTCTGTAAAAATGTTTGACAAGTTTTAAGTTTCTGTTAAAAATTCATAATATTTAATCATTTTGCAAAAATTTTTAATAATTAAAAGTTACATATAATGAAATTAGAGATTAAATACCAACCTCTTTTCCACCAAAGAGGAAAATTTTTTGTCAATAGATCTAATGCATCAACATAATTTGATTTCATTAGATTTGTATATATTAAAACAGCAATTGGTATAGCTCCAACTTTTGTCACGGTTAAAAGAATCGTTAAATATTATGATGAGGCTTCACAGCTGCTTGTGGAATCTAGGAAAATTATTTCTTATGATGACTCTAATAACTGAGCTCTTTTCATTACTGAAGTGACTAATAAGGCAGCCCAAGAATCACCTTTGAGAAACTTTATTGTTGTTCCTGAAATATCAATTGTACAGAAATGAATTACTTAAAATATGTATAGTAAAATTTGTGTGCAAGAAATCGCTAAACATTTTGAACCTAAATTTTAATACAAATGTTCAAGTATTGTTTTGGTTAAGTTCAAAATTGCCAATGCATAAGAAATTTTAATTTTAATTTAGATTTAAAAACAAAATGAAAATTATTCAGTTTAAACAAAATGAATTTATCATAAATTAGACAACAGTACTTAAATCATTAAATAGACAACAGTACTTAAAAATAAGTGATCTTAAGTTTATAATAAGATTCATAAATTATAATTTGTGTAAATTACTTTTAGAATTACAAACTATAATATAAAAATTTTTTATCATACTTCATTTTCATACTAAGTTAAAAATAGTAGTTTATTCAAAAAAGAAAGTTAAAAATACATGATACCTTACCTTATGATTCAAAATGATGAATTTTTTCTTTATCAAATGGATTGAGGTCCAAGTTCCTAAATTATCTCCTCCAGCATTTATGCAAGTAATTAACTTGTGATTGTGTTGGATTTAAAGAAGAATTTGGCAAGCTACAAAAACCTTTCTCTAATAAAAATGCATTTTCGTGACAACAAATAGTTTTTGCTAATCCCAAGCCAGAATCAAAGTACCCAAAAAACTTTTCTTACACCTAAAGAAAATTAAAATTTATAAATCTCATTCACACATAATATGCATTATTTAAATAAATAATAGAATTAGTCTTACATAATCACTGACTCTTAACATTCTTAATGCTTCAGCAGAACTAGTTTTATGTGAATGACTCAGAGAAACTTTTATTTCTCCAATCAAAAGTGGAGTTAATTTAAGAAAGAGATTTTTTTAAAAAGTATCTTCAGTAATTTTTTTAACAACAATTTATTAAGATAGATGTGCACTCTGCATTTCTTTTAGAATTCTTTGTATTATTCAATTTGCTATGTTTTCATTTCCATGTTTTATTAAATTTCATTCTATAAGATATAAATTTAGCTTAAGTTAATTTAAATAAATAGAAATACTAAAAACAGATGAGAATATCAGAATAACTACATTTTTAAATGCTCCATTGTTTTGTAAGTGTCGAGAAACACTCATTAAAGCAATAAAAATTATTTAAAAACATGTATCATGAATTTTAATATAGTAAACAACAGTTATACATACACATAATAGCATCAAAATATTTATCTCTGAATATTGGTACTACAAAAATATGTTATCCATTCTGTATTGGTTATTTGCGAAAACGTATTCTTAAAATCCTCGGCTTACCCTAAAAACTGCGATTTATTTCGAAGATTTCCTATCATCGACAATGCACACTCCATGTTTCTCCTTTATAACTTAGGTATAAAATTACATCGCTTAAAAGATTAATTTCATTTATATTTTCAGCCATATTAGAAAAATAGTAGCATATAAGTTACTTATTTGAGCATAGAAAATGAACACATTAAAATGCGTATTTAGGAATAAACCTATGCAATCCTTTCTTTAGGTTTACTATTATGACAAAAATACAAGTTTGGCGCAACTACTTTATTGGCGACTTTCAGCGTAGTCGCCAAGGTGCTGAATCTTCGAGGGTTTCAAAAGTCGCCTTCTGGTTTTGGATTATTTTAAAGTGTACAACGACCTGGTCTAGCGCTGCTAGCCTTTGGGAGCATGCAACAACAACATTTATAAATTAAAAAATGGTCCAGTTGGGACTTTAATTGAAACAACACATTGTTACTATAATCGATCAAGATCTAACTTTTGCAAAATACATACATAAAAATGTATATTATCATTTTTATTCTTATTTTAATAGTATTCTTATTTTGTGTTACTAAACAGTCAATTCAAAAAATTTATCTCCAATATTAATTTGACATCATAAACATAACAATTTCTGTAAACGTATTTTTATTAATTTTTTCTGTAATAAAAATTGAATAAATGTTTTTTGTGTAGTCTTGCATTTTGTTTTTAATTTCATTCTTAGTTTCATTGAAGTTATTTTCAGTTTAAACTAAACTTGGAAAATATATCATAAAACAAGATTTATTTGCAAAAACATAAGCCAGTTTTGTTCAATAGAATAATCTGTTTGTCCTCCTGTAACTTCAAAAGTGCATATTATCAATATTCAAAAATAAAGTTTTAGCTATATACTTTAAATAAATGATTTTTTCCAAAGAACTTAAATTATATTTACTTACATACAATATTTATGTATTTTTTAAATTATGTACAATTTGTTGTACAAATAATGTATGTAAAATTTAATTTTGTACTTAATGGGCCCATAGTAAATTAAACTGAAAAATAAGTAGTGTGACGATATTTTCTTGTGAGTGCTACACTCACATGTAAAACTAAATGTATATAAGTAATGTAATAAATGGCTGAACAAATTGCTTAGTATTGTATGAAATTTAAAAACCACACTATAATTATCCAAATCAATTAAAATATCATATTCAATTGTATACTGTTATATTATTTATACTAAGGAAATCATATCTTTATATTGTAATTGTCAAAAAAAATTGTTAAAATAAAGAATTTAAAACCTAATTTCTGCACTTAATAATCAATATAAAAAACTGCAATACTTCTATAAAAGATTGAAATTCACTCTTTTTTCTATTTAATATATTTACCCCTTTAAACGATATGTTGTTAGTTCTCTTAAAAGGAGTGGCTTACCTACATCTTTCAAAAGAGTGAATTTTTATCTTAAAGATTAGTTGAGTTTTGTGAAAATGAAAGAGTGAAATTTCACTCCATCTGAGTGAAATCCACTCGATTATTTTAAGAGTGTAGCCTTCTAAAATTTTGCCATAATTGTATTGTATTTTTAAACATATACGATTTGATTCGGTCCACGGGTCGGGAGAAACTTTTCCTTCAGATCAATGTCAAGATTGAGGGTCAAGATGCATGTCCTCTGATGGTTGTACCACAGACCAATATCTTGCCGAAAATAACGGCACGCTAGGTGGCGTAATCGATACCACTATCGAATGGGAAATGCATTCATGTCTATGGGAATAAAAATCCTTACAAGCTAATTATATGAAACGAAAAATAATGTGAAATAATTGAATTTACATGATAAATATATTAAATATTAATCTGTCATTGATTATAGTAAAACAAATGATTATGGAAATACAAAATCTGACATTAGGTGAATAGAAGCAATTTTACTTTCGTTTTTGTGGATAGAGAAACATTCACCTTGGAAAATTCAATGTTTCCAATATTATTTGAATATTTAATTATTGATGTTATCCCTTGATTATTTATTTTTTCTCTGATTTTAGCCATTTATAGATTGTTTATAAAGCTGAAAGATATTTTGATAGATACATTATTTTAATGCATTTTACCATTAATTGTAATTTTAGAAATTGAATTTCAAATTATTTTAGAATAATTAATTAAAATCCAATGTTAATTTATAATTATACAATTAAAATCCAAAATAGGAAATCAAATTCTATTCAATTATTTTTAAATATTGTTATAATATTAAAATTAATCTTAGTTGAATCAAATATAAGTTTTACATTTCAATTTAATTATTCTAGTGATTTTTATTGAAAATAATTTTATTATTAATTCTTTTGTTATTCTAATTTTAAATTGTTTTATTCCTAGTTAAAGCTTTTAATATGTTTTGCTATGATGTTGCATTTTATTGTAATTCATTTTTTACACAATTGAAAATTAAATATTTCTCAAATTCCTTATAACCGATAACTATGTTATATAATTAAATAATTATATAAATATAATATTTCTTAAAATTACAGGTAAGAACTACTTACATTTAGTTACAATTCATCAACTACAATAAGCTCTCTTATTTTTCATTATTTTTCCTGAATGATACAATAAAAATCTAAATTTACATTTCTTTAAAAAGAAAGCAATAGCATAAAGTGCAAATTGAACTAAATCTTTGCTTCATTTAATGTGAATTACAAACCAAATATCCTACTCAACTGAGTCACTTTTTTAAAAATAATAGTAACTCATGAAAAATAGAGTATTTAGTTAAATGGGATATAGGGTTCAATGCATCCAACAATGTCAATCAAGTTATGAATATTTGTGTCATGGAAATTTCACTCCCGTTGTATTGTGTATCTACTTCTGCTTGACAACGTGTTGGGTTTTGCTAAAAGAAAATAATAACTTTATTAAATATTAAAAAAAATACATATTAATACACAAAACTGAGTACATATTAATACACAAAAAGGAATGATTTGAAAATTTCGTGAATTTAATCTAAAGTAAAATAAGCAAGATCAAATTCAATGCAAATACAAAAAGAATACAGGTATATGTTAAATTTGTTACTTAAGATCAAATTAAAAATGATATAAATATGGTAGAAATAAATATTATAGTAAACATTTCCTTAAATAAATCATACAAATATTTGAAATTGTTTTAAATTTTTAGCACTTATAAGCACATAGAAATATAAATACTTCAAGTTACAATAGTTATCAAATGATAAAATAAAATATTCAATATTTTTAATGCATATGTTTCATCTAACATTCCTGTAAAGTTGTGAAAATTTATTAATTATTACGAATACATGGAAAATAATTACATACTTATTAGACACATATTTAATTATTTCCAGATACAAATATTATAAATGTTAATTTTACAAGAACTAAATGTTTATCCAGGCGAATGCCAGAAAAAAAAACACACACACAAATACAATTCCACATCTGCATGCACACATATTTTTAAATTATAATATACTTTTGTCTAGGGCCAATAAGCACAAAAAGCTGTATATGTGAAAAACTTGTCTAAAAGAAAAAAGCAATTTGCAATTTATAGAAAGCAAAATGTTTTAGTAATTTATTATTTATAACTTTTAATGAAATTGTTATAAATTATTTAGTACTTGTGTGTGAAAATTACAATGAAGTGAAAAAAACAGCATTCATATTCAGAAGATTTTAAAAAATACTTAGGAAAAGTTTTTTTGATAAATTAATCTCTGTTATAAACTTTACCTTCATTTTTAGCCTTGTATTTTGTCGTAAAGTATTATGAAGATATTGTCTCTTCTTCAAAAGAAGAAAACTGTTGGAAGTATGTCTAGGGCCAATTTTAGGTTGTTGTTGGAAGCAATTTTTACAACGACAAGTTTTCTTGATGTAAAAATTGCTAGGAACATAACTTGAGCAGGTTTTTCCTCTATAAATATAAAATAAGTAATTTTAATACATAACAATGTTTATTTGTATTTAATAACTAAGAAAATTATTTTATTTACATATTCCTAGCATCAGCACAAATAATATACTTCTCCACATTTTTAATCAAATTACATATACTTTCCATTCCTGTTAGCCTGCAACTGTTCCCAATTGTAGTTAAAATTCCTTTTAAGAAAACCTATAAAATTGAAAGCTTCTTAGTAAATAAAATAAGTAACCGTGCAAAAATTTAAACAAATAGAATAATAGTAAGCATACTTTGACATTAAGATTTTCATTTATTGCAATCCACCTTTCTAAATAATGATCAATAGTCCAGAACAAAAGAACCACAGAATCCCTTGTGATAGAGTATGACCATTGAGCAGACGTAAAGAGATGCTGGTGTAACTGTTTTAAAATATTCAAAATTAAATTCAGGTGATGGTAATGAGGATTCCAAAATATCATGGTCTATTTCAGGTAATGATTTTATAATATTTTCTGTAATGGAATTTTTAAAAAGATTATTTTAATTTTTAAATAAATAATTAGAAACAAATTCCAAAAAAAAAAAAAAATTGCTTCAATCTAAGATCATAAATTCTAACAAAATTTTTACATAAATTTCATATCACCATTCTAAAGTTTATTGGATAAATTATAAATAAAAGCAAATGACATCCTTTGATCAAATGTACGTAGCTAACTTTCACCTAAAAGCAACAAATCTTTAAATAGTAACAATTTTTGTGAATGCAAATTACAAATTTGCTAAGATGAAACAGTTAATTTGAATGAGATTACTTTTTTAAAAATAACCTACTGAAATAATCAACCGAGTTTCATTTTGTAAATTTCAATACACTTTGAATAATAATCTATAAAATATTTATAGAACTAAATGAGTTTGATTGGAAATCATTCAATAAGTATTCAATTACTGATAAATATTTCTTAACAATGATAAATTGTTTAACATGTACAGAATTTGCTCATTTTTTATTGATGTTGGAAAATTGTCACATACTTTCTTTGCTGTATTTCTAACAGCAGGCAGATTTCTTTTTCTTGTGCTTGATAAAAGTACTTGGGCAAATTTGGGAAGATGCTTGGAATAGCATCTTTCATCAAATTTGGCTTTCCTTTTGGCAATTTCCACACCTAAGCACATATACATTAAAAATTCCACACCTAAGCACAATACATTAAAAAATGTCCTATACATTTCTAAAAATTTATACAACACAAATAACTTACAGTTCCATCTGATAACTTTTGTGTATAATAGCTATCTAAGTCTTCTTCTTTAAAGTGCAAAGAACACACTACATCTGAAGTAGTCAATTGCTTATCAGCCCGAGGAATTGCCTGTCCCCATTTTTCAAGCAAGTTTGGATCCTAAATCAAGAATACATAATATGCAGAATAAATTAACAAAATTATAATTCCATGTTTACTTCTGAGTATATCAGCTTTGTTAATACCAAGTTATAATTATATTTTCCTGTTTTATTTAAATCAGTGAATCAGTCACTTAAGTGATTTACTTAATTTTAACTTTTGTATTGATACTAAATACAATTTAATTCAATAAATAAAGAAGACAATTTAAAACAAATGAACAAGACAATAGAGAAATATGGGGGTAAAGTTAGATTGATATATAAATATTTGATGAATTGCTTACAATGATTTTTAAATTTTTTCACAATACAATATCCAGAAATAAAAAAGACACAATGAACAACCTGAAATGGGTGCATTTTAATTAACCAGCAGTTATTTGATTATAAAAAAGAACTAAACTAGATAATTTATTATGTTTTGATAACAAAATTCAAACGCCAATTGCATGCCAGATCGCAAAAAATAATACAATTGCATACATTTTATTCATTTTACAACATAAATTAACTTATCAAGATAAAAATTATTCATTGAAAATAAAAGTAGATGAAGTATATTTTGCACGTTGTATTTTCTGACAATACCTTTGGTGCACTAAAAAGGCTTTCCCCCATTCCTCTTTCTTTGATTAATATCCGATTTATAGCCACCCAGGACGAAAGCATGATTTTTGCATTTTATTATATTAGAATTTATATATTTATAAAAAGTATTTAAAAATTAATTTAAAAAATATTTAGTAAAAAAATATTAAAAGTATTTAGAAATTACAAAAACATAAGTGTCAACTGTAAAATGCTACACAACACAATGTTAGTAAATTCAATCACATGCACTTGAGATGCTTTTTACGCCGCCTGGTGTCAAAAATGTTCAGGAAAGTCTTCCAAGATGGCGTGTCATTTTTTTGAAGCCGCCAATAGGGGAGTTGCTAGTCTATTATAGCTTGGTCGTTGCTTTAAACTCATCTATCGGAAGAATTTAGAGCAAAATCGTATTTTCACCTCTGATTAAACGAAAGACGCACTCTACTGACTTAAGGGGAATCCTTCCTCAAAATAAATCTAGAAATGAGCTTCAGCGCCATCTAGCGCAGTTGCTTGGGGCAGTCCTTCTTACAAAGACTGAAAGAACTGATTGGTGAATTTAAACTCATAAGCCACGCCAAAGCACCTGTTTACAAAGAAAAAATAGTTCCTATCTCAATGGGGGGGGCGATTTTTAAGTGAGGAATGAGAAGACCACTTAACCGCAATGGGGGTAATGTGGATAATATAACCCCCCGCATCCTAATTTCCTTCAGTATGTTCTGATTTTCTCCGCATATGTGGTCAGTTTGTTAGTCCCCTCTCGCCCCAGGGTTTTCCTTCCTGGAACTGTATGTCTGTAAATCTCATGGGTGAGGAAAAACTAGGGCTGGCTCAAATGCTTCTCAAATTTGACACCGGAAATATCCGTTGTGAGAGAGAAAAAGCTCTGCTCGGAGATTTTGGGAAGAAATATTCTACTTACTGTTCAGCAGAAAAGTATACAGATGCATAAAAAAATGATCAATTTTGTTATTATTATTCATTAATGATCAAAACTTAATATCAATGTACAAATCAAAATAAAAATATACTTTTTCTTGATATAATTTCAATTTGCTTTGATTTTACGAGATTTGATTCTTTTTTAATGGGCCTTATGAGAAAGCAAAACAGTTGCGCTTCTCTCTAAGTATACTTCACTTTCAAAAATATTTTCAAATAGAAAAAAATGCCGAATTTCTTATCCCTCTTTAAAAAAAAGAAAATAATGTAGTTTATTTATTAACTTTGGAATAACTTTTCTTGCTTTATAAAATATTTCGATACAAAATTTACGGAAAATTCCGTATATTTCGCTTATAATTTCTATCAATGATTTTTGTAGGAATGGAAAGTCTACCTCTTTATTTAGATTGATAAGGCATCTCGACATTGTTTCTTGATATATTTCTAAGCAAACTTTAAAAACAATATAACCTATTACATAATCCGCACTTTTGAGTTCAAATATGGCGATATCATCATTCGTATCTGAAGAAGTGAATTCACTTCCAAGAAAAATAGAGTCTTTAATTTAAGAATTAAATATAATCTTCACTTTGGGAATAAGCAAATGATCTTTTTTGTGTGTGTGCTAAAGTTTAGCTTCCCAACAAATTAAAATAGAATGTGTTTCTCAATAAAATCATAAACATTACAAAATACTCTAAATTCTTCGAAATGTCGTAAAATAGATTAGAGTCTCACATTTCATCTAAATTCAATGTATATACCCTTTAACCGTCTGAGGTTCTGTGAAGAAAGTGCATCATTTTTGCTTCGCGGTGGCAACATAGTTTTGGCTTTCACTGCAACGCAAGTTTTTCCCCCTTTAGCACTTGTCAAGAATACAAAAGCCTCCAACTCTTGATGAGACGTATTTCCGCTGTACCCAGAATCTCCTCTTAATAATCCCATTCTAATGATTTACAGCGCTGTCAGCTGTAGAAACCCACATGCAGTTTGCTTTATGAACGTTCTGCTCCAAAATCTCTTCAAGTCGCTATTATAATTTTTTATTACGCTAATTATGAATTTATATTCAAATATTTTGTTAATTATCAGGAAATTTAATTTATTTCTAAGCAGTTTTTGTATTTAAAATCTTAAACAATTAAAAATACATAAGATAGCCATCACAATGAATATGATATTATAATTTTTAAATGTCATTATATATATATATATATATATATATATATATATATATATATATATA
The DNA here is from genome assembly GCA_037975125.1 of Latrodectus hesperus. NCBI lineage: Eukaryota > Metazoa > Arthropoda > Arachnida > Araneae > Theridiidae > Latrodectus > Latrodectus hesperus. The sequence continues at coordinate 117,952,083 of CM075851.1, forward strand.
TATATATATATATATATATATATATATATATATATATATATATATATATATATATATATATATAATATATAAAATTCTCGTGTCACAGTTTTCGTTGCCATACTCCTCCGAAACGGCTTGACCGATTTTGATGAAATTTTTTGTGCTTATCCTGTATCTATGAGAATCGGCCAACATCTATTTTTCATCCCCCTAAATGTTAGGGGTAGTACAACCCTAATTTTTTTAAAAATTTTTTTAGGTTAGTTCTGTAAGTTCCTAATAGATGGCGGTTTAGCATCTAAGTTGCACAGGTATTCGGCAGATGGCGACGTGTTTATTTTTCTAGATTATACCATCTTCGAGAAAATTATCGTGCGCGCGCAAGCGCGTGGTTAAATATAGAATTTACATATATTTTCATGATGTATAATGATACTATAACAATTTTTCGTGAATCATTTTCATAATTATACTTTGTATTGTGTTATTATTGTGCAGTATTCAGTTTGAATATTTTTAATATTATAAATAGTAAAATAAAATTTTATTTATTACTGTTTTTCTCTACTAATTTTCATACCTCCTCGAAAATATGTAAGTATTTCTTGATAGCCTTTTATTATTTTTATTTTATAATTTGATAATTATTAATTTATTCAGTAGAACATTTTGATCTAATTTATTTATTCAAATGATAAATTCTTTTAATTTTTTTTATTTCAGTATAATGCCGCGGAAAAAATTTTTTAGTTTTAATATAATTTAAAATTAAAATAATAATAGTTCGATGTCAATGTTATCTACCTCATTTATAACAATTTATTTTTAGATGTCTTTAATTTATATAGTATATTTTATAAGTAAGTCACTGATTACAAACTATAATTTAATATAAGATGAATAAAATGTAAATTCAGAAAGTATACGTTGATTTGTGCTTAATTTCAAAATTTCGATACTTTACCTATTACTATTAAATTTTGGTGAAACGTTTTATTTTTAATCTCCTATGAATGAACCTATTCTAAATTTTTTTAGAAAATATTAATTTGATTGAACCCAAGAATTAGTAAAAAATTGATTCAATGTATTTTAAAAACTCAGCCACTGCAACGCGTGGCTGGGTCAGCTTGTATATATATATATATATATATATATATATATATATATATATATATATATATATATATATATATATATATATATATATATATATATATATATATATATATATAATTATTTCATTCATTACTTTTTATTAAAAATCAGAAAAATGTTTTTCCTTTCCCAGATAGTTAAAAATGTATTGATTTTAAATAGCTGTAATAATTAGTTAGTTTGCTGTCTATTTGTAATTGGTAATCATTGCAGATACTATATTTCAAAATCAATATTATATTTTTAAAATCAACAAATAATTTTCAAAATCATTAAAAGAAACGCTTGTGTTGCTTTTTAGGTATTGTATATTTTTTTATTTATTTTATTGATATTAGATCGATATTGAATAATTTAGATATTGTATATTTTTAATAATTTAAAAAAATGAAAAGCAAATTTCATTACCTAACAATAGATTTTATAGTATATAGTAATCTACTGACAACAGATGAAAATTTGGTGAAAATTTTGAAAGCAAATTTTTCATATTAAATTCCTCGTACCAAAAGATTTCCGTTTCTAATTATGTAAAAAATATCACTTCATACAAGAACCCGTGTTGTTATTATATTTCTTTTAGTATTTCTTAAATTATTTTAAAATACTAAAATTAATGTGTCTCTGGTATGAATATTTGTTTTTCAAAAGGAGAAAAATGGCAAAAATATAAAAACAGGTACATCTTAGCGCTATTGTTTACAATAGTATTCTAATAATTGAATATTTAATATAGAACATGTCAATATCACATTTTTTCACATATTCAAATTAGCCCTACATTAAATATTTTTATCCTTCACAGAATTATAACTGCTTCGACATGCAAATCATTTTAAGCTATAAATTTAGAGAAAGATTTTTTAAAAGTACTTTAGTACAATAATGATTTAACTTCCTTCTTCTTTTAATGGTTATAAATAAAAATATTTAGCTACTTTTGATTTGATTAATCAAATATTGTTAAATAGTTTTGATTAAAGAAGTAAATATTCACAAAATTAATTTTTGTAAGCATAAATTCACTAACCAGAAATGAATACTTTGTCTAGTTCGAAAGTATTAATTTTACATAAAGTTTAACCTGTTAAAAATACGTACCATAATTTATTAATTTATCACAAAAATAAAATTGATTTCTTATGTTAGAAACATGTTATATAAAGTCAAATTATTTAGCTTTAATATTAAAATTAAGTTATTGAACTTGGTTTTCGAAAACATACTAAAGGAATAAAAAAGCCATAACATAGTGCTTATTTGAAATATTCAGTTTCAAGAAGGTGAAAGCATAATCTTTATTGCAAAGCTGTTTGATATTGAAGGATATGAGAAAAAAAGCTTAATACTTAAAATGTAATCACTAAATCAGTAAATGAAAATATTTCTTTTCCATGACAAAGGAAATTTCATATTTTCCGGAATTTGTAAGTAATTGAACTTTAATTTAATGATTTTAAATTATACTTACAAAATATTAGTTTAAATAATTTTACAAAAAAAATTATTGAAATAATTTTAAATTTCACAATAAAGACATTAAATAATTTAACATGTTTTCCGCTGTTTTCCTTATACGAAAAAATGTTTGTTATTACTAAATTCAAACATTTTTTAAAAATTTAAATTTGATCATTAGAGAGAGAGTTTATGGTGAAATTATATTATAATGACTCTGAAAAAGATATGCAAACATTTAAGGGAATATTTTTCGTACTTTTTCTGAAATAAGCAATTCTTTTGGAGTATTTTAGTATCATTTGCCAGTCCTGTAGCAAAATGTGAATTGAGTGTAAGTTTTAATCAAAATTAAAATTTTCTTGCAAAAAATAATAGTTTCCTTCTAAAGTTATAGAATTTAATCGTAACAAAATAATATAATTTTATGTGGAATAAAGAGTATCATAAGTCCAATTCTAAAATTTGAAATTAGTTATGTAAGAGGATTTATTCCTTCATATTTTGTAATTACCTTGATCTTGGTATTTTAGCATATGCTTGAAATATGTATACTGAAAATTTGAGTGGTGTGATGATGACAACAATAGGAAAAATTTCAAAACATGTTTAGTCAAATTCTCGAGTAAACAGAAAATATGTGCACATGTAGTTAATTTTTAAATTATTTACAAATAAAATGAAGATAGCAGAATATCGATTGGTGCTTTTGATTATATCAATTTGACATCAAAATTGACAAATGCCTAACTATTGGAACTTGGGAATTTTTTCAAATTCCGTGGGAAACCGATAAATGTAAATTTAAATCAAATGTAGCACTGGTGTAGTGGATGCACATTTTGAATCGAATTATCTTGGAAACATCTGTTTCATGATGTATTTCAGGTGAGCGTGTCAATAAATCGCTTTCAGCTGGCCAGAACAAATTATTGAAATGCCATATTGTGACTTCCCTATTCTTGTTTGCATATATATATATATATATATATATATATATATATATATATATATATATATATATATATATATATATATATATATATATATATATATATATATATATATATATATATATATATATATATATATATATATATATATATAGTGTGTGTGTGTGTGTGTGTGTGTGTGTGTGGATTAGTTTAATCCACTAATAATACAACGAATTTGCATTTAAGTATAGTATATTAAACGCTATTTAGAATTATAATTACAAAAAAGGATTATGAATGTAACATTTTGTATTTCGGAACCGTTAAGGTTCAAAACACCTCTTAGTTGGACCGTCTTCTGTTATCAACTATCGTTCCTTTTCTAACCATTGACACTAGGATCAATGGTTAAAAAAGGAACGAAGAATATCTTAGAAAAGGTTAGAAATTGAAGCAGCAAGCAATTGATGATGTCATGATGTTGAAGTGCGTCATCAGGTACTCCATATTTCACACTCGGCCATTCTAAACGCTCAGGTCCTCCTGGCGACGAGAGTAACAGCAACTGCAAAATACAAAGAAAGAGAGGAAAGCGCAACCAGCAAGAGAAATAACTAACAAAATAGAATTTTGGGTTTTCATCTTTCATCTTAGTGAACAGCAAATGAAGGAGTCGCGTCGTTCAATGTTGTGAAGATTCGTCTTAACTTCTTGAATGTTCCTCGTAAGCTGTTTGATGAATCATCTTCTTCATCTTTTTAATTCTCACTTGCTTGCATTTTCCTGCCATCGTACTTATTTTTATCGTATGCAAATGTATCACAAACATCTTGATGTAACACACAAGAAAAAAAATATTTTAACGATACTCTAATACTTGAAATAATGCTAAAGAAAAAGGTTATATATAAACGAAAATTTCTTTTGGAATAGCGATATATATAGGAATAGTACAGCAATCTCGACACAATATATATTATACACAAGATTATAGTTTGATAAAAATTATTTACATCTTCGACCAAGGTTCATTATATCTGCAGAGGAAGATGTTGTATTGGGACCTTCATGATTACCAGCTTTTTCTACGTCATATCTGTCATTACCTTTTACAGCTTTAATTTTGTATGGTCCAAAATATTTCAGCTTAAGTTTTAAACCTGGTCTGATCTGTGTTCTTTGGATAACGAATAAATCACGAACTTGATATATTTTGGGAGGTTTTCTCCGTTTATCATAATAACATTTACTTTGTGTTTCAAAAAAAATATTAGTTTTAGCAATATTACTCAATTGTTTTTTATCATGTACTACATATTGAAGTTGTTCTTCTTCCAGTAGTTGTTTAATGTGAATGTCATCTTTATTTCGCATCTTAATGCCAAGCATTAATTCGAATGGTGAGAATTTTGTTGTTTGTGAGGCAGTACTGTTCATTATGCGTTAGATATTAGACACATGTTTATACCATTTTGTGGGTTCTTCTATAGATAATTTAGTTAAAACTTCAATTATGGTTTGATGCATACGCTGAATTTCTCCGTTTCCGCGAGGTACTCCAGTCGTGATAGGTAGGTGCTCAATACCTTCTTCATTACAATAAGATTGAAATTCTTGATCGGTAAAAGCTGATCCCTTATCTGAGATTATTCGACGAGGGTTACCAAAAACTGTTTGCTGTAATTTTAGCTTATCTAATGCATCTTGTGCAGAGGTAGATTTAACAAGATATATCCAAATAAATTTTGTAAAAGCGTCCACTACAGAAAATAAATGTAATTTTTGTTGGTAGATGGCAAGGGTCCTAAAAAGTCATTGTGATATGCATCGAGAGGAGTGTCACCTTTTGGGATTGGGTAGAGGAATCCTTCAGGTTTACCTTATTTTTTGGAAGACAAGATACACGTGATGCAATTGGCGATGAAAATTTGTGTTAACTTATCTAAATTTGGAATATAATAGTCTCTATTAATAATTTCTGTAGTCTTTTGTACTGAAAAAAGACCTTTAGAATGTGCATGTTGAATTAATTGATTGCACATGGCTTGTGGGACGACTAAAAGTTCTTGATCTTGGACTAATTTGTATTAAATGCCGTTTTTAACTCTAAAATCAGAATTAAGTGATTATTCGAGTGCACTCTTCATATTTATGATATTCATCGGTAGATTGCGACTTTATTATCTTCTGTGTAAGAAGTTATCTTATTATCTTCATCAAGAGAAGTAATCGTAACAGGGTAACGACTTAAAGCATCAATATGTTGCATTTGTTTACCTGACCTATGAGAAATTACATAGTCGAATTCTTGTAACAAAAGAGCTCATCGCGCGATTTTTGCACTTAATTCAGCTTTATTCATTGTGTTTTGAAAAGCCATACAGTCTGTAACTATTTTAAATATAGTGCCGTGTAAATATACGCGGAATTTTTTAAGAGCTTCTACAACAGCGAGTACTTTCAGTTCATAACTGTGTAATTTTTCTTCCTGGGGAGATGTTTTTCTGCTCATATACAAAATTGGGTGAAAGTTTCCGTTATCAGATTTTTGAAGGAGAGCTGCGCCATATCCAAGTTTAGATGCATCTGTGTGTACCTCTAATTCTGAACCTGGCACAAATAAATACAAAACAGGATGTGTTGTGAGTAATTCCTTTAATTTGAGAAATGCAGTCTTTTCGGTGGAACCGAATACAAAAAGAGAAGACTTTCTTAGTAGGTCACTAAGAGGTCTGGCAACAGTGGCATAATTTGGAATATATTTTCGAAAGTAGCCAGCTAAGCCAAGAAATGATTGCAAGTGTTTGACGTCTTTGGGTTCAGGGAAGTTAATTACTGCTTTTATTTTTGATGGAGAGGATGAAATTGTATTGTTTTCTATAACATGACCTAAAAATTCAACTTTCCTTTGCAAAAATTGGCATTTCTTAAAATTAATATTTAGTCCATAATTTGAAGCAGTTTCGAGAACACGTTTCAATTTAATAAGACCCTCTTCTTCAGTTTTAGACGGTATGATATAAAATCATCCATTTATATAATTAAATTACCATCTGCTATTAATTCTCTGAGAACACAAGATAAATATCTATTGAAAGCGGCTGGACTAATTGTTAAACCAAATGGAACTCGTATCGTCCGTTATGGGTAATGAAACTAGTGTATTTGGTACAATTAGGGTCAATATCCACATGAAAGAAACCATTTTTTAAGTCTATAGAAGTGAATACTTTTGCACTTTGTAACTGATCTAATATATCATCAATGAGAGGTAATGGATAATGATCTTTAATAATTTTTTCTTATTTAATTTAAGAAAATCAATACATAAACGTGTAGAGTTATCTTTCTTTTTTACCAAAACAATTGGACAAGTGTATTCGCAACAAGGTTTAATTATTCCTTCTTTTAACCAATCATTGATTTGTTTGGATACAAATTCTTTTTCTGGTATGGACATTCGACGTGCTCGTTGGAAAACTGGGATATCATCTTTTAAAATAATAGACATTTTCATCTCTGTTTTTCGCGTCTTATTGGGTTTGTAGTTGTTAATTAAATTGTGTACTTCTTGTTTACATTTTTTGTCAAGTATGTGATTTAAATCAATTCCTGATGTGTTGTCAACAACATTAACTAAATGCACGAAAAAATTATAAGTATTTTCTGCTTTACATAAAGAAATACCATTTTTTATTAACTGTTAGTGTTCCTTGAGTAATTATATCTGTACCTATAATTAAGGGTAAACTCATCTGATGTTGAGAAATAACGTAAACTGTTGTAGAGAAAATATCATTATCGATTTCTATATTTTCTTGAAATGAACCAAGAGGCTGTACTTTAGAGCTACCAAATCCATTTAGTGTTAATTGAGAATCGGTCAGCTCCGAAAATTCAGTTTGACGATACAGATCTTCGCGTAATAAAGTTGCATGGCCCTTACTTCTGTCTCTACAATTAATTGATTTATGTCCACTTTTTCCACAGTTAAAACAACGAATAGGAGTAGTCTGAATTTTGGTTTGAGTTTGATTCTTATTAGTCTGATTGGTTGAGTTTGAATCACTTTTTGACAACTTTTTTGAATTTCTTCATAAATTTTTAATTTTGTTTTAAATTGTACTAAATTAGTGGCACCATATAAGATTGCTTTATTCTGGGGAGAATCATTAATGCCTTGAATAACATAATGAATTAGAGATATATCATCGAGCTGAGCTTGACTAGTAATTTCTCTCATAATTAAAAAATATTCAAATATTGATTCTTTACCTTTAATTTTTCGACGATTTAACGTGTCATGAATTTCTGCTGAATTAATTTGTTCACCAAATTCCAAAATTAAAGCGGTTTTCAATTCAGAATTGCAATGAATATTGCTTTCGCTTTTAATAAATAACAACGCAATTCCACTTAATGTTCTTTGTGCAAAAATAAATTTTTGAATATCTGATAAACTGAATGATATAGCAAACGCTTCAAATTTCTGAAGCCACAATTTGACATTTTCATTTTTATCCCCAGTATAATTAGGAACTAAACAATCAATATCATTGAGATTAAAGGGCAATCTTGTATGAAAAGAATTAGCATCAGAAATATGACTATCATGTACTTTATGCCCATTATTCTTAAGAGACACATTATCGATTTGCACATTCGACTGAGTTGAATTTGCAATCACTTCAGTTTCATCATCAGTTATTTCACAATTTTTTACATTTACTTGAAGAGACTCAAATCAGTGAGGAATGATAAAATTCTTTCTGCCAATTCAGGTAGTGTTCCATTAGTATCGATTTTCAAAATACAGGGTGATTATAAAAAAACTTTGCCAACATCTGCACTTCTAGCGTCCATTCTATTTAACCGATCAAGATGATATTTCAAATATAGTTCTTTTGAGATATGCGCTCGAGATTCTGTGAATGGCAACACAGTGGCCCTCGCGGTTACAGTTATAGTGACAGAAACTCGAAATTTTCGAATGGCAACGTCTACTTTTTACCATCGCAAAATGTTCAGCACATGCGAAAACCCTAAATAGCGTTGAAACGGTACCGATATGTCTAAAAACGGACGTGTTCTGCAAACACAAAAAAGAGTTCTGAAAACCGGCCAATAAAACACGATCTGGGCGCACGCAATAAATTTCCATGTGACAGAGTCAAGAAACCAATCACAGAACGCCGGTCGCCAGATATTCAGCGTAGGAAACCTATAAAATACCAAGCGGGTATGCGAAGTCGTCATTCGGGAACTCGCACTTGCCGACGATATGAGTCTTCCTAGGAAAGTTCGCAGTGAATTGATCAAACTCTATTACCAAAATGGGATGAACGCTGCGGAAGCTTTGCGTGTGTATCACCGCAATCATCGACAACGACGCGGCCCATGTACTCTGCAAGCTCTGCGTGATTTAGTGCGGAAATTCGAAGATACAGGCTTCACCTGTGACAAACAGCGCTCCGGACGGCCAACTGTTTCTGAGGACGTTGTCATGGAAGTGCACCATACAGTGACTGCAGGACACACAGAAACCGCAAGAGGCATAGCGCGCGTGTTGAATATTCCGAAATCAACGGTCCGCAAGCTCTTGCGCTCGGTACTTCACATGTTTCCCTATCGGTTCCAGCGCGTCCAGATGTTGGAGCCGGGTTACCCACAACAACGTCTGGACTTCGCAAATGCATTTTTGTTACGATATGATGCGGATAACGACTTGCCACTTCGCATACTATGGACGGATGAGGCGTATTTCACCTTAAATGGCAGCATTAACACAAAGAATTGTGTGCACTGGAGAGAGACGAATCCTCATGCTGTGGTGCCAGTACCATTATTTGACGCCAAAGTGACTGCGTGGTGCGGCATTACAGCTACATTTGTTCTGGGCCCGTTCTTCTTTGAGGAAACGACCCCGACTGGCCCTGCAACATGTTCTGTAACGGGCCCTCGGTATGCAGCCATGCTGAAAAATTATGTCTTACCGGAGTTGCGTCGGCTGAATGCACTCAATGACATTGTTTGGATGCAAGATGGCGCACCTCCACATATAGCGAGGTCAGTTAAAAGGCTCCTGGATCAGCATTTTGGTGATCGCATCATCTCACGCTATTATCCTTTTCCGTGGCCTGCGCGATCCCCAGATCTGACGCCTATGGATTTCTGGTTTTGGGGCTATCTCAAATCCAGAGTTTATCTGTGCAATCCTCAATCATTGTTGGACTTAAAGGATTCTATACGGCGTGAGATTGGAAACATCCCTCGTGCCATGTTGCGTACAGCGACATTGTCCACCATCTCCCGCATGCAATGCGTAATTGCCTGTGATGGCACTCATGTGGAAAATGCTTGAAATTAATAAAGATTTTTTTTCTCTATGTGTTCTCATCATTGAGCAGTGTCTAGTCTCTGTCGTATGCATTATTCCTCCGTGCGCCTTGAAGAACTGTTTGTATGTGTATAACACGTCGGTTTTCGGACATATCGGTACCGTTTCAACGCTATTTAGGGTTTTCGCATGTGCTGAACATTTTGCGATGGTAAAAAGTAGGCGTTGCCATTCGAAAATTTTGAGTTTCTGTCATATAACTGTAACCGCGAGGGCCACTGTGTTGCCATTCACAGAATCTCGAGCGCATATCTCAAAAGAACTATATTTGAAGTATCATCTTGATCGGTTAAATAGAATGGACGCTATAAGTGCAGATGTTGGCAAAGTTTTTTATAATCACCCTGTATTAGCAATCGAAATTAGTTTGATTAAAGAAAAAGTTGCTATAGTATCAACTAATTTAGACTTAAAATTTGCATCATCTTTTTGAAATCGAAACCATGAAAGTTTCTTATTCGAGAACGATTTAATCTATCACCTTCTTCGCCAAATAACAGCTGGTGAAGAAGTTTATTATTTTTCTTTTTTCAGTCTTCAGTGCAAATGCGGTTTCAGTTATATCACTTAAAAGCCTTTTGAAAATATGAGTGACTCACCCTTCTTCAAAGTAGAAATCCAAAGCAGCGAATGTAGGAAAATACATAAATCGAAACCAGAAACAGGCCCTCCTCAACTTGTCGGCGACTCGGCAGCGGTAGAAGAATTTCAGCGGGAATGAAAACAAATCTCTTCAGAATATATTTGAAATAAAAAAATAATTGGTCAGGGTCCCCATGTGGATTAGTTTAATACATTAATAATACAACGAATTTGCATTTAAGTATAGTATATTAAGCGCTATTTACAATTATAATTACAAAAAAAGGTTTATGAATGTAACATTTTGTATTTCGGAACCGTTAAGGTTCAAAACACGTCTAAGTTGGACCGTCTTCTGTTATCAACTATCGTTCCTTTTCTTACTATTGACACTTGGATCGCTGTTGAAGCAGCAAGCACTTGAAGATGTCATGATGTTGAAGTGCGTTATCAGGTACTCCATATCTCATATATATATATATATATATATATATATATATATATATATATATATATATATATATATATATATATATATATATATATATATATATATATATATATATATATATATATATATATCAAACATTTATATGAGTGCTGTTTCACTCTCAGAAGTTATTCTAGTAGCTAACTGTATATGTGAAAATATTACCGGCTTACGAATATTATGTCTGATTCAAGCAGTGAAGGAATTCTATTTTTATTATGAAGATAACTCTTCGGACACGGACTGTGAATTCTGTGATCTTTATGGGGCTCACAATCGGTACCCAGTCAACAGTTAAGCAGTTCCGATTTTTTGACACTCTTTTATAAATTATATAAGCATTTAAAATGAGATAATTAGTAACAAGTTATTCAATTTATAAACTAAAATTAGGTACATTGTGAAATTAAATAACACCTGAGAGATTACAAAGATTAATTATTCGCGGAACAAAATATATAATCTAATTTTAATAAAATGTAACTCTAAAAATGAAAGAACGTTTTATAGTTGCATTTTAATAAAATTAGAATACATATTTTGTACAAAAATCATTGCAGAATTGTTTGAAATGCTAAATTCATTCAAAAGTTTAAAAAATTTGCATCTGATTTATTACTTATTTTATCCCTTCTAATTTTAAACAAAAATTTTAACATTTTAAAATTTAATATTTTTGAACAAATTAAGTAAAAAAATTTCTTATATTTTAACCTTGTCACTAAGTCACATATTCTTATACTAAGAAGTTTACAATTAAGCATATACATATATAGAATACCGAGAAAAAACAAAAAAATGTTAATAATTTAAAAACTTGATAAAAAAAGTTAAAATTAGTATTATATACGTTGCTTATAAATTTCAATAGTTAGATAGTCTTTAATTACTAAACCTAAATGCAAATAAATATAGAAAAGTAAAGCTGTTCCTTCCTTGAAACACTTTCGATTTTCGCTCGCATTAGTTAAATCAACTGTAACCGTTCTGTAAATAAGTTCCCCTACTACGATTTCACGGTAATCCGTCAATTCTGGGGTTTGAATTTGAAGCACTACAGTGAAGCCAGTTGCCTCTACCAAGGGGCTCGGGATAGTCGGAAAACGCACAGAATTGTTTGCCCGAGTTACCTCGGGATACCCGGTTAAGGGTTAAAGGATTAAATTAGCATAGCGAGCTTGGCTTGTCCAAGTGTCATAAGTGACATGATAAGAAAATATGCAGTGTGTTTTTTGTTAAACTGCTTAAAATGATTACTCAATTTTAAATTTCGTTATGTTTTGGTAAGCACATATTTACTACATAAGAATAATTTTCTGTGAAAAAGTCAAATGTTTGAAAAAATTTCGCATGTATCAAAATAGCTTTCAATAATTTATAAGTGGATACTCTTTAAAAAGAACTTTTACATGAATAACATATACTATTTGTAGTAATATTTATAATTAACTGGAAATATATTCGTGGTAATGAACTGTCAATTGTCATGAAGAATTTATTTATTCATAATTATAAATTCCTGTTGTTGAAATTGTTAATCACCTGGAACCAGGGGGGTATGCATATGCATACCTTTCAGGGGCTTGAGCAGCCACCAGGCACCTCGGCAGGTGGTGGATAGCCGAATGTCCTGTAGAAACGACAGGATAGCCTTGAATATAGAATCAGAGGCCGTGAACCAGCTCCCGTAAACCCTGGTGTTATGCGATCCGTGCCTAGGGTTATTTGGCACCGTGGTAATGGTGTCTTAACGGAGCCTCTAGTTACCTGGCGAACTTCTAGAATAATCTGCCTTGCCCAGTAACTCAGACAATGCTGGGTGGAATGTCATATTACCCGAGCTTATTAACTGTTAATTTATGGCTGAAAAGACAATGAAAATAACATACTATTCTGCATTTGCAGGTGAAACCTCTGAAGTAGACCTTGCTGAAAAAGACAAGGGAACCCTGAGGCAATATAGTGAAGGGGAAGCAATGAATCCTTCACAGGAGGTAGAAATGATCTCCAAACCATCTTCTTCTGGTGAGAGTCAGGAAGTTATCGATAGCATGACTGACTCTCTGACCAGAATCAAGTTTAAAAAGAGACTTTCTGGTGCCCAGAAAAGGAAGCTGGTAAAGGAACGCAAAATCGCTGAGGAGACTTGCGTTGAAAAACCCAAGGCAACCAAAGGCGAGAAGCATCTTGCCAACCGGACGAACCAGATCAAGGCCGGAAAGGCTGCATAGAGAGATGGACCTGGGGGATTTACCTACAGGGCGGCTCTCATGGCGATCAAGATGGCTGTGCTTATAGAGGGTCATCCGGAAAAACGGTTAACAGAGAAACAGGCCTTCGACCTAGAACTCTTGTTAACCAAGAAAATAGGAAGGAATGAGGAAGGTTTTGCCCCAACCTTCCTATCTTGTAAACTTGAGAATGGGGGTATTGTCAACTGTGCAGATCTGGAGAGCTCAAAGTGGCCGGAACAGAATGTCAGTGACATAAGCCCCTATAAGGAGCCAAAACTCTTTGTGGGTGAGGCAAGGAAACTTGTCAGAACCACCAAGATAATTGCAAAACTGCCGAAAATCTGTAGTAAACGGGAGCCTAAAGAGCTCCTGAGAAAAATCGAGGCACAGAACGGTGGGGTCACTCCAATGGAGTGGAACGTTCCTAACATTAAGAACGACCCAATTGGGCGGACCATCGTTCTTAGTGTGCCTGGACTAGATGCTACCATACTTGGTGTAAGGGGATATAAGTTTCATATTGGACTTCACCATGTGCAGGCTAAAGTACTTTACAAACCTGCTCCTGCTGATGGGGGTGAAGGTAGTTCAAGCTAACCTCCACCACAATAGAAGTGGTACCTCTAACCTCAGTAAGAAGTTTCTTGCTGGGGATATACACCTGGTCCTGAATAAGGAACCCTGGCTGGTTAAGGGGAGAATCAGTGGCCTCAAAGGAACTAAAAGTAAGCTAATCTATTGTACCAATAGCAACGCTAGAAATTGTATACTCTTACATAAAAACATTGAGGTTTTACCCCTATCTGAATTCATCCTTAGGGACCTGACAGCTGTGAAAGTCAGACTCAACATAGAAGGTAGGGACAGAGAAATTTGTTTTTGGCTCAGGGTACTTGCCCTATGATGAGAAGGCTCCACCTGACCATTCTCTGCACAAGCTCATGAACTTTTGCAGAGATGAAAACTTACAGGTAGTTCTTGGACTAGACTGTAATGCTCACCATGTGGTCTGGGGAAGTACGGACACAAATAAAAGAGGTGAGTGCCTTTTAGAATTCATTCTAAACCACGGGTTAGATATTCTAAATGAGGGCAACGAACCAACTTTCATTACTTCCAATAGATCTGAAGTAATTTACATTACTATAGCGACAACGCTAATTAGTAAAAATATCAAAAATTAGAAAGTAGATGGCAGACCTTCTGGCTCAGACCATCAAAACATTCATTTTGAAATTCACTCTAATGTGTGTCTGGATCGCATATTCAGAGACCCAGTTAGGACGGACTGGAAGAAATTCCAGGAGGAACTGACTAGGTTGGTTGAGCTCGGTAACAGACCTATTAGAGACAACTACGATCTAGAAGTTAAAGCAGACTTTCTGCAGAGTAGTATTCTAGATTCTTATCATAACAAGTGCCCTATTTACACTAGGAAAGCTAAGCTCCAATGTCCTTGGTGGAATGACTCTCTAGCAGCCGAAAGAGAAAATGTGAGAAAACTTTTTAATAAAGCCAAGAAAAATGGTGAATGGGAGAACTATAAAACGGCCCTCACTAATTATAACAAACTTGCTAGGAAAAGCAAAATTAACTCCTGAAGGAAGTTCTGTGAAGAGAGATTCTATTTCTGATGAAGTTAGACTCCAAAAACTCCTCAAATGGGTGAAATTATTTTGTTTGGCACCTTAAAGGATGAGGAGGGTAATTTTGCTGCTTCTAGGAAAGAGGTTATGGAAATTATGACCAAAACCCACTTTCCAGGAACTACAGATATTTATAGCAACGAAGGGGAGCACTGCATTGGCTCTTTGCAAAGAGTCAATAGCGATCAATGGACCATCGCTAAAAATATCATAAACTACAATATTGTTAAATGGGTAATCTTTGCCTTTAAACCTCTAAAAAGCCCACGGCCTGATGGAATTATGCCCATCATGATCCAGAAGGCAGAGGAGGTTATCATACCAGTGCTAACTAGAATTTACAGAGCTAGCTTAGCACTGAGTTACATACCAAAGATATGGCAGAAGACCAGCATTGTTTTCATTCCTAAACCTAGCAAGGACACCTATGACCAGGCCAAGTCCTAGAGACCAATCAGTCTTTCTTCATTCTTTCTTAAAATTATGGAGAAAATCATTGATCGGCATATTAGAGATTACTTGGGTAGTAATAGTCCCTTGCATGCTCTTCAATTTGCCTATCAACCCGGCAAATCTACTGAAACCGATCTACATCAGCTAGTTTCCAAGATTGAAACTCTGGATCAAAAAGATATTGCCTTGGCAACTTTTCTCGACATACAAGGTGCCTTTGATAACACTTCTCATCCATCCACCCTCAATGCACTTAGAGGGGCAGGGATTAATCAGATTCTGTGTACTTGGATTGAGGCCTTAATTTCGGATAGGTGTATACAAATGAACATCTTCGGTGAATCATTTGAAAAAAAGACTGTTAGAGGTTGTCCTCAAGGAGGTATTCTGTCACCATTACTTTGGAACCTAGTTGTAAATAGCCTTATAAAACATCTAAATAATAGGGGCTATTATACGCAAGGATATGCTGATCATCATATCCTTGCGTCCTTGCAAGGAACTTGTCATCTCATGCAGGATGCTCTAAGTTATGTAGGTCAATGGTGCCTGGATAGGGAACTGATGGTTAATTCTCAGTAAACCTACCTTGTACCTTTTACACGCAAAAAGAAACGGAAGGGTTTTTTCATATCAAGACGTTTTGACGTTGAAATCAATGGGGCTTCAGAGGTGAAATATCTGGGCATTTATTTAGACCAGAAACTCACCTGGAATAAGCACATTGATGATAAAATTAACCGAGCAAAGTAAAGCATTGTGTTTTACAGGCGAATGCTTGGTAAAAACTGGGTTTACATCCAAACCTGATGTTATGGATGTACACTGCTATTGTCAGGCCCATTCTCACATATGTCTGTGTGATCTGGTGGCGTAAGGTGGAACAGAAGACTGTGACTGACAGACTAGGAGGTCTACAAAGACTGGCCTGTCTCTGTATCACAGGAGCAATGCCCACCACGCCAACCAGAGCATTGGAGGTTGTGTTGGATCTGACTCCCTTGGACATCTTCATCAGCAGCGTTGCAAGAATGAATGCATACAGAATGAAGCTACAAAACCAATGTTACAACCAACCTGTTGCCAAAGGGCACAGGGGAATTACCGGGAAAATTCAAGATCCTGCTTTCCTGATGTCCTCGGACATCATGGAAAAGTCATACATTTTAAAAGGACATTTGAAATAGTTTTTTCAACAAGAGACGAATGGGATAACAACATGTTTGAAACTAAAACAGGAGATCTAATCTGGTACACAGATAAATCACTGAAAAACAGCCTCTGAGGTCCGGGAGTATGTGGCGTGTCACCAAGAACCAGCCTGTCTGTAAGCCTTGGGCGATACACTACGGTCTTCCAGGTAGAAGTTTTGGCTGTTATCCACTGTCTTCGACTAAATATAAGGAAGGGCGACTACGGTAAGCGGATTCTCATTTTTAGTGATAGTCAAGCCGCTTTAAAAGCGCTTAATTCTTTCGAAATCAAATCTAAAATGATTTTTGAGTGTAGAAACCTTCTTACAGAACTGGCAACTAGAAACAAGGTGATCCTTGTATGGGTGCCAGGGCACAAAAGTATCGAAGGTAATGAAAGAGCTGATGAGCTTGCTAAACAAGGATCGTCTTTTGTTCCCATTGGTGCAGAACCTTTTTGTGGGATCAATTTGAAGACCGCAAAAACCAATGTGCAAAAACCAGATGGGAAAAACGAAAGATGTATGAAGCTTGACTCAACACTCCTGGTCAAACCCACGCTAAAAGTATGATCTGTGGATCATCAGCGAGGATTGCCTCTGAAATTGTTAGATGCTTTAGGCAGAAGATACGTTTAATCGTAGGCTTCATAACTTGTCACTACTATTTCAGAAAACACCTCCATAAAATGGGACTGTTTCAACAAGAGCCTATCTGCAGGAAATGTCATACGCAAGAGGAAACGGTCAAACATATCATTTACGAATGCGAGGCGCTTGCCTTCCCAAGATTAACTTCTTTAGGCCTCATCCATACTAGAGAGTTACACCTAAACTCCATTAAAAGGTTATTGGACTTTATTAATAAAGTGAGTGCCGAGTAACTGGAACTAGGAAACATTGGATTTGGAGTTAATGGTACAAAATACTGATTAAAGCAGAGGTGCCAATGACATAGAAACCTTAAGAAGAAGAAAACATTGTTAATCTCTTTTATCTTAATTTTACAATGTTAAATTGGAAATTCTACAAAATGTGCAATGTTAGCTAAAAAAATAGATTTCATTTCCCCCGATTAATTAAAAATTTAATTATTTACAGGGTTCCTTTAGCGTTTGAAAATTATTTTTTCTTCTGTTTAGGATTTTTGAGTTTACTCCTGAAAAATAATGAATAAGTCTTAAAATATTTAAGTTTTTTTTCTATATATTGAAGATGAAGTGACTAAATATAATTAAAATATAATTTTTTTATTGTCTTGACTAGATATTAGCAAGAGTATAATGACATACTGGAGAAAGAGAAATTTTAAATGATATTTAAATCGGAGACAAAGTTGGTAAATAAAAGGTCTTCGTTGGAATATTCTACTGCACGAAATGTTTCTTATTTATATTATTGACGTGAAATTAATGAATTGAATAATTTAAGTAAAATGCGAAAACTTTTTCTTGACTAAAGTTAATATTTCAGAATGTGACTTCACAGAAGAAATTTGCGTAGCTTCACAATTTTAAATAATCAAGACCGTCTGAACACAATTATAAAATTACTTTTATCCTAAGTTTAAAAATAGATTTTTAATTTACTCTCAAATAAAAGAATTGATATGTTCTTTTCTATTATACTCATGGTTACGTCTCAATTGATTTCTCTGTGAACAATTTGATGGGGTGAAATTAATAAATAGATAAAATCTACTTATTTAGTTTTTAGAGGCTGAGAGAAAATTGCTCATTTCTTAATTAATTATCTTACGGGATGTTATTTCATCTTATTTCCTCAACGGTAAGATTTAATTGGTCATCTCGGATTGGATATAAATTGAATCCACCTTTAGGTATTTGTCTAATCGACCTTCGTGTGCAAAAAATGATTGATTGAGCAACAAGGTAACCTGTTAGGCAATAAAACCATGAGAAGCGCATACTGCAGTATTGGAAACTTCATAATTTTTTAAATCTTCGGCGGAAGTGGTGTGGGCCCCACAGGATCACGTGCTGACGTCACTCTGGCTGCACCGGCAAACGTTCCACAGTTCTTCACGATATAGCCTGTAGTCTGTCAGCTGCGATTTGCCATCTCAGCCCGATCCTGTATGCGGGCATTCTCTGGAAGTCGCCCTTTGCAGTACACTTTCAAGGATTATTTTCCAAACAGTAATAACGGTGCGCCCACTCTACCGGTGCCTTTTATGCGCTAGAGAGCTGCGTATTTCATATAACTCGGTAAGGTGCCCTGAAATATGCATGATTTTCTGGCCACCCTTTCTTGGTGTTACATTTTCAATGTTGAGCAATGTATGTTTGAAAAATATGTTTTTATAGAAGGTTAAGGGATATAGCATTGAATTTCCATAGCCAAATTAGTGTATCTATTTAAATATTAAATTATAATTAGCAAATAAATTTGCTTTTTTTTAACGAAATAAAGAATTAAATACTAAATTGAGATTCAAAGAAAAAGTGGTTTTGTCTCCAAGGGAACTTTTCTCTTATAATTTTCGAAAGATAACTTATTTTATTTCTTAAAAACTAGAAATATTCCATTTGCATTGTGATTGAATTTCCCAACGATATGTTGTTTCCGAGGAATCAATACTTAATATTCTCATTTAAGATATTTTCTAATAATTGTGATGGTTAGCTGTTAAAGGTGGATAAATTGGGCATAATATACATTATTATTTGTTTTTCAACTGAATAGACAACCAAATTATCTGGTTTTCACTATTTGCGTATTTTTCTTATTTTATTCGATACAATGTAAAACAAGTGGCCGAAAGAAATTATTAGGAAAAGAAACGAGATAGCAGATAAAAGTGAATTAAGTAACAGCTGATGTAAAACTTAATGTGCATAGTGCTTGCCTTCTGGAAGGATTTTTCATGTTTATCGGTCCTAATTACCGTCCAGAAGAAGGAAACTATGGAATATTCACAAGCTCTGATCTTGCATTTAGAAAATAAGATTTTAAGTGTTGTTTTACAATGGCTAAAATCGATTGGTTGTTCTTCTTTTAAAATGATCACTTTTTACACTTCAGAACAAAGCAGAGAAGGGCGCCAGAAGGCTGAACACTCAACCGAAGATCTGCGGCGTTCATTAAAGAGAGAGGTCGCAATGTCTTCCAAGTGAAATGTTTTTGGGAGTCGAATATTAAGGGGTTTTCTGCTTGGTCCTTTCTAGATTGCGCAAATTTTCTCAACAGTTTCACCCTAACTGGTATAGCCTAGCTCTGGGCTTGGCATCAGGAAGTATGCCGATGTCCACATACACTCAAGGTTTAATTGGACAATGATATCGTTTAAAGGAAATTTCGAACCACTACTCACATCCAAAAGCTGGACTTGAAGCTAGGAATTGTTCAACCGAAAGGAAACGATTTTGGCAGCATTTTTTCCAAAGATAGCAGCCATACTGTTAGGACACCTTGATGTGAAGTCGCCTCATGTTGATATTAACTCATACTAAAGAATTCAGTGCAAAATATTAAGTGTGAACGGTGGGTTGTTGTTGCTTCCTTGGCCCGAGTTGGGCTCTACCAGTTAGATAGAACCAGCTAGGTTCGTAGCAAGGACCAAGGAAAAAACTCCATTCCCAGAGGTATCATTTTAGTTGGAGGACATTGCGACCACTCCCAGTTTTAACGTGCCTAACCACCATTAGTGAATATGACGGATCTTTGGTTAAACCGGGATTCGAACTGACTACCATCTGATAATGACGCACTAACTAGCCAGGCCTCTGAAATGCATTTATAAATTGGACGACCCACAGTAAATAACAGCAATTGAGAGCCCAGTAATATTTACACCGGAACTTTCTCTCATATTTTTTATTTGTGTTCACATGATTCTTGAGAATTTCCCTTGATTCGTGACCGGGCAGAGCTGCCAATGAAAAGTTGATTTATTATCCACTAAATTTAGGCAGCCAAATGGCTGCGCTATAGCCTACGCTTCAACAGTTTATAAGTTCAAATCCCACCCGGGACATGGATGTTTGTAGTTGTTCGGAATCCATTTTATACTGTAGGCTCTGGTCAAATTAGCAGACACGTACAAAAAAATGACCATTGAGCTCGACAAAGAAAACCCACTAAATTTGAAACTTTTTATCAGCAACTAGAAAATCAGAAAGATTCCTAAGAATTAATATAATGGACATGCGCGTACAGAAAGCAGGAACACAGTACCCATCATCACATAAGGTTCAAAATGATTAAGATCGAGCTTCTAACCTCTGAAGATATAAATCTTACCATGATTTGGTAAAACAGAATCACGACTAATAAAACTAAGCCATGGTGATCAATAATAAAAAATAAATAATAACAAAATATTGAAATTTTTTTCCCAAATAGTTCATTAAAACTGATAATTATAATTTAAGAAAATTTTTTTCCTGAAGATTTGGAGCTATTTCACGAAAGTATAGATTGAAATTTTTTTAAGAAATGAAAATAGGACTCCATTTTGCAAATGCTGTGTTGCCATCATCTGGTAATTGCTACTAAACCTTTGCAATAATTAAAAACTCTTATGTATTTTTTTTAAAAAAATGGTTGATAAAACTCACTGCAACTTTAAAGATCGAAGAGTATTGAAATTGTGATACTGAATTTCGTTTTTGCTTTATTTTTAAAGATTAGGTCTTGAAAATTGTTTTCTTAAAAAAGTATCATAATTAAAATGTATTTATTTTAATTATAAGGAGAAAAAAATTTGGAGCAGAATACTTTATTGTTATAAATTTTTTCTGATATTACTTTTAAGCTGAAATACATATTAAGTTAAAAATGCGAAAATATTAAGAGAATTATTATTACTCATAGGTTCATTAAAAATAAAAGATGTTAAAAATTTGAGTCATCACACTACAATACTTTTTTTTATATATCAGAGTTGATTCAACATGGGCATACAACTTTACGTGAATTAACATCCTGCGTAAACATCCAAACCTGAGTTTAGGAATTGAATCCAGAAACTTATGCTTTGAAAAGGCCAGAATGTTTACCATTCATTTGCTGATAAATTGGAAACTTAAATATTGCTTATGTACAATTTTAATGTTTATATTAAATTCGAATAGTTACCAATACTAATATATTTGTGTTCACAATTACTTAATGACAGAACTGCTTTTTTCGAAATGAGTGTTCTGGGTTGGATCCGTCACTGTGGAACAATGGTTTGTTTTATCTTCGTATGCACATCAGTCACTGTGTTTTTTTTAATTTTATATGTACATCAGTTGAGGAAGCTGCTTGAAAATTCTACAGATTTTCTCGTTGGTAACTCCTAAAAGGCAACACGTATAACGCATCTGCCTTATAAAAGGCTTCCTTTAATTAGGTTGAAAGTTATAAGCATTTTGCTTATTTATATATATTGGATCATTTATGTTAGAAAAGAAAAATTAATTTGGCTTAATTTCAATTAAAAATAATCCGGTGTTCTTTTAACAAATTGAAACATTAATACATTTTATTTGGTTGTTGTTATAGTTCAGTTTTAACTCAATTGATACTCACTGTATAAAAACACACACTTTATTTCTCCGATTCTCCTATGCCGGTTTCTTTTCTATGAC
Source organism: Latrodectus hesperus (assembly GCA_037975125.1). Lineage (NCBI taxonomy): Eukaryota > Metazoa > Arthropoda > Arachnida > Araneae > Theridiidae > Latrodectus > Latrodectus hesperus. The sequence goes on from CM075851.1 coordinate 117,974,207, forward strand.
TGAAAGGGGGCGCTGCGCTCGCCAACATTCCGCCCGGCGTTGACATTCAACAATTTGAAATCTCAAGAAAAATATTAACACACTATATATGAGTACACACTATTAATAATAAACTACACTAAATACATAAGGATACACAGATATATTTGATAGAGTTCTCACTCCTTAATTAGGCAATGGCAAAATGAAAATTTTATAAATGCTCCTTTTAAAAACCCCATTCTTCGTTTTAACTAAAACTACTCTCACCTTCTTATCCTTTCCTGGGAATGTTTGCATTATTCTGCCCAATGGCCAGTTAAAAACTGGTACATTGTCCACCTTTAAAATCACCATAGTGACAACTTGCACATTCTCTTTGGTGAACCTCCACTTTGATCTTTCTTCTATTGCACTTAAATAATTATTAGACCAATGCTTCCAAAATGTCTGCACTATCTTAGTTAATATTTGCCATTGTTTTAATTTATTGTCATGTAAATTTAGGATGTTGGGTTCTGCAATTGCTGTGATAGGTCTGCCTATCAAAAAATGGCCAGGTGTCAAGACATCATAATCATTTAAGTCAGATGATAAGGGATGCAATGGGCCGGAATTAAGAATTGCCTCAATCTGATCAATTACTGTTAAGAATTCCTCAAAAGTTAGTTTTAAATAGCCTACTACACGTTTAAGATGGTATTTCGCGGATTTGATACCCGCCTACCAAAGTCCACCATGATTCAGGGATCTAGGGGGGATGAAAGTCCACGCAACCTTTTCTTTGGACAAATAATTACTCAAGTTTTCATCTGGACTGCTAACTAATTTACTCAATTTCTTTAATTCGGAGTTACTGCTAACAAAATTTGTAGCGTTATCAGAAAATATGTGAGCACTGCTAAAAAATCTCTTACGTGTAGCTACAAAGGCGTCACTAGAGAGGTCTGTTAACATCTCGAAATGACAAGCTTTAGTCACAAAACAAATGAAAATACACACATAAACTTTATTATAAATTCCTTTTCTATGATTGGGATATTTTATATAAAAAGGACCAAAAAAATATACCCCTACACAATTGAATAGAAAGTTTGGGGTTACTCTCTCTTCAGGTAAATGTCCCATGAGTTGTTGACAAGGTACTGGTTTTGCTTTAAAGCAAACACAACACAATCGTGTACTTGTTTTCTATAAAGTTTACGTTCACTTAAAGGCCCAAACCTTCGTCTAATAAGAAACAATATCCCTTTGTGGGCCAATATGTAAATAGTTCTTATGAAACAGCTAAAACACGTACAAGTTTAGTATAATTGTTAGAAATACTAAGTAAAACTCTTCAGTTAAAGAATTAAAAGTCACTAGGAAAACAGTTCTCTTGAACCTTCGTTCACTCTTAACCAGTTCTGTATTAAAATGTTCTAAGTCCTCGTTAATTAGCTCTTGTAGCGTATCGAGGTGGCAAGGCAATTGAAGAGAATTTCAATTTAATTTAATTTAATTTATTGATAAGGATAAATTTTATAAATATACATAAGTTTTACTATTTACATAAATTTTAATACAACTTTCAATTTAATAATCATGATAATGTAACTGGCGGACACTGCCACAAGCGCACCTCCAGTGTGTTGTCTCTCTGAGAATACACTCTACTTAAGTAAACAAAAAATATATAATCGGAAGGGAGGAGGGCGGCAGAATCTCATGCGCATGCGCTATTCAGATCCTCTTCTTTTAGCTCGTTACACTCTTCACAATTGTTAAGCGTCTTTACTTCCTCGATGATAAGTAGTGGTCCATGCCACCACAAAGAATTATTTCTCAGTTGTGCTGGATTGCAGCCACGAGAAATGTTTTCTGCAGAATTTCGCTCCAATGATATATGCTTCCATTGTGAGTACTATTCTGTACTATTCAGCTATCTGTCAGAACTTGTATTTTAGCCACTCTGGTAGCGACAAAAGTTTTCAATTCTGCTGGAGACTTCTGAATCCAGGACAAAACAATTTTGCTGTCCAAAAAATACCAATTTTGATCTATCTTAAGTTCTAGGAAAGTGCTAATCTTTTTCATCAATTTAGATAGCAATACACCTAGACACAGTTCAAGTCGTGGAATCGAAAGTATTTTGATTGGTGCAACTCTTCCTTTGCTGCACACTAGATGTGAAGTTAATTCACACCACTCGCTGATTCGCATCTTAGATAGACTGCTGCACCGTAATAGTCCTCTGATGCATCCGAGAATCCAAAGAGTTTAATTTTTACAACATTTTCTGGTAGCATACATCGATTTATTTTAATACAGTTAATGTCACACAACCCATGAAAAAACTGTAACCATTCTTGTACGACAGCTGATGGCTGTCTTTTATCCCAGTTTATTGATAACCTCCACAGATGTTGCATGAAAACCTTAGCCTTTGTAAGCACAGTTTCCTATCAAACCAAGTGGGTCAAAAATGAGGGCAATTATAGACAAAATTTCTCTCTTTGTAACCAGCATCTTTTTTGGGCATATTGTAGGGAAGTTCATCATTCTTGGCCTTCCATAGCAACCCTAATGTTTTTGTTTGATCAAAGCTATAGTCATTTGAATCTTCAGAAAATTCTATTAACTCTGGACAGTTACTTTGCCATTTATGTAGTTCCATATCACAAGTTTTAAATATTTGAGTTAATTCTTGCTTTAGACACTTTACACTTTCCAAATTTGACCCTCCACTCAATATGTCATCCATGTACATATCCTTCTGTACTATTTGAGAAGCCAATGGAAATTTCAGTTGTTCATCAGTATCTAGCTGTTGAAGACACCTCTGAGTCAAATATGGATTACTAGTGATTCCATACGTCACTGTGCATAATTGATACGTTTTAATATTCGCTTCCTTACTATCTTTCCGTACAATTCTTTGCAAGTTTCTTTGTGCAGGATCAATCCAAATCATTCTATACATTTTTTGAATGTTGGTAGTAAAAGCAAAAATATGTTTTTTAAACCTCAATATTATAGCAAATAAATCATCTTGAATTACACCACCATTTAGCTGTTTGGAATTTAATGACTCACCAGTTGAAGTAATTTGTGAAGCGTTGAACACAACTCTACATTTCGTACTCGTTTTCTGTGGTCTATAAACTGCATGAAGGGGTAAATAGTAGACAACTTCAGGTTCTTGCGTCATAGAAACTTCTTGCATATGATTCAAGCACTCATATTCACTCATAAATTGACGATATAATGCCAGAAGTTCTGGATTCCTTTCTAACTTATACCACAAAGAATTTAATCTTTTGACTGCAATCTCTCTAGACTAACCCAATAATTTTGGATCTTTTCTACATGACATTTGTACCACAAATTTTCCTGATTTATCCATTTTATGAGTTTTTATAAAATGATTATTAGCTTCAATTCTCTCAGCAGTTTCATATTTCTGTGTTTCTTCAGTTTGTTCTATTTCCCAAAAATTCCGCATAATTTTGTTTAAATCACCACCCTCTTTTATAAGCCCACAATGTACTTTAGTCTCAGTTACTATTGGTACACTACCACTCACTACAAATCCGAATACTGTGTTTTGTAAAATTAAATTAAATTAGTATTAGTAGGGTAAATTCTGTCAGGTTTTAATAGTCCATAAAAATTCTCTGCTCCCAGAATTTAAATCGATTGGATCTGGAACATTAAATCCCGAATCCGCTAACTTAATGTTTTTTAATTCCGGAACGCCAAATCAATTTGCCTTGAAGGGGTCAAATTTGTAACACTGGAAACAACCAAAAATTCTAAATCTAATTTGAAATTTCTTAAATCATTAACTTTAGATTTAATTGTCACAGACATTCCATTTAAACCTGAAACTCCAATATTTTGTTTTCCTATCTTAAATTAAGCTTGTCAACGCAATTCTTACTCAAACAATTAGCACTGGTTCAATGTCTAATAAACCACGAACGCGTAAAACATTTCCCAAGTCATCGATTAAAAAACAAATAAAAGTGCTAAGTAGTACAGACTTCAAATTTGTTGACGAAGTTTAACAATTTGCACGTCAATAAGTATAACATGTTGATGAAGTATAACAATCGCCGCCAATACGCTCATTTACTGGCATATTTTTATAATAAGGACATTCATATATGGGGTGATTCTCATTACATGATAAAACACACTTATTATTTTTAACTTCCGAAAGGAAAACTCTCGACGTGTATTTTGTCTCGGATAATTTATTAAACTTCGAGTTTTCCACCTAAGTCTTACCTCGGAAAGTAAAATATAAATCAATTTCTTTCCCTAATTCAGAGGGTTTATACCATGTGTCAGCCTGTCTCATAATAATATGACACGTAGTTTCTCTATCTAAGGTCTGGCATATTTTATCCGACACAAATAAATCTTTGAGAGTTTCGAAATCTATTACCTTCCTCAATTGTAAATAATATTCCCAGCTCGTCGTTAATCTGGATGCAAATTGTAAGTATGTTTCATTTGGTTGGCGGTGGGCTTTCCTAAAATGTTCTAAACATGATTGAAGGGTATGTTCAAATTCTCGAAGTACTATTGTTTTTACTTAAGAATACTCATTCAACTCGTCATCCTTTATGTAAGTTATCACATTAGTCGCCCTTTCCCCTAGCAAATTTAACAAAATCTCCGCTTTGCATTTATCAGGGACGTTTTTTGAAATAAAGGCCCTTTCTAAAGATACAAAAAAATCAATCCTCAGGTCTACTAGGAATTTTAATAGTTAAAGTACAGACACTTTTTATGAGAGAGTCTAAAGATTCAGTCTGATTATTTTCAACATTTTCACCTTCTGAATTTGACTTAGATTCCGCTTTCACGCGAGCAATTTCTAATTCCATTTTCGTTCTTTCAAGTTTAAGTTTTTCTAATTCTAATTGTTGAAGCACTTCAGATTTTTTCTGTTCGAGCTTAATTTTCTCTAACTCTAGTTGTCGAAACTCATCGGACTTTCGCTCTTCAATTATCGTATTTGCTAATTCTACAACGGAATATTTCTCTGTCACGTACTTCTGGTTTTGTTTTTAATACTGCTTAAGTCTGATACATTCATTTTCTCATTGACATCTTCTCCTAACTCAATAGCAATTAATATCAAATCCTCCTTTTTTTACACCTTTAAACATTTTGGATAGTTATTAATACTTCAATATATATATATATAAAGATCTATTCTCAGAACATGTAAATTACTCAGTCACATACCTCAATTACGTTGACGATACTCAGCAGAGGCGTAAATTATCACTCATAGCCATTATATAGATCCATAGGTTGCTGGTTTTCACCGGTGAGACTATGACCAATGTTATAGCTGTTTTAACTCAATTAATACTCAATCTAGGACTGTATAAAAACACACACTTTATATCTCCGACTCTCATATGGTTACTGCCGGTTTCTTTTTTATAACTATAGGGGGAGCTGCGCTCGCAGGCGCCATTAGTTGTCAGTCTATGCTTACTTTCTACACAATTAAATTGATTAGGGCATATAATTTAAAGTATATTCCCCAAAATTGCAAATATCCATGTCTAAGGTGGAAGTCGAATCCATGAACTTTTAGCGATAAGCTCAGCTCCATTACTAAGTAAAATTGAAGCTCCCGTCGAACACTTACTCCAACATGTTGCAAGGTTTTGAAAATTTCATATTATTTTTTTTAATGTGAAGAAAAAAACACAGATCATTTATCTTATATTCTCACTGAAATGAATAGCTAAAACACTTTAACTAATAATTCCTATTTTGAAAATACCTTTTTTTTAATAATTAAAGAGTAAATCATAAGTTTAAAATTTGTGTGCATGCGCACTCATAAAAAAATCGAGTGGTTTTCACCACTGGATGAGCGACTGATATTTTGCACTCCATTAATAAATAAAATGAATCCTTTTCTACTTAACTGGGTAGAGAAGTTCTCTTTCAAACACTCCATCCTCGATTCAAACCAATTTTCACTCTTTTTTTGACGTGTTTATGGCAGAAAGCAAATATGATGTACTCTGGTTTAAATCATCACGTGGCTTTATGCTTTCGGTTTAGTTTCGCTAAAAATGGAGGAATTTAAAACTTCATTTTGTAAACGTGATCTATTTTAATTAAAAATATATATAATTGGATAAGAAGGAGCGCAGAAACTTTACGGTCTTTATTTCTTATAATTAATTGAATGACTAAATCAAATCTTCATATTTGTGATTTGCCACCATGATATAAACTTTCTTATTCGAAAGTGTGAATGAATGAATTCTATTGAGTTTCTATTCATGTAATGTTTAAAATATTTGAAATTTCTGCTTAATTGATAATGTTTAATAATATAAAAATGTGTTTGGCAATTCTATTTTTTATTTCAAATACTATTTTCTGTCAAAATTCAATTTATTATAAATTAATAGTAAATTATAATGAATGCATATTTAAATTCTTTTAATTTCGAAACTGTGTGCGCGTGAATGACTTAGTTTTCTCGTTGATTTAAATATCCGATGTATATTATAAAAATATTATTTAATATAATTTATTGTACTGAATTGAAAGTGCGATTAATATCAAATACAACATTTTACCAATGAATAAGAATAAATTTTTTCCTAAATTATATTCGAAGCTTTTTAATATAAATGTTAACACAATATAAAGCAAATATTAATCTTCAGAATATTACTTGACAGTATGTATTTTATTTATTAAAATTTCACTGACAATATGTATTTTATATAAATTATATAAAACTTCATCGACAATTTTTAATTTGATTGTTACTATGTAAAAGCATTTGTAGATAAAACGAAAACAAAATTTTATGTGTACCAAAATCTACTATTAATTTGTATAATATTTTAGAATTTCCAACTAAAAATTTTGTCGATGGAAATAGAATTTATATTCGTATTTTATGGTTGTCATTGTCATCAGTGAAGAAAAAAATAAAAAACAAAATTAGCAAAAGCAAATCTGAAACATGTTATTTTGAAGATGATGAAATGCAATGTAAGGAAGAAATGGCTGGTATATTCTGTATAATGTGTAATCAAAATAAGTTTTATGGAGACTGAGAAAATGTTAACTATTGTTATTACTATAAGTATTAATTTCATTTTGCTTGTAAAATGTATTTAAAAGTTTGAAGTAATATTCTATGTTTAATTTAAGAATGTAGTAACTTAATTAAATGACATGAGAATTCCAATCAATATTTTCAGTTAAAATCTCTTATTAAAGTTTTTGGTTTTTAAAGTTGGTTTAAAAATAATGAAAGGTAATTATTATTATTCATTAAATTAATATTACTTTGGTAATTAGCTTAAGAAATTTTAATAATGTTTTTAAAATTTATTTTGAAATAAAGTTTTGTTTGTTTTTACAGCTAAAACCAAATTTTATTTATCTTTATAATAAATTTATAATTCATTTAAAATTTTCTGAATTTTTAATTTGAATTTAATTATTTAAAAATTAAATATCCAGTATTTATAATTCATTTGACCATAACTAGTTTTTACATGTATGATATTTTTGAGTAAACACATATGTGTATTTTTCCTCTCAGATAAAATAATTATAATTTGAAATGCTTTATGAAATATATCGAGAAAAAATATTTGAACTTATGAAGAAAATGTTTAAAACAAAATAACATTTTGTGATGAAAAATAGATAATCTATTGTTCTATTCTATAACAGAATTTATGTCTCTAAGTATCCAAAAGAGGCTACTTTTAATGAAACATTGGTAATATAAAACCTGTATTTTTTTACATATTTAAGGATGAATTTTAAAGTATTCATGAATGTACTAAACTTTTATATCAACATTATTTTCTAACAATGCCACAATGACTAAAGCACACCAAAATTTAGAATTCTTTACATAATTTGTATATCTGCAGTTTTAATGGTAGATTATGAAACATGCTGTTCATGCATTTCCAAGATTTTTTATTGCATGTGAATGAGATATTTTAAATTATTTTAATGCCAAAAACATTTAGTTGAAACTTTTCAGACAAAAATTTTTTTATATAAAAATGGAAGAAAAATCTCATTGTTATTTTGATATTTGTTTAATGATTGCTTGATCTAAACGAAAGTAATTAAATATATATTTTTTACAAAATACGCAATGTTGTATATATGCAGTATCTTTTATTATATGGTAGTTTTCTATCTTGTATTTTTAAAAATCATTCTACTTGCAATGCATTTGAATATTAATCTGTGTGATACAAAAGCATAGTTTCAAAATTCTTTTGTTGTAATTTGTAAAAAAAAAAATTATTCATTTAGTTTCACCTGTTTTTCAGTTATAGTTGATTGATTCAAAATGCTTTAACATTAAAAATACATTTATTTATGCATGTATATATTATTATTTAATGTTTAAAAATCTATTTTGTAAATTAATAGTGGCTATATCTATTTCATAACAAAGAAAAAATACAAAATTATTTTGTATTTGTTTTATTATATATCAATATTTATCACTTTTGCCACATTCTTATAAAAAGTTTCAAAAACTACTTGATAATCATTAATTTACTAACTTTTAAGTTACTACGTTTTAATTAATTAATGATACCATTTTTTTAACAAATTACACTTGCTTTAAATTACAATAAAAAGTTATATTAATTTAATATATATGATTATTCTCTTTATTACAGATAGATTTGGAATTTGATATTCAAAGGCTGACTGTTTTCTCAGTCTGCATTCTATGCCCCTAGAATATGTTCAAAAACATGTCCTGTAATATGGAATAAATATGTGAGAATTCAGGATGATAGTATCTTTTAGGCTGAATATAGTTTCAAAACAGAATATAATTACGTAGATATCTAACTTCTTGCAGCTTTATTTTTTTTAATAAAAAAGGCTTTATTTTTTTGAAGTATTATTCTTATGAAATGTTTTGGTATTAAAGTTTATATAAACACTATAATGAGAATACAAATATTATAGAAACTTTAGTTATTATGATTTTTTTCGAATTAGGTGAAAAGATCTGTAGCAGAAGAACAGCACTCAAAAGTAGTCTTGCTTTTCTATGGTCAAAAGCAAGACCTGAATATGAAATCTTTTTATGTGGGGATTTATTGATGCAAGATTAAAAAGTGTCCAATATTTTATATAAATGTGTTTAATGTTAAGTACTGTATTTTATGCTCTCATGGAAATTAAAAATGGTTCAATTGCGACTTTAAACAATACATTCTTACTATAAACGATCAAGATCTAAATTTTGCAAAATACAAGTATTAAATGCGTATTATTAATTATAAATGCTTTTTTATTCTTATTTTGTTTTATTAAACTGACAGTAAAACTGTCAAGCTCCGGTATTAATTTGACATCATAAACATAAGAATTTCTATATACACATTTTTATTTAATTTTTTTCTGTATTAAAAATTGAATAAATGTTTTTTGTGTAGTCTTGCATTTTATTTTTAATTCCATTCTTAGTTTCATTGAAGTTATTTTCAGTTTAAACTAAACTTGGAAAATATATCATAAAACAAGATTTATTTGCAAAAACTTAGGTCAGTTTTGTTCAACAGAAAATTCTAAATATTTGTCTGTACTATAAATAAATTATTTTTACAAAAGAACTTGAATTCTATTTATTTATATACAATATTTATGTATTTATTAAATTATGTACAATTTTTTGTACTATAATAAAGTATGTAAAAATAATTTTGTACTTAATGGGCCCATAGTAAACTCAACTGAAAAATAAATAGTGAGATGATTTTTTCTTGAGAGTGTGTGTGCTACACTCACATATAAAACTAAATCGATATATAAATAATATAATAAATGGCTGAATAATTTGCTTGATAATGTATGTAATTTAAAAATCACTATTATTATCCAAATCAATTAAAATGTCATATTCAATTGTATTGTTATAGTATTGAATAAAGAAAAAAATCATATATCTTTATATTGTAATTGTCAAATATATATATATATATATATATATATATATATATATATATATATATATATATATATATATATATATATATATATATACATATATATATACATATATATATATATATCCTTATAATAAAGAATTCAAAACCTAATTTCTACACTAAATTGTCAATATAAAAAAAATTAGCAATACTTCTATAAAAGATTGAAATTCACTCTTTTTTCTATCTAATTTACCCCTTTAAGCGATTTGTTGTTTCTCCCCTTAAAAGGAGTGGCTTACCCACATCTTTCAAAAGAATAAATTTCTATTTTAAAGGTTGGTTGAGTTTTGTGAAAATAAAAGAGTGAAATTTCACTCCTTCTGAGTGAAATCCATTCGATTTTTCTAAGAGTGGTGTAAAGTAAAAATCTAAATGTGAGCAGTGAAAAATATAAAATGTGACGAGACCAATAACTGGAATACTTAGCGTAAAATCGCATTTTTAGCAAAATAAATTTTTTTGCAGAAATGGTCGAAAGAATGGAATCGTGACACTAACTTGTGACCATTTTTCCTGTTCATGGTTATTGTCGAGACAAATTGCTTCTCTTGATGAAAGAGACCCAATGAGATTTCTAAAACAAGTATTAGAGAAGAATTTTGTTTGAACTATTTTGGTAAAAATTTACTTAAAATTGATTCATTAAGTTTCAGTGTGTGATTTACCTGAATGTCAATTTAATGGTATCCATGTTATATTAATAAAAAGTGAACTTTTAAAGCAGGATTGAAATTTTTTACACAATATTTTTTTAATGCTTGCATTTGTTAGGCATAGATTTGAAATCTTTAACGTAGATTCTACTGAAACTTTTATTTGTCCCATTATTCTAAATTTTATGTCACGTTATTTTGAAAAATAAGTGTTCGAGATAGGGAATTCTGGCACATTTTGTGAATAAAAACAGCTTTGTTGTCATGTTGTAAGAAGTGATTCATTTGGTACTTTTCCATTATATCCCCTGTTGTGATTCTAAAGAAATAACATGTTTCTTAATACGATGATTTCATTGGCTCAAAATCTTATTTAAAATCTTATCGAATATTTTTTGTGCAAAAATTGACTAAAAAATGATAAAAAATCTAAACACGCTCAATGCTGAACAAAGCTAAAGCTAGTTGGTACAAGAGATTACTTGGTGATAATTTTGCCAATTAAAAAGAGGTCACACATCACAAAGGGCAAAAACCAGCCAAATACTACAAAATTTATTTTTGTTTCATTGGAAAAAGGTTATACAGATGCAATTGCTAAATGGTTTCCGCCAGAAAAAAATTGCCGTTTAAATAAGTTTTGTCAATAAGTGATTACTATTATATTTATAAAATGTTTATATTATTTTTTAGTTGTAAACACGCATATCTTTTTTAAACAAATGGAATATTTACGACAGTAATTTGCGAATTTTTGTTTCCTTTCCCGCGAAATGGAAAAGTACCATTACTTTTTGGGCCAATTAAGAAACTGAGACTCATCACCTTATTGGAATGATTTTTATTTATTAACTGTATCTTAGAAAGCTCAATCATCACTACATTTCACACCACACAGATGCAGCAACACATTCAGGAGTAGAGAAACATGCTGATCAGTTTGAAAGTTCCTTTCGAGAGAACTAGTTCGGAAAGTTCCTATCAAGATATTTGAGAACTAGTGAAAAACGTTACTATTCGCAATCTTTCTCTGTTTATTCACAAGTTTTGATCATTATAATAATACGGTGCAATTTCCTGTGTTTCATTCATACGCCTGTGCAAGAAATCGGAAAAAAAAACAATTTATACAATCCGTTATTCCAACTCTAATTAGTAACTTTTAAATTATGATATAAAATTATACATTAAAATGTAATAATATTTCACAGTTATGCATATAATTTTTTAAAATAATCATATCATTTGTTTGAGTATAAACTTTAGAATGCTATGAAAAAAATTTAACATCAAGTATTACAATGAGTCTATATTTGTGTAAAATACTGTTAATGTACATAAATATTTATCTCAGCAGTTATTTTACTTTACAAAGCTTACTATATAAACAATTGACAAAAGGAGAAAATGTTTGTACATTTTATATAAAGAGTGACAAATCAAAAAAATTATTATTTTCTAAAAGCTTGGCATATTTTAATGTAGACTTTTGCAAAAAATATATAAGGTTATCCATTAAATGCAGAAATTACTAGAAAAGGTCATATTTTTTGTAAAGATAAAGCATATTAAATTTGAAAAATGTGAAACAAATATAAATACATTTGACATTATAAAATAAATTTAAATGTAATATTTAGTGCAGCAATGGCAGTACTAAGTTGGAAAGTATTATGCAGTTAATATATAGGCAACTCAATTGAAAAGATTTTGTCACCTTAAAAAAAGAATTCTTCTTTATTGTTGAGAATATTTGTAATTTAATAATGATTTTCATTCAAATTAAAATAATTTTTAAAATCTGTTCAAGAATTAAATTGAATGAATGTGAGATAGTTATGTATTTAAAACAGAATAATTTTCAGTTAAGGTCCAATGTATCAAGGAACATTTTTTAGTGTTGATTGAGTTTCCTAAATAAAATATTTACTTAATATCTCTAATTTAAGGATTTCTTTAATTTTTTTTGTATAAAAAAACGTATTTTTTGGAAATTTTTACACATATTATATCTTAAACAATTTTTGATCGCAACTCTGATAACTTTTTATCGTTTGTTCCCTGTTAAATCAGAAGGGAAAGAATATAACGAAACTTAAGGTTGAATGAAATTTAAGGAATATATAGTTTATATACTATTAACTCTATTTCTTTATATAATTTAAAATTTGTCTCAAATAAAAATGTGATTGTCAGGTTAGCTTTTGAGATGCAAACTTTTCTCACGCTGATTAAAGAAAGATTAAACTAATTTTCGATACAAAATATATTTTTAGCATTTTGTTCCATTCTATAAGCAAGAAGTTAGAATTTGATAAACGTTAAAAATTATCTAAATATATTCTTTGTATATGAGTCATTCTTCTATATACGAGGTGCTATGTAGGGATTGAAAAGCTTAGTCTCAACCATTGCTACAGCTCATATTTTTATCTCTCCTAACTATATCTTTAGAAATTCTAATAATTCTATATAGACCAATATTTGGGCTAAAAACCCAAAAGAAATTGGGCCAAGCAAACAAGAAGGCAGTGTAATATGATTTAGATGAGCTATAGAATCTAAAGATTCTTTTTCTTTTCCATGACGTTGTCACAGTACCCGGTATAGAACAAACCTGCGTTTTTAAAACAATTCGGTTAAAGTAATACTTCAATAATGCTGAAATATATATCAGCTGAAATAAAAATATGTAAAATGTGCCAAATATTTATTTTGAAATTTATGATAAATGATTGTTAATGGAGTTTCAGTTTTAATTATAAACTATAACACACGTTGCTCCCAGTTCCATACTTTAATTTCATTTTATTAATTTATACTATCTCCAATGAGATAAAATTTGTTATTTAATGTGAAAAAGGTTATTATTTAATGAAACGTTTCTGCTAGCAAATTAAGCTTTAATTTGAATGGGAGATATTTTGATAAATTACACTGTAATCAAAACTTTATATAATTTTCAAAAATTCTTATTGAGCTGACTTTTTTCATAACCTTAAATGCTCCTGAGAAATTACATCCAAACGAACTAGTTTTTTTCAGGAGTATTTTTCAAATTTACTGAATTGAACATTTAAAAAATTTATAAAAGATTTAAAATTTGACATTTTGGGGAACAGTATTCCTTCACTTTAAATGTATCAATAAATAGTGAAATATTGGTATAAAATAAAGACTTATAACTGATTTAATTTTTAACTGTCAAACTTTGAGAGTTGATAAAAGCTAATATGTATATATATATATATATATATATATATATATATATATATATATATATATATATATATATATATATATATATATATTTATTGTTAGAGTAGTTGATATGTTATAAACCATTTGAGTACTCAAAATAAATTACTCTTATTACCATGCAATTAACCGTATTAATTTTATTCCTGACAGCTAACATTCAAAACTAAAGTTATTTAACTATTATTTATCTAAACCGAATATTATACGAAATGAATAATAAAATTCAGTATTCGAAATTTTTAGAATATATTGTGAAATGATATTTTAGCAAAGTTTTGATTTAATATTAAACCCGAATTGTTTATAATATTATTTAATACAATGAAGTAATACTATAAATAAAATAATAGTAAAGTTGTAAATAAAAATTTTTCAATTTATGTTAATGTTTATGAATTAAGAGGTTATAGAACTTTTATTGTCAAGTAAAATTCTTATTTTTATTTGTTGTTCTAAAATTATGTAAGGTTTTAAATAATAAATAAGATTAAGAATAAAAACATACAAACAGTTAGTTAATAGAATGAAATTTTGATTTTTAAAATGAATTTTTTTATTAAAAATTAGATTTCTCAATTTATGCTATTTGCCCTTAATATTTTATAGTTTCTTCAATAAATAATTTTTAGGTGTTTTTTTTTAATTTAATAATAAATTACTACTTTATAGTCAGTTAATTCTGACAAGCTCTTTGAATTTTTGTATTTGGGAACAAAAATTAAATAATTAGGAACACTTTTCAGTGCACAGCAAAGAAGATTCATGTTTTCTCATGTATTCTAACATATAAACAGAAGACCACTAATCACGTACTATTTACATTATATACACGCATCTATAAATAAGGTTTGGAGGTGAACTTACAGTTACAGATATGATTAACTGAACTTCCATATTTAATAAATTAATTAAATGAGAATTTCTCTAAAACAAACAAACGATTTTCAAGAGATAGGTTCTAAATTTGACGCGTTTAGAATAATTTTTGGCATATACTTTTCACTTTTTGATTTATAACTTATTTTTTTAATATTAAAATATTCTAAATTAATTATTTCTAAGATATTAACAAGTATTTTGAAAGAGCTACTTTAAAAGTTCTATTCCCACAATGCTACTAATTAAATAATTTTAAAAGACGTAATTTTAGTTTACGTAAAACTAATAAATTAGTAACATAAATTAAAATAAAATTAATAATATTTTTCGTTGATTATATTAGATTTGTGTCATATCAAATATTTTATTTCTGAACATGTGGATGCCGTTTGAAACATGAATTATCATATTATCAATATATTATAAGAAACTGATGCTTTTAAAAATATTTTTAAACAGAAAATAATTTAACTTTGAAGCTGTAGTTTTTAAATAAAGTTCACCTCCTACAAATGAACGATAACAGATATAGATGATTCTTGACCGTTGTTTAATGAGTATTCTCATATATACATTAAAAGCTTTTATTTATATTTAGCTATATTTATCGATGAACTTATTTTGATCTTGGAATACTATTATTCTAATATTCATAAAATAAACATATATATGCATTCGATTAATAATTGATGATTAATTGATTCACTAATCTAAAACAAAATACTAAACACCTTATTTAAAAAAAATTGGAATTTATCTTTTTTCTCCTAATACAGTGATTTTCTACTGTCATGATAGATAATTTTTTAATCAGTTTTCATAACTATAAAAATACTGTACACCTTGAAATTATGCTGATTGACACAAAAGACATCTTTTTAATTTTTTAAAATTTTTATCATGCTATTTTCAACGGTAATAAAACTTTCTACCAGCTATGGCGGGTATATATTGCAAGCAAGTCATATAAGCGTCCTCATCGAATACTCATTCAAATGGACAAGAATCACCTGAACAATGTGCTCAAATATGCAGGTAAACGCAGGTGAAACACTTTATCATTCGGTCGAGCGATGGTCAGAGTGAAATTTGGCGAAAGGGCTAATAAGCAGATAAATTACAAGTCGACACTTTCTCCCGCAGCTTCACTTCCTGTAAAGAAAAGCAATCTTGTTATTTTTGGAAAGGCGATATTTTATTGGTGATTACAAGAAAATATAATGAAAACGAGAAACCCTATATCATAGAGTTAATTTCATCTTTATTTGAAAGGCGATATAAGCGTTAAATAAATGTATCTTATTAATTTACAATTATATTATTTGGATTTTATTAGTGCCAAAGATTTACAAATGATAAAAAAAATTCAAGCAAAACAAGATGAATATTAAGATACAAAATTTTTGCATTTTTTTAAAATTCTGATATTTGAAATATAAAATAGAGCGAGATTGCGATGTTAAAAGTTTGAGCTTGAGCGCGAACGGGATTTTGAAAACCAAATATTGCGCTAAATGACGTTATTTATGTTAGCAAAATAACTGTGCAATGTTTGGCGTGAAAATTGGAAATCGCGCCAAATCAGTACTTAAATACTATTTTATCAAAAATGATTTTTTTCAGAAACAACTATCAAGCTTTATTGTTTGAAATTATGAAT
Organism: Latrodectus hesperus; assembly: GCA_037975125.1. Lineage (NCBI taxonomy): Eukaryota > Metazoa > Arthropoda > Arachnida > Araneae > Theridiidae > Latrodectus > Latrodectus hesperus. The sequence continues at coordinate 117,990,670 of CM075851.1, forward strand.
TATCGGAAATATATATAATATGCATGCTTAATCATACAGATGTACAAATACAAGGCTTAGACATAAATTATTTGCACTTTTTCGGTAATTATTTGGCTACCTAAGGAGAAGTTTTGTAAAGAAATATCAATCTGGGGCACAGAGAGAAATAGTGTTTTATTCAAAAAATAACTAAACAAATGGCGTACAAATAGATCTCTGAGTGAATCTAATCAAAATATAGCTTTGTTGAGCGATTCAATGCAAATTAAATATTTATAATGGACATTAAGTTCAATCCTGGAATATGGAGTGTGACAACTTCATCACTTAACGATGACATGAAATTATGGCATATTTGACAATATTAATAGGATTTAAATGGGCCGTGGTAGCCTAGTGGTCCGTCCAGAAGAACAGGGTTCAATTTCCAATGCCGCCAAAGACTTATCAAGTACATGCAATATACTTGTTCGTTAAATCTGGGGAATCAAAAGTCCTATGGTCGGTAGTTACCAAGGGTGTAATGGTCTGAAGAAAATTTCCTCATCCTTCAAACCAAAGTCAAATTGAGGGAGTGGATCCTATAGTGGTGCCATCTATCGGAGGAGTCTTTCACCTTTTTGGCGCTCTGATTAAAAAACGAAAGACTTCTGTCTATATTTCGCATAGCTTCACTTGTCCAAGTGTCAGAAGAACAAACTTATTGAAACGGCGATAACAAAGTGGGAGTTCACCTTTGTGTCACCCCGCCAAAGGCATCACTCAATTTCAATTGGGTTCATTCACTGCTGTAGTTTAAAAAAAAGTACTGATTTTGTTGTCGCCATGTGTCAATGTGTCGGTTATATGCAGCCAAAAATGTGTAATGAACTCTACCGGAAAAATAGTTCGTGGGTTCGAATCCCAACCTTGGGTATGGATGTTTGTAGTGGTTCCACTTTAAACCATAGGTTCCGGTCTAATTAGCCCTATGACCGTTGAGCGACAAACAAACTGTGGCCAATACTGGTTTGAGTCACATAAAAGGCATCGAATGTTGATGAAGGTCTGCAATTTGTTGTGTTATGCTTTTGATTTAACATGGGACATTCTGCAGCATTGCACATATATATCTTATTTATTTTTTCACTGCAACTATGGAGTGCGGTTCCATGGACTTCCTGAATTCATTATGCTTAACACACAAAGTGCCTGTTTGTATCGATGCGAGACATTGTTGTCATGGAGTCTATTACAGTAAAAGCTCTGCTAAGTCCCAGGTTTTACCGGCATAATTTAATTGCATTAAAGTATTTCGGTAAAAATCCTAAAGAGACAAATTTTATTCATTTTTGACTCAAGGCAAATTTTGGTTCACAAATTATATTTTTTAACTTAGGAATTTTATTTTTGATAGGCAGTATTAAGCTATCATAAATATTGAACGTTTTATAGTTTTGCATTTTTATGCGTTTAATTTATATAAAATGCTAAAAATCTAATTAATTAAGTAAATACAATGACAAATAAACTACCAGAAGCAAAATAATGAATAGATGACATTCAAATAATTAAAATGTTTAATTGAATAAAGCTCAAAGTTTCGAAATTAAATTTTAACAATCAAATCATAAGCTTCATCTTCAAGTAACTTTTATAAATTGCTCTTTGTAGCGGACGATCTAATCTAAATATAAATATAGATATCAAAATTATATCACAGATTTAGAGCTATTATTGAATAATATACTTTACAATATATAAGAATGACCCATTAACATATGGGTGCGGTAGCCTAGTCGTCCGGAAGGATGGGGTTCAATTCCCAAAGACCCATCGAGTACTTGCGATATACGTGGTCATTAAATCTGTGAAATCGAAACACTTGTGGTCAATCATTGAGCAGTTACCATGGGTCTGGAGATCCGGCTTCAGATCAATGTCAAAATTGAGATAGTGGATTCTCTGGTAGTGCCATCTATCGGAGGATTCTTAGAGCAAAGTCGTACTTTTACCTTCGTGGTGCTCTGGTTAAACGAAAGACAACTGATTCGCACAGCTAACGTCATAGCAAGCTTGGCATATCCAAGTGACAACAGCACATATACGTGATCATCACAAAATCCAATTCCAGAAAGAATTGATAGGTAATAAGAGACAGTACTTACCTGGATCACATATAACACTTTGGCTCTTGCCAACGAGGGAAGACTCTTTAAGTCGCTTTGACAGAAGCATGGGAGGGGCTTTTTGTTGGACGCCATCTGCAAAAATCATTCATTATGTACAACAATTCAAATGCTTTCATTTAAGACTGTTTTAGAGTTGCTTCACTACTCAATTTCCCAGATTAGTCGCATAAGCAACTGAAAGGAAAATCTTTATTCATACTTATTCCAGATAATCTTTGCTGGACTTAACGATACTATATCATCAAAATAATTTTGTGCTTGAAAATTGTCAGTCTCATAAAAAAATATTTCCTTTAAGTGTAGTTTCAGCTTGTAGAGCAGGTAATATTTACAGGGAATAAATCTAGGGTGTGAAAAAGATGATGAAGTAAAATCATCTTTTAGAAGTCAAAAACTTGGAGAGAATGGCAATAAATTTTGCAGACATTTTATTTTTCTTTAAAGCTTCGGTCCTGACCCTATGGATTGCCTTGTTTTTCTGATACCATCGAGAAATATAATACAATATATCGTCTTTTGAAATGACACTTAATTTCATCTGTTGATCGATAACTTATCTAGCAGTTGTGTATTCATTTCTTTTTTAATCATTTGTTTCAATATCAGGAAGACACTTGCGATTCCGCGCTTAAGTTTACAGCTAATCTGCTATATTATATTAGCTATCTTTTTAAGCTTGAAAATAAAATTTTGTGCTGTTAGGTCTGATTTACTTTTGGAATGGTTAAGTTAAAATTAATTAAACGATCGTATAATGTATGGCTAACAATATGCAATTTTATATTTTAATCTCTTCGAACATGAAAGCGAAATATAAGTTTGGTTTTTCATACAAGTTTGGTTTTATACTTTATAAACAGCCATCAGATTGTACAAATGCGAAATATTAACACTTCGTCGAAAATTCAACCAATTAAGTATCGATAGAAGCAAATTTTGAATTTTAGGGACTTCATCATTAAAAAATAAAATAATTAAGATTTAGACAATGTCTAGAATCAAAAATATTTTACTAAATTAATGTAACTACTAAATATATAAATTTTTCAAATGATTCCCTCGAAGAATGTGTCTTTACATTCCATTTGGGCTTACATCAGAACATAAAATGGATTGAATTCATGCCATTAATGCTAAATTTATTGCCTAACATCATTAAGGAAATACAGGTTATACATTTTAGAGGTTATTTTGATGAAAAATAGATTTATTTGATAAAATTTAATAAAATGCTACCATATAATGTTCACATTTACTTTTAAAATGCAAAAAACTACAAGTTAAGAGTAATCTAATTATAGGTACTTCTTCATAAATTTCGTAAAATAATTATCGAGCAAGAAAAAATATAAATTACTTTTTTTACTTTTATAAGTTTTTATATACAATGTGTTTTCATTCTATTTTATGCAATTCACAGTAACTTATTATTTGTGAAAAATATATGTATACTGATTATCCTTTCAGCTAATGTTATGCAGATTAATCACATTTATCAGAGCCCGAAAGAGAAAACAATTTATGAAGGATATTTTAACCAAAGATTATATTTAAAATAATTTTAAGACTAGTAAGAAGTACTAGGTTTTAAATCTCAGAAATATGACAAAAATTTTATATAAATGCACACATGTGTGTGTAGAAAAAGAATAACATACCTGGAGTCTTTCCGTCCATCCAATGCAGGCCTTTCCCAATCTCTAAAGGCACAGTCCACGATTCGGGATCAGGAGATCGGACCCCGGTCACCTCTTCCGGAGACTTGACAGTAGTGAGCGGGACTTTAGCCGGATATTTCATAACTGGCACTAAATTGGAACAAAACTGAAAATTATCCTGTATTCTCAGCATTAGTACCGAATGCACTATATATAGTCAGATGAAAATGTAATATGCAAAGACACATAAATACCTTACACAACGATTTCCATTTTTTTGGTTAATCTTCTATTGATTTATAATGATTTTTCGCGAGATGTTTCGGGAAAGATTTTTCCGAGAGTTTTCTGCGAGAAAAGCTCTGAGTTAAAAAAAGAAAAATGCGAGACGGGGGTGACCTAGTAACACAGAGAAAAAATTCACGCTCGTCAATTATGCGAGGTTATACGGTCACAGTTGGCGAGTATTCTATCTTCGTATTGAAACTGAGCTCAAGAATTTCCCCGAAACAGACTTATTAGTCGTTCCCTTGCTTATGCGTCGATTTCATTTTTGAAATTCCTGTCATAAAGTAAATTATTTGCAAAAGTTTATAAAAACTATCTCATTTATTTAAACAGAAATATTAAAAACATTATTGCACATAGAATTTACCTATCGATATAATTTTCAGCTCCAGGTTCAACATATTAAATATATTGTAACTTGATCGAAAAGGGCATAGAATATTTCAGATCAAAGTATTCATAACGAGATACTTTCAAATTATACCGATGATTTTTTTTAGAAACACTAGAAAAATGGAGATGAAACAAGGTTAGAGAAACAGGTAGTTGTTTTTTTCACTGGATAGAAAAAAAAATTATGGGCTCATATTTTTTTGTGTTTTTTTTTTTGAAATGAAATGTTTTGCATTTTCTTCACATTTCTTAAAATGCCTATGATGAAAAAGTTATCAAAAATTCATTGAAATGAATAGATGTATGAAATAATTTTGATTAATAACATCTTTCAAAATAGCCTTTAAATACACAGTTATATGATATATATTTTTATGTGGATCAGATATTTTAATGCGAAAGAAAATTTTAGAACAATTAAAACTCGTATATAAATGAAATATTAAAAACTTTTTTGATTAAAATTTCTTCTTATAAATCCAATATTAACGATTATTGGAAAGTCTAAGAATTTGTCTTGTATTACTTACATAAATATCAGTGAAAATAAAGCCAGTATTCTGATATTTGATAAAGATTTTATTGTAAGAATACATTTTACTGAAATATTATAATTTCTTTCTTCCTTATTCAAATGAATGAGGAAGCATGTTTTACATAGGAAAACAAATCATTTACTGTTATATAAATTTTTATGAGTTTCCAAAGAATTATATTTCTATTCGACTTAATAAATATCTAAATAGAAACAAGCACACATTCCTATACTATTAAAGACCAATAAAATGATATTTAGAATAAATGATGAAGAAGAAGGCTGTCTCTCGGGACTCTATCAACAAGCACTTCTAAAATGAAACATTCCTGCCTGTAGAGGAAATCCCATTGGGACTGTTGTAACAAGTTGTGGCTCATTAATGACCGTTCATAAAATTAACTCATGGAAAACGGACCAGCTAAAACGGGTGTTGAAATTACCCATCAAACATAACTCATTCTTAGATATGTATTTTAGAAAAAATTAAAGAAATCTTCGAAGCATAAAGATGCACGAAAAAGTACAATTAATTCAGCGTATAATTCTGAAAATGAAATTCACAGAATAATTTTAACTAGCAAAGTGCAAAAATTTTGAAATTGCAAACATTCCTATAAATATTAAAAATCATTAAAATTTTACAAAAATTTTGCAAAAATATCCAACAATAAAATCAAACACTAAAAGAGTCTATTACTAAGTTCACGACTCGGAATGAATTATATCTCGCTGAGCCATAAAGATTTTGCAGACTCTTTGGGTCTAAGAAGGAACTTATCTATAACGCACTGAAATGAAAAAAAATTTACTGCTCCGTTTAGTGACCTGCAAACACAACATTTTTTATGATCCTTATTACATATATTAGTATTAACATTTCAAAGTTTTAAATTTAGATTAATAGTTGATATTAGTGACGTACAATACCGTCAGATTTATAAATAAAAAACATGGAAAAAAATATTTGTATAAAATAGTATGTTTAAATATAAAGTGAAGAGAAAAAAAATACTTCGAAGCAAATTGGCACTTTAATAGGATTTAAAACGGCATATTTCATTCAATTTGAAAATTTTTTCAAATTTACATTATATTGAAAGTTAAAAAATAATTTCGCAAATAAAATACTGAATTAAAATTACTGAAATATAGCGCCGCAGATAAAAAGAAATATTTATAATATTGATAAATATTTTTAAATCGAAGTTTTCAAAAATTTTTTATATATATATAGTTTATATAAGTCATTTCCTATCTATTAGAAAAAATTTTGTAAATATTTTTAAAGTTTAAATAAACTTTTAATGAATTTTTAACATTTGTATCCAGTTTTAAATTAAACGCATATTTTAAGCGATGAACTTTTGCTCATGTGTGTTGAATGATTATTTTCATGCGTTGCGTTCCTTAGAATTTCTCTTTTTAAATCGAAATAAACAAAAGTAGAGTTCCACTTTAACTTTAGTGCCACACGGTGCATAGTTATAGTAAAAACATAGAATGGGAAAATAAAGAATTTCTTAAAAAAATTTATCAAAAATTATAATAATTCAATGGACAACCAAAAATAAAAAATTTTATATATATCTACCCTAAATATGAATTAATCTTATTCCGATTTTTTAAAAACAAATATTGGATTTTAATTTAAGAATCCTAAGAATTTGAATGGCAGAGATCACTGACCGTGCTGCCCGTTCATCTTCGCCTGGACGGAATGATCTTCGCCGTTCACCATCTTCCCGCTCTCGGAATCCTCGAATCCGTTCACCAGGGCGCCCTTATCCGGCTTCAGCCAGACTCTGCCTTCCTCGTCTCCTGCCGGACCAGCCGGATGAGGTCTGGCGACCGCCCTTGGCTTCATTCCAACCGGAGACGATTTCTCAACGCCTGCTCAGAAGGGAAAAAAAAAGGGATTAAATTTTTGAAATAGGAACTCCTATCGATCATTTCCCCCAAACTGCTCAGCTAGAAAGAAGCTCAAGAGGAGGGATGCTTTAATGATCAAAGGGTTGATGTCATTTCTTTCCTGTCCTCTCTAACATCCAAGAGTTAAGGCAGTTAACGATGACGATTTCTTTTATCATAAAAATTAAGAGATAACATGTGTTTACGAACATTTCCCTTGAAACGAAAAATCTATAAAAAGATCAAGGTAAAATTAACGAGCGTTTTGTTTCGGAGCACTAATAACTTAAAAATTCAGTTCAAAGTTTTCTGCCTTAAGTTTAAAAGGAATTTTAAAATAAAAATGTGCTAAAAATTTGGAATGTCTTTAAATTTAAAGAGTGACAGAGCAAAAATATATTTAATCTAATTTTAAAATGTCTCATATGAATTGTTTATTATTCAAATGTACTAAACTTATTTCATTGTTTACTATTCTAAAACAGCTCATATGTATGATTGCTGAATTTCATTTAGTTCATTACACGTAAATCCTTTTTTAAAGGGAGTACTTTTACATTTTTTACCGAAATTATATTCTATGGACATGCAAACTTTTGAGAAACAATAGGAAAGAAGAGATCACAGTAACAAAAGAATGTTGAAAACAAACGTTCTGTTGGTAAATATATTCATAAATTAATGTATGAAAATAATTTTGTTTGGAATAAATCTACAATTTTCTTAACAGGAAATTTCCAAATAGTAAAATCCGTGGAAAATAGCAACAATCAAGAAATGCGAAAAACCTGTCCAGTCGCAAAATGAATAGTTCTGTATAAGGTTATCTTGGAGTGCATTACAATCATGCATCATGAACATGATGAATTTTCATTTTTTATGATGAACAGACGGTATCGACATTAGGAACAGTCTCCAAATTGACGACTGCCACAACAGACATAACAAAGATTCTGAAAAACTTTTGTCGTACTAAGTTGCTTTATAGAAATCTTTTGTGGTTTTCGGCACCAAGTTTAAAACCAAAAAGTCAATCCCTAAAATTTTGCCAATATGATATCACATAAAACCGAAGTTAACATTGAAGAATTTGCTTCCGTATATTAACTTGCTGCAAAAATTTGCTATTCATACAAAAGTTCAGTTCTTCCGTAAATAAATCAAACGAAGTGAAAAATCCAACACGTATAATTATTTATAAGTAATATGTATATGAGTTAAAATTTATTACCCTTTTAAAATTATAACTAATTTTACTAAGATCTATTTAAGTATCAGTCAATTAGTATTTTATTTTAAGTTTTGTTCACATTAATAAGTATTTATAATATTTAGTTATTATCCCGTCGACCTTTTTCACTATATATCGAATTTTGGCAAATTTTAATAAATTTTTTTCAAAATGTGAAGGAGAACAATTTACTTATATATGTTTATTATAACAAATAGCCAAAAAACTTTATTGTAAATCATATGGTGTTAAATTCGCATAATTAAACGACATATTTTTCTGCAGATAGGGTCGACAGGATAATATGTAAGTACTGTGATTATGAGCAAAAACAAAGCAATATAAATTATTTGTAACAACTTTTCCTACCATATAAGTCATAGTATAATTTTTTGCCTAGAACCATTAAGTTATAAGAAGTATAGATAAATCAACAGAGGGTAATTACCAACATTTTTATGGAGAGTAACATGGGTTATTCAAACAATCATTAGAAACTAGCAGCATGATTTAGTTTACTATACACGCGATTATTCAATTACTCACCCATAAATTTTACTAAGAAAATTCTTCATTTGAAATTTTCAATTAAAATTAATTTGAGATAATTAATGTAAGTCTTTTTAAAAAGGGAGCTTCTTATTGAGTACTCACTCTGCCTGTGAGCCTTCCTGGAGAGGTCGCCGTGCCCGCGGACTGGCAGGTCCTTGGGGGCCCTGGGCCGCGTCTTCTTCGGGGACTTGACCGGAATCACGGGTTCAGCAGACTTGGGTCGCACTGTTGGGACAGAAACGGGCATCAGTCCCAATGCATGTTGCCGTCAGTGGTGCAACGAATGAAACTGATGGCTGTAAATATTCTATTGGAAACAAATTTTATTGCAACAGAATTCAAGAGAGATTTTTGGGTTTGGCAATTCTGCATATCCGAGAAGTGTTCATTGTCAGAACTCAAAAATCTTTATTCAAAGAGTTCATTGCTTGCAATCCGATGTATGTATAATAAGTGCAGGGATTAGATACGATATTAGTTAAAATTGAATGCGGAGTTTCTAAAAAGAGAGACATTCCCCCGCATAACTCTAAAACGGTGCCAAATTTGTGACCTGGATGCGTTCTTTTTTTCTATTTTGTTTACCAGTTTTAAAATTCAGAGGAATATATTTAGAGAAATAAAATGAATTGGAGTGCTGTCTTTTTAAGAGATAAATTTCTGTCGGTAATAGAATAAATAATGCTTTTTGTATAATATAAACCGTTTAGATAATGAAATATAAAAGTTTAATTAACTCATATATGTTAAATAAAACGCAAAAATCTATATTTCACGGAATAGTTAAATTTTGTTGTAATAGAAGCTTTTAATTAGCCAATTTGATGTGCATAGGTCAATGTACACCAAAATATAATAGACATGTTTTATAAAACTTTATTAATCATCTACAAACTAAGTATAATCATTAATCCTGGCAGAGAACTTACTTCATTTTTCGATATAAATTATTAAAGTTGAAAATGTTTTACTTTTAATAGTTTGAAATAACATTGTGATTAACTTTGATGATAAGATTTATTATTTTGACCATTGATTATAAAGTAAGATTTTATTTACTAGAAAATAAAAAATTATTTTTACTCAAGAACCTTAAAAAAGTTAAATAATATTCAGAATATGAACTTCAAAAAATATGTAATGCATAGATTAATCAAATACGTACCTTTATTTTTTTTAAAAAATTCATTTATATAGTCCGCTTTATTAATCTGGTTATTAAAAGATAATTGTTAGTATTTGGAAACATTTGTTCCCACACGTGAAATATGAGTTTAGATATTTTTTTTATAACGGCTCTCACTCATTAGTCGTTACCCAGTGTCACGGAGGTGAGCAGCACCACCACAAACCAGTTTCATAGAAGAAAGGACTCACAGAAAGAAAGTAACATCCATGCCCGAACCGGGATTCGAGCCCGGGAGCCACAGCTCCGGTGTCAGGAGCACTAACCACTCAGCCATCAGATGGCAAAACTGGTTCAGATAAGATTTAGATGTAGTTTGATTCACTAATTTCAAATAATCATGAAAATAATGTATAAAATGATATCGTTGCGAGTATTTTCAAATTTAACTATAAAAATAAATTTTTAGTTTTATGATATTTTATTTAAAGCTTTTAGAAATATTATGTGTGTTTTGATAAACTTTGTTATGAGAAGGGGGAAAAAGTAATGCTCATTTTTATAATTTTTTGTTAGTAAATATTTCAACCGATTCGAGTTTTGAGAAATTCAAAATGACATTTGATTAAGCTTCATGGGAAACTTGGAGAAACTCACATGAAAGATGAAGTGTATAAATATCAGTTATTTGCATTGTTTGACATGATAGAGAAAAAGATTACCAACCAGTAGTCTTTTCTACATGATGCTTCTTCTTTGTCGATCCTTCTCGTGGCTTTGGTTGATCAAAACTATCCCTGATGGAAAATAAAATAATCAAAATTCAGCATATAAGATTAAAACTTAACTTAAAATATTTACAAACACACGAAAATGGGAATTAAATATTTTCTATCAGCAAAATTCGATAACTAAAATATGAGAGTAAATGGATTCCGGATTTGGAACACAGACCAAACATATGTATTTTTTATTACAATACATATATTTACACTTGTATGCTTGATTCTTGAGATCCGCTTGTAAGTCTTCGTCGATAATAGGACAAACAGCACAATGACAGATGTACAACCACAGAAGAATAACGAAGAAAACACCCAGGTCCATGGTGGGAATCGAACCCACACTCCTACGCTCTCAAGCGATTAGCGGTGATGCTTTAGACCACTCAGCCACGGAGCGCCCACAAACATATGCAGTTCACGAACTTCAGAAGAAAAAGAATTGTTGTTTAAAAATGTTTCCTACCAAGCGTTTTGAGGAAATTGGCATACTTAATAAACGTTACGGTTACCATAAAACACAAGAGGAATTCCAATAATTTAGGGCAAAATTTGTTAGTAGTGAAATGCAAATTTGGTTTCTGTTCTGGATACTCAAAACAAAAGTGGCAGCATATTTCATTACCAGGTGTCAGTTTAGCGTCCCTTTCAGATAAAAGCAATGAACGAAAAATCTTTCTTACGCGAATCGAGAATTTCGGTATCTGAAATACACTGCTGGTCATTAAAATTGCAGTTTCATGAAAGAAAGCAAGCAAGAAAAGATATTAATTATACGACAATATAACATGAAAATAAAATGGTGAAAGTTTCAAGAAGTTTATAGAGGTGGGAAATTTGTGGAAATGGCTGTCGTCCCTGGCAAATAGAATACCCGATTAGACATGGAATCGAACTTGGCTTGGATGAATGAAACCCATTCCGTACTGCTTCAAGTCTATGTCATATTTCGTTAATTGTAGAGGTTAGTAAGGAAACCATCTCTTAGCAACCATGACCAACATTTTTCAATTGATGGGAAAGCTAGAAAACAATCGAATATTTACTGCAGGGAGAAAGACTAGAAAAAGACATTCAACATGCTTTCTAGCATTATCTTATTGAAAGAAAATATACCACAGGGCTCGAAAACAGGACACAACAGCTGGCCTTTAGATGTCAAAAACGTCTTTCAATCCATCCGAAATAGAGATATGCGTGTCGATGACTGACTATACCATCATACCCAGTGCAGGGCTCCTGTGATTGCCATCACTTGATTACTTTTACTCGGAGAATTCATATTTGACCATCAGAATTATACATGTGGAATTTATTTAAAAAAATGACACCAGACTTTTCTGCAATTCAGCTTTGCCATTCCAATCAGGCAACAGAATCACCATCTCTCTCTATGGTGCATTGTAAGGGAATTATAATTGTCCACATACTGATGTCAAAAACGTCTTTCAATCCATCCGAAATAGAGATATGCGTGTCGATGACTGACTATACCATCATACCCAGTGCAGGGCTCCTGTGATTGCCATCACTTGATTACTTTTACTCGGAGAATTCATATTTGACCATCAGAATTATACATGTGGAATTTATTTCAAAAAATGACACCAGACTTTTCTGCAATTCAGCTTTGCCATTCCAATCAGGCAACAGAATCACCATCTCTCTCTATGGTGCATTGTAAGGGAATTATAATTGTCCACATACTGATGTCAAAAACGTCTTTCAATCCATCCGAAATAGAGATATGCGTGTCGATGACTGACTATACCATCATCCCCAGTGCAGGGCTCCTGTGAATGCCATCACTTGATTACTTTTACTCGGAGAATTCATATTTGACCATCAGAATTATACATGTGGAATTTATTTCAAAAAATGACACCAGACTTTTCTGCAATTCAGCTTTGCCATTCCAGTCAGGCAACAGAATCACCATCTCTCTCTATGGTGCATTGTAAGGAAATTATAATTGTCCACATACTGATGTCAAAAACGTCTTTCAATCCATCCGAAATAGAGATATGCGTGTCGATGACTGACTATACCATCATCCCCAGTGCAGGGCTCCTGTGATTGCCATCACTTGATTACTTTTACTCGGAGAATTCATATTTGACCATCAGAATTATACATGTGGAATTTATTTCAAAAAATGACACCAGACTTTTCTGCAATTCAGCTTTGCCATTCCAATCAGGCAACAGAATCACCATCTCTCTCTATGGTGCATTGTAAGGAAATTATAATTGTCCACATACTGATGTCAAAAACGTCTTTCAATCCATCCGAAATAGAGATATGCGTGTCGATGACTGACTATACCATCATACCCAGTGCAGGGCTCCTGTGATTGCCATCACTTGATTACTTTTACTCGGAGAATTCATATTTGACCATCAGAATTATACATGTGGAATTTATTTAAAAAAATGACACCAGACTTTTCTGCAATTCAGCTTTGCCATTCCAATCAGGCAACAGAATCACCATCTCTCTCTATGGTGCATTGTAAGGGAATTATAATTGTCCACATACTGATGTCAAAAACGTCTTTCAATCCATCCGAAATAGAGATATGCGTGTCGATGACTGACTATACCATCATACCCAGTGCAGGGCTCCTGTGATTGCCATCACTTGATTACTTTTACTCGGAGAATTCATATTTGACCATCAGAATTATACATGTGGAATTTATTTCAAAAAATGACACCAGACTTTTTTGCAATTCAGCTTTGCCATTCCAATCAGGCAACAGAATCACCATCTCTCTCTATGGTGCATTGTAAGGAAATTATAATTGTCCACATACTGATGTCAAAAACGTCTTTCAATCCATCCGAAATAGAGATATGCGTGTCGATGACTGACTATACCATCATCCCCAGTGCAGGGCTCTTGTGAATGCCATCACTTGATTACTTTTACTCGGAGAATTCATATTTGACCATCAGAATTATACATGTGGAATTTATTTCAAAAAATGAGACGAGACTTTTCTGCAATTCAGCTTTGCCATTCCAGTCAGGCAACAGAATCACCATCTCTCTCTATGGTGCATTGTAAGGAAATTATAATTGTCCACATACTGATGTCAAAAACGTCTTTCAATCCATCCGAAATAGAGATATGCGTGTCGATGACTGACTATACCATCATACCCAGTGCAGGGCTCCTGTGATTGCCATCACTTGATTACTTTTACTCGGAGAATTCATATTTGACCATCAGAATTATACATGTGGAATTTATTTCAAAAAATGAGACCAGACTTTTCTGCAATTCAGCTTTGCCATTCCAATCAGGCCACAGAATCACCGTCTCTCTCTAGGGTGCATTGTAAGGGAATTGTCCACGCACTGACAGTCCGCACGGTTTGTCGAGCTTTTCGAGTGATTACTTGAGGTGCTGCAAATAAGCTCACTTACTGATCTGTGATGTGGTTGCACGATTTTGCAAAGTCAAATTCACCCTATGTCTGTTCCCACAGGGAGCATCACCGCTAATCGCTTGGGAGCGTAGGAGTGTGGGTTCGATTCCCACCGTGGCCCTGGGTGTTTTCTTCATCATTCTTCTGTGGTTGTACATCTGTCATTGTGCTATTTGTCCTATTATCAACGAAGACTTACAAGCAGATCTCAAGAATCAAGCATACAAGTCTGAATATATGTAATGTAATAAATAAACATAAATAAATATTCCCACAGGGGTTGAGATCTTGTGGATGCCGACCAATCCCGATCCTCAGGAAGTCAACGATTCCATATTCGCATACAATGATTGAATTTCAAACTGTGAATGACAGTATCGTGGAACAATAATCCATACTTTCTATAGGCAATGATTCTGCCTTTAGCGTGTTGTGACAATTTCTGGTAAGTGTTTCTATTCAGAGCATCACACGATATTTTGCGAAGTCTTCAACCTTGCAGAGCACTTTTCGCATTAAAAATCTATTACGCAATTTTTTTAAGCTGTGTTTCAGATGCCGTTTCCTACCTTTGTCGTCCAAGTGTGCCGAAAAACTAATCATTTGCATATTCCAACCACTTTTTCCTTTCATTGGACTTCGATCTTCTTAAAGTCATTCCTCCTCAGTTTTGCAATTTTAATGTTCTTCCCTGTTAAAAGCGTAAAATATGGAATGGCAGCGAGGTTTGAAAATACCAAAAAATTATGAGTTTAACTTAAGGTTATTTTACAGCATTACTTGTTAAACAATCAGAACAACACTTTTCTGTTACGAATGTTTAGTTCTAGAGGCACTAATCATAAGTGATAGGCCTTCCTCATACTACTATTGGAAAGAATCCTCAAAAATACTTCATTTATAATCTTAAGAGTCTTGAATACGGACATGCTTTACAGTTTCGAATGGGCATCTTGTAAATTGAATAGGAAAAATACAGTTAGAAGGGAAATATTCACGATAAGGATAAATACAGTACAAATTCCCATTGTCTTGTCAGAATTCATTTAATTTTCTTGCAAATTTCTTTCAAGAAGAAACTGCTGAAGAACATATTGTACCCGCAGTTACACACAATCGGCATGATGACGTTCTGTCTATTATGACTTTACTTTATAAATCCTTTTCATGCAAATTAACACTTCGCAAGAAAAATTCTGCTCTAACATCTGGTGTTCGTTTTTTTAAAAATAATCTACAGTCATCAGTCTCCCCAGATCTAATTCTATGCAATCATTGGTTATGAGACACAAATAGAATTCATGTTAGAGTGGCCATGATTAATTCAACTATGAGCTATAAAGCAAACAACTCATGAAATTTCCCATATACGTACTTCGTTACATCATCCTGAACGTGATTAACTGAGATAATAAGGAAAGAAAATTACTTGATAATAATCTTAAGATATTAAAGCAAAAATACTTTTCCTACAGCTCAATCGTATTCCTACACTAAATGCGACGGTGACCAAGGCAAAAGGTCCATTGCATTCTTTATTTGTTTTGGGCCTTACCATTAAATGAACATTTTTTAAAAATTATTTGTGAACACACAGTACTTATAGTATAAAATTCATTAGTACACACATTGTTTTTAAAGCTCTTTTTAGAATCTGGATATTTTTATAGCTCGATACTATAATGATTCCTAAATTAACAACTTAATTAAACAATTAAACTTTCTTTCGTATTGAAGACGAGGTACAATAGCTTTATCAGCATCTAAAGTTTAATCAATAAACGTGGTTTCTTTTGAGGCAACGTGATTAGCTTATGTACAGTGGTTAAGCTTATATATTTCTGATAGCTTCTCAATCTGTTGACTAATAAAAAAGTGAATATATTTTGGAGAGGAATCATATTCGTTTTATCACTCAATAGAATATTTTTGGTTACACATTTTTAATCATGTTTTAATTTTTCTTAAAAATAATTCATGTATGTTTTTTAAAAAAAGCCAGATATTTTAGATATTATAAAGCAATGTACTTCACAGAATAGATACATCAAATTTGTGTATAAAAGTATTATTGTAAGTAGGAGTCAAAATGTGCTTAATTCGTCAAAATTCGGATATCATCAGATAATATCACATGTATATCAACTTCATATATAATTTTTCGGTAACAATTTTAAATGTTACTATCCTTCATTCTAATAAAATTTAAATTTTTAATTGGTTACACGTAATTTTCTTAATTCACTTCAAATCACAACATGTTGATTTCACATGGAGACCAATTTAATGTGAGAAAAATAATTTATTTTAAAAACTAAATTACCTACAAAATCCGTAAGTGCCCATTAATAAAAAAGATCTTGATTCGTCAAGCTGACAAAATTAGCCTAAAGATAATGTACGTTTAAAAAAAGATGCAAAGAAAAGCGCAAACTTGGAAAAAATAGGAGATGCTGAAGAATTAATTTATTTATCTTATTTGATTGTGTAAATAATTAACCATTAAACTGTTTAGAATAAATTTATTTTACACTGATTGCAAAATAGTCGTTTGTATTACTTTGATGTCTTAGTTAACCGTTTTGCCAGAGATAAACTCGAGTCCATCATTGGTGCTCCAAAATGTCAGACTCGAGGTAATTTTTTGAGCGCTCGTATATTGTCAATCTCTAACAAATCAAGAGTTTTCAAAGAGCAGAGTTCCCAAATCATCAAAATTACTTGACAGTTAAAAGGTGAATAGATAAATGCTTTCTTCGCCAACATCTTTGTGGTGGTTACATTCATCAAGTATTATCAAGTTGAAGCGTAGTTTTAGTTTTTGAAATCCAACATAGTTTAAAATGAACTATATTTTTAATTTTTCGATCGAATATACTTGGTAAACAAATGCATTTACTTGAAGTTCCTCCTGACTTCTTTGTTTGAAATCGTTTCAGTAAGGACTCCCTTTATCGAAATTAACAAATAGAATGATTATTCGATGCTTTCATGATGAAAAACATATTTTACGGCAAGAATCCTTCAGACAAGCTCAAATAAGCGACCGGAAGGGCATCACTAACTACTTCGAGAAAATTTCTTTTTTGAATCTTAAATATCCAGAAAATTATCATCTTAACATTTTATAAAGATTTGAAAGTCGTTTTTCTTAATGATGGTAAAAAATTATGCATTTTTGTATTAATTCATGGGGGTTTCATAAGTAATTATTGTTTAAAATATAAATGGTTGGAGAAATATACTTAAAATGACAATTTTTACTCATCTTAAGGAAACTATTTTTTTCAAAAAATGATTTTTATAAATTTTGATAATTTATTGTGAACATTTTACAATAGCTTTCTAATTATTAGCAAAAAATATAATTAGCCAAGTTACAAAAAATATATTGTATTTTCTGGTAATTTTTGAGGTTTGAAAAAAATAAATTTCGAACTATTTTTAGGTTGTTCCAGATAAATAATTTACATTAAGTTCTTTAATTTATCGATATCTTTGAAATTAAAAAATTGTTCATGTTACCACAGTTATCCCTACATTTTGAAAGACCTGAAGATCAAGACAAAGCACCGTATAAGTGTATATCAGTGATCATCAAACTTATAAAAACCATTTTAAAATACTGTTTTTAACTACCAACAAAGATAACTATAAACTATTTAAAAAATCTTACACCCTAATTCAACGTAATGTTCATAAGCTAGTGGATGCTAGCTTATGTTTTCAGAGAGTATTAAAACGAGTTTTTTAATTAACCTTAATTAAACTGTATATATAAAAAAATAAACTGAAATTGAATTCGTCATAAAAAACTTAAATGTAGATAGTAATGAGAAATAAATGTAATAACAGATTTTATTTTTATCAGATTTATTAATTTTAAGGATGGAGTCCTTTGTTAAAATAAATATATTTATTGTACTGAGAAAATAGATGGTAGCATTTAAATGATCTATTTCTTCATCGATTTGTCTTCATCGAGGTAAAAAAAGCGCGACGCAGAGGGTGCATTGCTTTGAGATAAGCCTAGACCGAAATGTCAAAAATTTCCATTTATTAAAGAAAAGGATTTTATATGGAAATCATTATGGAAATCAACTCCAATTCCTTAACTTGGAACTAGTAACATATATCCCCCCAATTGGCAACCTTTGCGGCTTTTTTTCGTCGCCAATCAGAAAACATGTTCTTGGAATGAGAAATTTCCCTAAGTTCGCAAAACTAAAGCGCTAAAAAAATCAAACGCTGTTGTTACTAAGAAAAACCATATTTACGACGCAAAAATTACTTAAAACACAAGAAAAAAACCAAACCTGGCAACAAAATCTCAAATTGGCAACCCCATAATTAAAACAAATGAAACAAGATTTAGCGAGAACTCTCTTGGGAGGACAAATCATACTTATACCTCTCACTTATCATGGCTTTTATCATGAAAATGAAAATGGTCCATGACAAATCAGTAATTCTTCATTATCAGTCTCAATAAAAAGTGATTTGGCAAACAGAGTAATAATTGAAATCCTTTTGAAATTTTGCAAGTGTTTGTTGAACTCAATTTTCAAATAATTTCAAAGTATTCAGGAATCATGGCTAAATTAACTCGGAGTGAACAAAAAAATCTACGAAAATGTTTTTGCAAGTTACAATGGATGGTTTGGGGACCACTGCTGTACAATACAGAAAATTGATATCCTTCGAATTTATAATCAATGCATTTCCTCGCGTGAAAAAGATTGATTTTTCTGAGTGAAATTATATTCTAATCAAACATGTTATTTATTTACATTCTAGGTAAAAATAATTTATTCTTTTTACCTAGAACGTAAATAAATAACATGATGATAACAATAGTAACAAGGAATGAGGATTTATCATGAAATAGTATAAAATATAAATAAAGATGTTAAAAATTATTATATACACAAATACTATGATGGTGATGTATTAAACTATTCAAATAATTATCAAACACAATTCTAATGATATTAATTTCTCATACAAAATGTACTTAATTATCAAGTTTACAGAAGGAAAATTTCTTTTTTATGTCTCATTAAAAAATGATTGATGTTAGATTTTTCTTAAGTTGACGATTTTATCCAAATCAAAACTTTCTTTCATTTAAAGAATGTTTATCATATTTATAAAGGTAAATTATGCGTATATTTTAATAAAGTTTTATTATCTTGAATTATAATTAAATTTAAAAATAAAAAAGCCATGCGATATGATAAAGCAAATGCAAGTGTTTATAAACTAAAGAAATATTTATAATCTTTGGAATTTATTTTTCTAGAAATCAGAAACTTGTAATAAGTAACGCAAATGGTATTAATTGAAACTTGTGATAAGTAACGCAAATGGTATTAATTGAAACTTGTAATAAGTAACGCAAATGGTATTAATTGAAACTTGTGATAAGTAACGCAAATGGTATTAATTGAAACTTGTGATAAGTAACGCAAATGGTATTTTAAAAAGAAACTTAATATAATTAGATTTTCAATTTATTTTTAAAACTATAACATATGAAGGTGGCGCCATCTATTGGAAAGATTAAATATTAGAAGATAAATGACTTAATGCATTGGTTATAGGACTAAATATTTTTTGAGCCATGCATTTTGTTAGTCTACTGAGAGTATACTTTAACAAATTTACTACACAGACAACTAACACAATTTTTCTATTTCTACTAAAGACATGTACTATATGAAGAGTACGAAAAAATTCACATGACATTATTTTAGTAGAGCATTAATACCAATCGCCACATAATGCTAGTTTAGAAAAGCACAGAAACGACTCTGCTAACTACAACATGCAGCGTTTGAAGATACTCACGGGGCGGTCCTATGATGCAGGGGTGCGTGGGCGGAGCGGCCTCGTTCCTTAGCTGGACGCTCATCCTTCCATGTCCTGGAACACACATAAGCCCTATTGACACTTTCCATAACAAAAGTGTCTTTTTTGAGTTTTTCCACGCTCACTTAAACGCGTTAATTCTTTAAAATTAAATTCATTATGTCTGGAGTTACAGAAACTAAAATGTTTGTATTGAAGAAAGTGGAGCTAAATATTTCGTTACACCATAATCGAATATTTAATTCATTTGCTTATTTTCTTATAAAAATACAATAACTTTATGTCATTCATATTATTTTTACTATAAAGGAATTTTTTTTACAAATACAAACGTTTACAAAAATAAAAGTTTGCTTATTTTTATAGTTATTGTAAAAAAATGTTTCTTTACAAGTACTATTAAAGTTAATAAATTCCTTCTTATATTAAAGTTAATAAATCGTTTATTTTATTTCCAATAAAAAGATAAGTAATATTTCACTAGAGTTTATCTTTTTATAGTTTGAAATGTAAATTTAAATTCATATTACAAGTACTAAAAGAGTTATGCAAGTAAATTATCAGCAGTAATTAATATTAAAGAATGGTTAAGAAAATTTCTCGTTTTTGATCCGATGCATCTAAATGAACAGCGGGTATATCAATTATGTATCGATATATGAACTTCATATAAATATTATTAACTCCTAGATAGAGATCATCTTTCTTATAGAGATGAAAAAACAGAAATATTGATTTTAAAATATGAATGTGTTTTGAATGGATATATATATACATCAATTATATTCAACTTATACTTCAATTCAATTAAATATATTAATTTTTTCACTATTCAAAAATTTTAAGATAAATGGTTGATAAAATTAATTTAATTGTATTTTAATATCCGAAAATTTGATAGTCTTAAATGTTGACTTTATGAAAAATACAGGGTGTCAGTTGATTTCCAAGAATAAAATTTCTCGAGTTTTAAGGAGTTTTCCTGGAGTGAAATTAAAAATTTCTTAGAGGTATCGATGGTCATGTTAAATTATTTTCTTATTTTATCTCAAAAATTGTTCTTAATCAAATATAAATATGCAACATTTTTCAATTATATTTGTAAATAATAGAAATAAATTATTTCCAAAGTTAATGAGAATATTTTTTTATTTAAGTTAGAATTATATTTAATGACTACTTCAAAAGCCTCAATGAATTTACTGCTATAACAGATTTTTTTATTTAAATAAACAATATTCTTAATATTACTAGAGATGATATAATTGTGTAAAATAATGACTATAGCATATTGTACAAAATAATAATATAAAATACGTTGTATAAAATAATGGTTAATTTTAGAGTTTTTAAACATCTTCGATAAATTCCTAGCTATTAATTTATTGAGTGTTTCAATGTGTGATTAACAAGTTCTAGTCAACTATAAATATATATTTACTCAAAAAATATAAAACTATTAGTTAAAGTTTCCAAGATAATTTTCTTTTTGCATTTATTATTTAGTAAAGCAATTCTTAATTTTTCTCCTGCTTATTTTCAAACTATTTTGAAACTACACAATTTAACATTTAGATTTTAGGTTTTTCTATTTCTTTACTCATTTAATAAATTTTCACATTTCTTGTACACAAATATATACAAATATAGAAAATACACACACACACACACACACACACACACACACACACACACACACACACACACACACACACACACACACACACACACACACACACACACACACACACACGCACACACACGCACACACACACACGCACGCACGCGCACACACACACACACACACGCACACACACACACACGCACACACACACGCACGCACGCACACACACACGCACACACACACACGCACACACACACACACACACACACACACATATATATATATAGCTTTTCCAAAATCCCCTGATTATTTAAAAGACACTTTCCACCAGGCATATTAAATAATTCATTTCAGCCTTTATTTCCTCGATAAATAAATTCTAACCGATGCACTAAAATTCTACGCAATTTTTAGCAAGGAAGATACGAAAAGTATATTTTAACTCAAAAATTTTATATTTAAGTATTAATATTCAGTGAATTTTATACAATATAAATAAAAAATAAACAAAAAAATGTAATTTAAAATTTCCCGTCTAATCGCACAACATGACGATCTTTTAAGTGATTATTTCACTTCACTTCATACCCATAAATCTAAAACTGCATCCGTTCATGACTAAACTGGATTGTCATAAAATTATTGTAGCAGAACTGTATCTTTATTTTAGTCAACAGTTATGAATACAACAATCTAACATCGATCATCTGGTGACAACATCAAGAGCTAATGCTCAATTAAGTTTTCAGACAATTTCATTGAAAATTTAAAAATATTGAAACAAAAAAATCATAATATTTTCTAACAAAAAATACATCTAGGTAAGCAAAAATTCCAGGAGAAATTCACATTTTTCAAGGAGTCAAGTCGAAATTTCAGGAGTTTCCACGAGTTGCACGAACACTGAAAAATATTTCCTTATTATTAGATCAAACGATTCTTACTCTCTATTAATTTTATAAAAAATAGAAGATCCTAACTTGTCGTATTTCATAAGCCATTATAGCCAACATAGCAAAATTTCCTTTTTTAATCGAGCTCCTCTTGATGGATCCTGCTGCACAAACTTTTTTTTTATCTAATATTATAAATCCGTAATATTCAAATCTATTATTACATAAGGTGCTTAACATTTTTTCTTTCTGATAAAAGCAATCTTTAATCCTATGTTGCTATTCTTCATGAACCATTTCTCTGGCAAGCTTTCATAAAAAACCAAACATAATATGCCTACGAATTCTCTTTGCATTTTCATCTAAAATTAAGCCCCCCATAACTTTCAAACAAAAAAATAGTCCTTAAAATTTTGTATTACAGCTTACTTTTTACTTAAAATGTTGACAGCATTCTAGATAAACGAATATTTTTAAAATTACTTAAGGCATCGAAAATTATAAATTTAGATATTATTATCATCAAACGATTGGTTAAAATGCAATTAATTGGATCGTTGGACTGGTCAGAAAGTGATGAGATCAGTTTTTAATTCTTGCGTTTGAAAATCGACAACTTAGAACACACTGGGAACAATTAAAAATTAATGTTAATTGTGAATTGTAATGACCTAAATCGATTATATATTTTAATAAAGTAGTTTTATAACAGCTCTGGTAGAGAAAAATTTAATAAATTCATAAAAAAATTTAATAAATTAGTATGCATTAAATATTTAAGTAGTTTTTTAAAAGTTCAGGTAGAGAAAGAGTTCTCATTAAATATTTTAATAAAGTAGTTTTATAACAGCTCTGGTAGAGAAAAATGTAATAAATTCATAAAATAATTTAATAAATTAGTATGCATTAAGTAAAGCTGTGGTAGAGAAAGAGTTCTCACCTCGATGAAGAAGCAACGGAGACCGGCGAAAGGATGGTGCGGATGAAAAACTCCGGAGGCTCTCCCGATCCATAGAGGGGAGCTCCAGCGTGGCTCCTCGTTCGATACTGATCCGCTTTCTGTAGCCTTTCCACCACTTCAGAATACCAAGCGTTTTGATCCGCTTCGGAGGCAGTTTCGTTGTCCTGCAGGAACAACACCGCATGTTTAGCCCGAAATGGGAGGACGCTATTTTAATAAATTCAAGAGCATTCAAACGTCGGGAGGCAAATCTGGAAAGTGATTAGGAATTCGATTTATAGAAAAATTTAGCTAATTTTCTCTTTTCTTAATTAAATCAGAGTTCTTTCCACCAGTGGAAGCCAGCCCATCATCAGACGATGGTGCAAAATGACAAGAAGTATGATGTCAGTTAAACTTGACAAATTAAAATTCTGATACAACTCTCCTACATCATTATATTTACTAGTGCAGACTTAATAATTTTCTGTTATCCTGCAAGTGTTTTGTATAGATTCCAACCTAAATGTTGATCTTTCACTTGGCTGCGAGATTACGTCTTTAAATTTTCTTCGGGTCAGATGTGATATCAAATACAAACGCTAACCAGGTATCACAGGTTCTTCTTCTTACAGATTTAGTTTCTTTAGTAATTAGATTGAATTTAAGGACCATATTATACCGCAAAAATATGCGGTTTCTTAAGTGACGAAGGAAAATTTGAGAGATTTGTTAATACTAAAATAGTTTTAATAAATACTTCACAGCATATAATAGACAAAAATCTAGATTAATAATAAGAATATGACATATCGGGATTCTTTTTTTAAACTTCTCTTTTCGGATAAAGAATTTTTGTGACTCATGGAATTTGAATATTAGTAGTTTTCCAAAATCGAGACTCACGTATCGTATAAATGCACAAAACAAATGTAGGCTGCGGTGGCTTGGTTGGTATCGGAAGGTAGTGAGTTCGAATCCCGGTGTTCACTAAAGGCGGCTGTTGAAAGTGGGTGTGGCCGCAATGAAGTGAAATGATACCTCTGGGGGTGGTAGGCCAACTATTGGGGGTTTTCTGCTTTGTCCCTGATTCATATTCCCGGACTCCACCCGGCTGCATCTAACTCAGTAGTGGAACAACAACTGCGCACATGGAGTGTCATGTATCAAAATTTTTACTATCTCATTCAGTGACTTTTTTAAAATAATTATAGAGTCGTGTAACACACAAATTAAGAATGCGAAAGGCTAATGAATGGGAGTTTAAATTTGGTAGGATTGTGAGCCACAAAGGGGTTAACATTTTTTTTAAATCAAAACAGCGAAGTGATGTGTCATTAACTGCGAATTTCTCACTTTAATTTTCTTGATAGAATCAGACACCGTTCAACATGACTGTGAATGATAAACACTCATAGCGTCTATCAGGGTATTCCATTCTAAAATATAGTTATTCTTTGGTCCCCAAAGTGAAGAATGGATCTATAATATGTAATTCCAAACATTCTTCATGGAGGAGACTGCGGTGGAAAGAGTATATTTAATAAACATAATTCAGGATCTTAACATAAGGTATTTATTATTAATAAGCAAAAAATATAGCATGAAGAACTGCAACAGTTAATGTGGGACATATGCAAACGTCCCCATCAACACAAAAGCTGTGAAATTCAGCATTGTGCGGTTGAAGACTAACACGAGTAAATTTAATAGTAACGTACCATCATCTGCGTCATTTTACCAAGCTTGTGAATATATCGTTTTGGTTAGTCTTTATGTGACTAGAAAAACGTCACCAGTCAGATGAATTTATCAGTTATCAACAAATTCTGTGCAAACTAGAGGTGGCATAAGCTCGATCATCTGGTTACACTTAATCAAACATTTTGTAGAACTAATTAAGTTTCGTAGGTCATTCGTGATATTGAAAGAACAACATATTTTTCTCAGATGAAACTATCTATTTCATTGTTCCTGATTGGACAGCTAAAGAGATCTCGAGAATGTTAGATGAGAACAGCATATAAAAAACCCGACACCACAAGAAAGTACCGAATGAACGTAATTTCACATGTACAAGAATAAAAACGTATCAAAACGAGGAATGAAGTTAGACAGTTTTTATAAATAAATGGTTATTTTTTTCCCAACGGCGGGCACACAAGGGTGACTGAACCCTATGCCACAACAAGGCTCATTTGTCGTTACCCAGTGGGCAGCTGTGAACCAAGTCACGGAGGCGAGCATCGTTGTCCGCGCCATACCATCACAAACCCGTTTATAGGGTGGGCCACATTCATACACCATCACAGAAGAAAGGACAGAGATAGGAAGTAACATCCATGCCCGAGCAGGGATTCGAACTCGATACCCACAGCTCAGGAGTTAGGAACGCAAACCACTCAGCCATTGGTCTGAAATAGAATAGATATTAAATTTCCTATTTATATGGTGAAGTTTTTTTGTGTAATGTATACGTTGTGTATAAATTAAGTATACAACTGAGAGGATGGAATATCGTTTCAAATCAGGCATAAAATATGCATAAAAATAGAAATTCAGCTGTACGAGTTTTTTTCCTTCTGTTTTTTACAAGGATTTTAACATCTTTAATGACAAAATATTTCATAGAATGAAAAAAAGAATAAATTGTCTTCATGCAAGATTTTATACATATGCTGAGGTTATTGAAAATACGCAATTAAAATATTTTAAAAGAGGAATAAATTCATAATTTTTTAAAAGAAGACATGAATTTGATGGAGCAAACAGTATATTATCTTTACATACATGTGATCTGGAATTCAGGAAAAAATATTAAAGATATTGAATCGAGAATTAATAATTCTCTTGCAGTTGTGCCCGATTTTGCCAAGGAACATAAAATCAGTTTTAATCCTTCGCAAATCAATTGCCACCTTCTTCACAACCAATAAGCGTTTATATAATTATCAACCACAATTAAGGCTTGAAGGACAAAATCTCACTTACGAGAAGCATCACAAATATCTGGGATTTATTTTTGATCAAGAGTGCACTAGTAACAAGCGTATCGAACATATTGTTTTGAAAAGTAGAAAACGTCTTACCATTCTTAAATATATTGCTGGTAGCGTCTGGGGTGCCGATGCAACAACCCTTAGAACAACACATTTGACATTCATTCGGCCTATACTTGAGTATGGTTTCCCAATTTATTGTTGCGCATACAAAACTAACCTTAAGAAATTAGAACAAGTCCAATTAAGTGCTGCCCGGATTATCACTGGTCTGAGACATAGCTGTCCTTCTGATACCGTTCTTTATGAGGCTGATTGCTCCATACTAGAAGACAAGCTGGTCTTGTTAAATACTTTAATAAACTCTCTAGTTAGACCTCTGCAACAAGACCTCCATGTATCTTAACAGCTGGAGTAAAGAGGAACAGCCCTTTCAGCATGGCCGCTTCTCTTCCTAATTGAAATGTTGAACCCAACTCACAACAATGCTGCAGAAAGCCTCTCCGGAGTCCACTTTCACTTTAACTTAAGTTCCCATGTTAAAAAGAAAGACTACATTCCAGAACATCTTAGACAACTGGTCTTGGAAAACCACATCCCTACGAATGCCATTAGAATCTATACTGATGGTAGTAAAATCAACAAAGTGGCATATGTATAGAATCCCCTCACACCAACTTGACTCTTTCTCATCGTAATACTAATCATTGCTCTGTCTTCAGAAGTGAATTGATTCCTGGGACTATTCTTTCTGAGGAGGATTATGGTGATCTCATCAGACAGCCGTAGTTCTCTCCACCATCTTAGTAATTGGCTTCTTACTGTCGACAAGATTAGCAACTCCACACTACTTAAATTAAAGCTCATTTTACTTAAACATGATGTTCATTTGCAATGGATACCTTCACATGTGAATCTCCACGGGAATGAAATGGCAGATAATCTTGCTAAGGAGGGTTGCAGGATTTCAACAACCCCCTCTTCCACACTTACCTTTATGGAATAATACTCCCGGGAAAAATCTAAAATCTCGGAGGAGTGGAAAACACTCCTATCCATGATTGGTACAAGGGATCAAATCCGGGTTTGTCCCTTGACCTCCCTTGTGACAGACGTAACCGGACTACTCTCTCAAGATTTGCTAGTGGTCACATCAAGTGCCTCACTTACAACGAGGGCAGGAAAACCTTCATCACCTGCACCAAGTGCCAAAGTCATCAGATCTCTCCTGAGCACCTTTTGGATTGCATGGGTCTCTCCAAGAAGGATCTCTTTAGTAATCCTCTCCTAGTCTTCGACTTCCTTACAGTCAACGAGCTCGTGGATCTTGTTTCACTCCTTCAGACAGTGAGGATAAGAAACAACAAACAACAACATACATATTAAGGCAATGAAATCAATACATACTAAGCACTTTGCAAATAAAACTAATAAATGACTAAAACTCAATTAGGAGCCAAACATTTGTCTCAGAAGTAATCCGACAATATATAAGGACAATCTAAGTCTATAAGAACTGCTAAGAAACAACAAAAGTGAGTTACTGTTGAAGCTATCAAGAAAGGGAAATATATTGAGAAAAAATTATGATGTATATTTTGTTTTGCTTTTATTTTATGTAACTATTTGAGAGAGCGGACATTTTCCGAAGTACTAAATGCTATTTCTATACCTGACCTAGGTTGAATTCCTGATTCATTGTTTCTGAAATGAATCAGGAGGTAGAGGAAATAAAAAAAAATTCCTTCCGCGCAGAAAAGCAAGCACTTCTCATGCTTTCTTGACACTAGCAATTTATCTTGCACCAGAATCTCAGCACTTTCCTTAAATGAGTTGAAGGGCAATTTATAAGATTATCCAGATAATAACATCATTCAAAAAAGGTATTTGTATTACTTACTTGAGTTTATTTTTACCCTGTAACGTTAGGAAGTATAAACAGTGGAAAAAGAAGCAAATATTTCACCATTAAGTAAATCTAAAATATTTTTTTACCAACGTTATAAATAATTAATATAAAATAATGTAAGTAATCACTGTTGCAGTTCATTCTGTTGCCAAAAGATAGTAGCACTGTTCCACAAATATTAGCTGGTTTTTACAAAAAATTTAGTCTGCAAGCTCAGTTCCATCTGGTATGATTTCTTATACATCGAAAGTCGCTCGTAAACTCGTAATTTTCAAATATTTTTTCCTATTTAATATATATTTTGCTTAAAAAATTGTTAAACATTATTTGATATTGTTTATAAATATTAAATAAATATCTATCGTTTTCAGCAATACTTAATTTTTAAGAAGCAGCTGCAGCTTCGCATGAGTTTTCAATTTGTTTATTCAAGTGGTTCAACTTGTCCCTAGAATGAAATTTACTCCATTGCATAAAATGAGTGGTATCTGATTTTATGATATTGAAAGATACGAAATTACAATTTAAAAACTTTCCTTCATACTTTTAGATTATTGGGTTAGAAATGAGGTAAATAAATATAGGTTCAAAGCGCAAATGAGAGCGTAAGTATAAATTGTTATTCATTCTTTTTGACACTGCGTATAAATAATTTGGTGTTTTTTTTAAAATCTGGTCTCTACGCAGTCTGAGTGAATGGAAAAAATGACAAGGGTTTTTGTTAGCCTTACTGACAATGGTGTTTCTTTCATCACAATGAGGTAGAAAATTTGAAACTAATTTTAGGTCAATAAGGAGATTAAGATTCTAGCCTCACTCACACTATAAGGCGTCGTTATTAATACCCAGGACTGACGTCACAGCACGAAACCGATCACTCGACGGCTGAGGTATCTGGAAAGTAGCCATGGCACAAAAATGCCCGGGCAAGCCCATTAATATCTGGAAAGTAGTGCATTTGAACATGCTCCTCGCAGATCAGTTGTATACACGAGGTTGGTTGGGAAAGACGCGAGGAAACGTATCTGGTGAAATTTTGTTGTCGAAGTACGAAAGTGGTGTTGTGGGAGTGCTGAATTGGAGCAAAGGGTGAACATAAAATTCTGCTTTAAACTGGACAAAAGAAAGACAGAAACACATGGAGTGTTTAAACAAGTGTATGGTGAGAGAGCATTATCCCGTTTTTGAACATATGAATGGCACGGACGTTTTCAGGGCGGCCGTGAAAGTGTTGAGATGATGCCCACACCGGAAGACCGATTTCCATGCGTACGCCTGAAACAATTGAGATAGTTTGCGAGTTTGTAACAGTGGATCAGCGACTGACTATTTGAATGCTGGTCAGTGAGTTGAACATCGACAAAGAGGTGGTTCACCAAATTCTGGCCCCTGACTTTGGGAAACGCAAGGTGTGTTCCAAATTTGTCCCTCACTGTTTATCGGACAAGTCAGAATGGACACGTGTGGTGAACTCATCGGTAACGATGACCCTGCCATCCTGAATTCGTTAGGGACGGGTGTCGAATATTTGCGCTATCAATACGACCCTGAAAATAAGAGACAGAGCACAGAAGCGGTCTTCTAGCTCGCCTAAGCAAAAAATTTCGATTTCAAAAATAAAACAATTCACGTTACTCACTTTCTTTGATAGTGAAGGACTTATTCATCATGAATTTGTCCCACCAGGCACTACTGTTACAGGACAGTTTTATGCGAAAGTTCTTGCCCGACTCGGACAAAGGATTCACAGAGTTCGACAGAATGGAAGCTGGTTTCAGTTGCATGCCCGTACCCAAATTGTGTTGCCAGTGAAGAGGTTTTTAGCCAAGTATAAGGTAGTGGATCTGCACAATCTGCAATAATCTCCTGACTTGTATTAATATATTACCCCTTACCAGCACTACTGCTTTAAAATATATTGAACAGAAATCTGAAGCATACGAACAGAATTATAAATGTGAGTATAATCTTGACAAAGAAAAATCATTAATGCCGTTATATCCTTATCAGTGTCTGAGGTGTTTTACGCCTGTAGTTCAAAGTTATAAGGCAATGGTTTGTTTGGCTCATTATTGCAATACGTTTCAGATATTATCTCCGACGGAAGTTAAAGAGAACCTCGTAATTGTGAACCAGGTCGGCATTTAAGCTGCCACCCCCTTCTTCCTAAAAGAGAAACCCTGGACTCGCCCTTCTCAACACGAGCAATGTAATGCCACCCCTGTGAACTAAACGAAGTGAAAACCTGGGTGGGGACCACGCAAAAACACGAAGGCACTCATCTGCATGGCTGTGTAAACAAGTCTTCTCTTGTGTTAGACAACGTTGAATCTCTTTATCTTCCTATGTTTGAGGTAAACATTTAATTAGTGGTCAATATGTCTTGTCAAAAGAGTATCATACCAAAAATTTGGGGAGTTCGTGCGAGATCACATCGTCGACCACAAGTTTTTTGTTTCCCAGCCCCACGGTTTGTCGCAGCATCTACTGCGTGCAAGAGTAGCATTCTGTGGAATTCACAGACGTTTCCGACTTCAATAATCTCAGCAACACACTGTATGGCGTGCACAGTGGTAATAATTTTTTTTACTATGAGTCTCGGTACAGTTTGAAGCACAATTATTGAAGAGTATGCCTTAGATGTTAAAGAAAATACTTTTAACGCTTGATAGTATTGTCCAGCATAATACCGAACAAACGATTCATATAATGGTATGAGGTGCTATTGGATATCATTGTCAATCCTATTTAGTTGTTGCACCAGCATGGTTCTCTGTGCCTAGCTCTACCTGTTAGATAGAATCAGCCAGGTGGAGTCTGCGTGATTTTGAAGCAGGGACCATAGCAGAAGACCCCAATACTTGGCCTGCAACACCTAGAGGTTTCATTTTCTTTTGGAGGATATTGCGGCCATGCCATGAAATAACGTGCTCCAGCCACCATTAGCAAACATGACGGATTTTTGATTAAGTCGGTTTTCGAACTCATTACCTTCCGATAAAGGGAACAACGCACTAACTAACTAGGCCATCGTGGCCTCGATCCTGTTTAGTGCAAATTGAAGGCAACCTCAACGATGATAGCTACATATGTGAAATTGTAGAGACATAGGTTCTCGCCATTCTCAGACTCATTCCAGTACGATAATGCCAGTGCATATGTTTTTCAGATTACACAAACCTTCTTCAGTCCACAGCATATTTCATTTCTTCCATGATTTGTTTAATCCTCGGATATTGTTACACGGTGAATATGTTTTCATCGATTAGTGACTCACTAGTATAGGTGATGTGATACACAGTAAGACTGTATGAGAAACTCAAAACTTGTATGATTCAATACCACGACATGTACAAACATATATATATATATATATATATATATATATATATATATATATATATATATATATATATATATATATATATATATATATATATATATATATATATATATATATATATATAGCTGACCCAGCCACGCGTTGCAGTGGCTGAGTTTTTAAAATACATTGAATCAATTTTTTACTAATTCTTGGGTTCAATCAAATTAATATTTTATAAAAAAATTTAGAATAGGTTCATTCATAGGAGATTAAAAATAAAACGTTTCACCAAAATTTAATAGTAATAGGTAAAGTATCGAAATTTTGAAAATAAGCACAAATCAACATATACTTTCTGAATTTACATTTTATTCATCTTATATTAAATTATAGTTTGTAATCAGTGACTTACTTATAAAATATACTATATAAATTAAAGACATCTAAAAATAAATTGTTATAGATGAGGTAGATAACATTGACATCAAACTATTATTATTTTAATTTTAAATTATATTAAAACTAAAAATTTTTTCCGCGGCATTATACTGAAATAAAAAAAATTAAAAGAATTTATCATTTGAATAAATAAATTAGATCAAAATGTTCTACTGAATAAATTAATAGTTATCAAATTATAAAATAAAAATAAAAAATAATAAAAGGCTATCAAGAAATACTTACATATTTTCGAGGTGGTATGATAATTAGTAGAGAAAAACAGTAATAAATAAAATTTTATTTTACTATTTATAATATTAAAAATATTCAAACTGAATACTGCACAATAATAACACAATACAAAGTATAATTATGAAAATGATTCACGAAAAATTGTTATAGTATCATTATACATCATGAAAATATATGTAAATTCTATATTTAACCACGCGCTTGCGCGCGCACGATAATTTTCTCGAAGATGGTATAATCTAGAAAAATAAACACGTCGCCATCTGCCGAATACCTGTGCAACTTAGATGCTAAACCGCCATCTATTAGGAACTTACAGAACTAACCAAAAAAAATAAAAAAAAATTTAGGGTTGTACTACCCCTAACATTTAGGGGGATGAAAAATAGATGTTGGCCGATTCTCATAGATACCGGATAAGCACAAAAAATTTCATCAAAATCGGTCTAGCCGTTTCGGAGGAGTATGGCAACGAAAACTGTGACATGAGAATTTTATATATTATATATATATATATATATATATATATATATATATATATATATATATATATATATATATATTTATATATATATATATATATATATATATATATATATATATATATATATATATATATATATATTTATATATATATATATATATATAAGATTGTCCAATAAAATCTTACTTTTTCAACTTTTCGAGTTCTGGCAGCTATGGTCATGAATTAATGTCGTAATATGGAAAGTGTTTATGTGCTACAAGATGACATTAGTGCCCCACCTGAGTGAAACTTGAAAGCTTTTAGCTTTATCTAAAAAAATGCAGTTATTTATAAATCACACAATAGCACAACGGCACCGATGTACTACCAAACGCCATTTTGCGTACAAATATACGAAGTAAAAAGAAAGAACATTGTGCAATGGTTTATATATTAAGCAGTGCAAAGCATCAGAAAAGTTAATACGTTGGAGAACGTGTGTTGAACTGAAGGAGAATACATTGAAGACTGACAATAAATGTACAAGTTGTTTCTTATTTGCACGTTTCTCACGTAAATGTCTTGGAACTCAAGCATATTCTACCCAAGCATATTCTTGGAACTCAAGCATTTCTATGGATTTTCACGGATAAGATATTGTCTTCTGAACGCACTAACTTCTTATGTTTTAAATCTTTGTAATCGACTTTTTTTCGTAGCATTTAGGTCTTACAATAAGATAGTTAAGATTCGAATTTTACTCCTACAAGCGCTGTAAGGTGTTGGAATCTCATAGAATCTATTCAAATGAAATCTACTCTTTTCCAGACTGAAAAACCATCAATAATACTGTTCTCTCACCTCCATTAATAACGCTGTAAAAAATGAACACTAAGTGGTAGGATGACGTTTTTCGAAATGAGGAATTATTGTCCAATTATCGAATGAGTTGTAATTATTTCGAGTTCAATTTCAGCGACTGCTTTCCTTTCTGCCTGCATATCTGTTTCCGATTTCCCTTCATATGTCCCGGATGGAAAAGTCTTCAGGAACGCTCTGCTTAAAGTGTCTTATAAGTGTTTTCAACTGTTGAGCTGCCCATCTCACGGTTTCAAATTAAAAATTATTTGGTTATCTTCAACTAAATCTACCCAAAGATTTCGGGATTCGAATAGGCATCAATCCCTTTACGACTGAGGCATAAGAGTACTCAATGCTTATACATGATTGGTTATTACTAACTATGTAAATGACCTACATTCATTAAGTTCAATATTTTGTGAATATTTTCCCAGAAATTTGTAATGAAGAAATTGCCATACAGAACAGCTTTATTATAATCAACAAAAAAAGATCAAGGAGATGAAATCCCGACTTTTAAATGGTTTGTTTGTCGGTCCTTTTTTGCACACGAGGGCTAATTAGACCGGGACCTACGGTTTAAAGTGGATTCCGAACCACTACAAACATTCATGCCCAAGGTGGGATTCGAATACACGAACTGTTGAACTTTTAAATGGATCCATGCAGTGGAGATCGAGTCAGAAATCAACACCCAAACAACAGATTGTATAAGCATTTTTAATTAAATTGTTCATTTTAATAAATTTATGCATGCAATTTTTATTTATTTTATGCGATTTCTGTGATCTCATTAGTAAATTCATTTTAATATTTCAGACTTTCTAGTCAGTGCCTTTCAGTCATACTTATTTGTTAAGCATTTTACATTACAAGTAAGACTTTGGTTGAGCTGCAAATTTTTTAAGCACAGCGCAAAAAATTCTCCGCCAGATAGAAGAACCTGTGATTGATCTATTCAAGGGACAATCAATTGATTTTAAAACACGTATAAAAATGGTTAAAAGCCAGATAGACAAGTCTGCTCAAGATAAATCCAGACCCTATTTTGAACATGCGTTAAATAAAGGGTGGGAAGAACTTCAAATCTTTTTAGAAAAAATTTATGAGAAAAAAAGTTATCGAATGCAAATACAAAATATCTGTTCCTTAAGTACGAGTAAATCTTTACTGAAATGAAATCCTTCCTAATTTATAAAAGTGATATAAAAAAACTAATAAAAATAAGTGACACTGATTGTTTCAAAGCAATTGCAGACAATGGTATTCATTCCATGCTACAGTCAAAGACAATGAGTCATAAATTTGACCGACGAATTGTAAGAGATCAACGCTGACAGTGGAATTTACCTTTTCAAACTATAGCTCTCTCTTTCAGAATACTAACATCAATATGCAAAGCTGCGCATTTTGTATTAACGACGAACTTCAGGTTTCTGAAGTTTTGATTTTCTTCCCCAGCAGAAACAGGCATCAACGCTCATAAAAATGAAAACATTTGTTAAAGAAAACAGCACACTGTTACGAAAGACAATGATTTCAGAATGCAGTTGTTACCAACACAAATAATATGAAAAATGTAATGCATCTTTCTTACGATATACACGTACAATTTAGTGTATTTATGTCATTGAAGAATACATAAAAAGATTATTAGCAATGATGTATAGATTCACCAGAAAAAAATCTAAGCTTTGAACTTCATTCAGTGGAAGCAGTTGACACCCGAGCTCTTTCGTTATTCCTTCATAATTCTACTATCAAAGTAATTTAAAATTTAATACATAAAACGTTTTTTTATAAGAATTCATGGTACTCAGATCAAATTAGTACAAGGTCCTGGTCAGAGACTTGTTTCCTAAAGTCTTTCAAAAAATGTAGTTAGTTTTCACCTCCTTCAGTTTATAGCATTTACTGCTGTTTTTATTTTTAAAATGCTCGTAATAAAAGTATTCTATGCAATAAAACTATCTTACAATAATTTTAAATAATTTTATAATTTTGCCTCTTTTAAAAAATATACAGATAAATGTGTTGAAGGTAACTCAAAAAGCAAGAAATAAAATAAACCTTCACATCAATTTATTTCATGAGCCAAAAATAAAGATTTGAAGAACAAGAGTCGAGTTGGGAAAAGTGTCGAGAATTTGAATCACTAATTTAATTACCATCCCTTTAATCACAAAAATTTTCCTTTGTATTTGATTATTTATAGAGTAAAAAGACATTTTCCAAAAACGAATGGAAGATGTATATCATTGTGTGGCCTGAGGAAGTAAATCAGGAAGAGATCGCGTTCTCTGAGTTCCATAGGAGGTGTTACCTCTGCAATGGTAGGGTGTTATATGAAAAAAAAGCATAATATATTGTCAATTTTTTTAAATTCACATTTTTTAAAAAAAATGTTGTGTATAGGACTCAACATGTTCTTAGAGAGATAAGTCCGATTGTTGAAAAGCGGAAGAATGGCGTCTGCTGTTAGACATAGGAACTTTCAAGCTTTCCTCCTTTGCGGCACTTGAATACGGCCTACAATCTAAGAAAAACTTTCCCATTGATTATTTTAGGGTGCGGAATTTTCCCTTCGAATAAAATTTTTTAAGTTCCCATAATAACTTTCAGAGCACCAAACTATTTGACTTCTCGGACCAGTAAATTCACAATTTAAATCCCTCGGGTTTAAATTTTTTTTAAATTTTATAAAATTTTCTTATAAATATATTAATAGGATTTTTAAGTATTAAATATATTTATAAGAAAATGGTATCGTAAAGAACTTATATAACCTGTACCTAGTTAACAAAACGAAATTATGAATTGTAACCAAATTATGAAATCTTTATTAATAAATCATAATAAAATAAACATATACTGTAAATAAAACATATACTAATAACATATAAAATAAACATATACTAATTATAAAATAAAAACTTATATACAGTAAAATAAACATATAAAAATCAAATAAAACAATTAAAAAGCGGTTTACTTCAATCCAACTTTTACCATTCTGCATTCCTAGTGTGTTGGATGTTCCTGCTTACTTGAAATAAGATCCAATAAATATCAAATAAAAGAAAATATGCACATGAATTGAAAGCCAATCTTCAAAATATAAAAATAATCCATAAAATAAATCTCTTTGAAGCGCCGTAGGGGGAAAATCATTGCATTGCATTTTCATCAATTGTTGTTTCACAATGCAAACATTTTATAACTCTTATGGATAATCTGGCGCAAACTGTTCGGTGAGGGATTGCGTAAATGTGATACAAATTAAATTTGACTGTATTGAGTTGCTCTTTGCTCTGGTGACCGTAATACAATCACCAAGCAATCTTTTGCAGCCACTGGCTTTAGATTCGTTTAGGGCTTAACTTGTTTATCATTTTTTAGTCAATTTTTGCGCAAAATTTTTTATTTAAGTATATGTTAAATATAAAATAAAGTTTTGAGCCAATAAAATAATCGTACCTGCATATTATTTCTCCGTGAAAAACAAGCTATTTCTTTAGGATCAACAGCAGAGGTGTAATAAAAAAGCACCAAATAAGGCTTATTTCAGCTCTGTTAAAAAACGGAAAACATATAGGTTGAGCTTTTGCCATCTGTGCGAACGTTTGATAAGACCATGGCTTTGAAAATTCCGGATATTCTTACTTTGTGACATATGAATCTATGAAATTATTTTTCTGGAAAATATTATTTCAAAAGATCCCAACAGTAATTATCAGCTTTTGGCTATTGAAGTATCTTCTATGTTACGGTATTGTAAAATGTTTAAAGTAAATGCTCTTATGTCCAAGATTACTAAATATCCTGATAATGCTAAGGTAAAGAAGTATATTAAAAATCTTCATATATATATATATATATATATATATATATATATATATATATATATATATATATATATATATATATATGAAGATTTTAATGTAAAAGTATATTAAAAATTTTCATATATATATATTAATTTATTTTCATAAACATGGATAGTTATATCATTAAAATGGGCTTAAAAATTTCATATGACTATAAAAATTCTGTGTTGAAATTATAAAAACATAGAATCTATTGATAATAAAATGAAAAACAAACATCACTGCTTGACACTAAAAATGGAACACGAAGGAGGATTATGCCAATTTCAAGGTATAGACGCACCTTACCGAGTTGTATAAATGATATGAAATGCGTAGCTTTAGTTTAGGTTTCTGTGTTCCCCCACTCAATCAAACATGATTAGAATATCACAATTAAAAAAACGATAATTGTTAAAATATGGGTATGAGATTAAAATATGAAAAACAGTAAATGATTCAGCACAATGATTTAATAAACGGTACACGTTGCATAAGGTGAGCAACCGGCAGAATGGGCAATATTCGCGTCGTTACTTCGAAAATAATTGTTTGTTACCCTGGCCACCGTGCTCGCCAGATCTCTCATCAATCGAATATGATTGCACGCTTCTTTCCGAAGACGCACTTCCTCAGGACGTATACTCATTGACTCTGTGCGATGCAACCTTCATCCTACTGACGCTCACATCATTTAGAAACTCATTGTTCGTTGCTCTCTGTTGGTCCATATCCTTCTTGGTGTTGCATTTTTAATGTTGGGCAGTGAATGTTTTTTATACGAACATAATATAACTATGAAATTGAAGAATGTTTTATAGTAAAATATCCTTTTACATTCCACAAATTGATGATACGAAGATATCCAAACAGTAAAAACAATTCAATCTCCAACAAAATATTCTATTTTTTCTTACCGGAAGGATATTTCATGTTTTTTTTTCAGTCTCTCACACTCATGTGAAAATAAAAGTAACTCGAAGAGAAAAAATTGCTTTTTAACAAAGGAAAAATCTTTCTTTGCAAAGCAAATTGTTTTTGTTTCTCCTCAGACCTCTTAAAGAGTGATATATCTTCGGTTCATCGACTACCAGATGCTTTGAAGCGAAAGAAATTGAGATTAATTTGCGGAAGGTCGTCATTGTAAAAAAGAAGCTTTTGTAGATCTTTGTAGCAATGCTTTGATATTGAAAATAAAAGGACTTGAGAAAAACTAATTACTTGTTCAATTGTTTTTCTTGCAGCAATTTATATTTTTCTACAAGATGTTTGCATTGAAGTTTTCTTTTGTAATTGATTGATATTCTTTAGTACTTAAGTTATCGTCATGGTTTTCTGAGTGAGCATAGAAAAAGATTCTAAATTTAAGA
This sequence comes from Latrodectus hesperus, assembly GCA_037975125.1. Lineage (NCBI taxonomy): Eukaryota > Metazoa > Arthropoda > Arachnida > Araneae > Theridiidae > Latrodectus > Latrodectus hesperus. The sequence goes on from CM075851.1 coordinate 118,029,549, forward strand.
GTAAGTGCACTGCTATGTATACACTTTTCATCTGTTTTAAGGATAAAAGATATAAAAACGTGACAATAATAATGTTCGTTTCTGGCATGAATAAGAGCAGTCGTACTAGGAAGCTCTCAGCAGTTTTTTATTTGGCATTATTAATAACAGAATTGATGGGATTGAAACGTGAATCATATATTATGGATAAAAAACTACTACGAAATCCACAGACAAAATGGGAATCAAACCTAAAAACTGCTGAATTGAAAGACAGAGAGTGGAAGATTCAGAAATACCCTCTTGTAATACAAAAATATCAATGAAATTAAAAGAAAAATTATTTTGAATGTAAATTATTTTGTTATACAGAGGAATGGAAAAACAAAACTGAATCAAAAAGAGATCAAACTGAGAAATACTTTATGTTGTAAAATAAAAGTTAACTCTTTCGATTCGCATATATAATTCATTGTCGATGAAAAATCTTCATTGAAATCAAAAAGTAATGAATGGTAAGCGTAGAGCGGGCAGCCGAATGGTTAGCGCTCTTGCCTTCGGTTCAACAGTTCGTGGGTTTGAATCCCACATTGGGCATGGGTGTTTGTAGTGGTTCGGAATCCACTTTAAACCGTGGGTCCCGGTCTAATTAGCCCTTGTGTGCAAAAAATGACCGTGGAGCGACAAACAAACCTCTACAAAGCAATATATTTACTTTATTAAGCATAAATATTTACTCTTATGCGATTTAAGATATAAATTGCATAAGAATAAATATTTATGATTAATAAAGTAAAGATAAAATGTAAGAGATTTTTTAGGTGGGATGAAATTTATTGTTTTTTTGTTATTTATTTTATTATTATGTTAATACACAAACAATCAACTATTAGGACATATGCTTTGCTGATAAGTAACAGAGCAGAAAAAAAACGTTGCTCTAAAACAATTTAGTAACAATTAATTTTTAAAACATTTTTAAAAGAATGTTTGCTCTGAAATAAATTTTTTGAAGAAGCAGTAATTTCTATGATCACTTTTTATGACATGGAATACATAGGTATGCAATATGAAATATTTCTATAATTTCCACGGATGAATTACCGCAGTTTTGCTATAGCATAAATGTTTTTTGTTAAAAACATGAATACGATGAATTTATTGCAAATTTTTGAATAAATCTATACATATAAGGAGTAATAGGAACTTATGCTAAGTATTCCAATTAGGTTTAAAATATATAATTAAGCTTGGTTAATAATCATTTAGGATTTCCTATTTGTAATTCCTTGCGTTATTTTAAGATGTTGCATATAATGTACATCAGCCTCTAAAAACTAAGGAACAGCCGGATTTTTAAGCATAATTTACAAATGAATAAATGTAGAAACACAAATTTTGATAACATGTGCACAAAACATTTATGAATTGATAGTAACATAGAAGTTTTCATTAAAAAACGCGTAAAGATTTTTTAAAAAAGCAATTCTGCTGGAAAAGTTCATTTTTAGTAAAAAAAATGACAGTTTTATGTGATAAAATGCCATAGAAACACATAATTATAAGGAGTTTAAAAAAGGTCCAACTCCTTGTTTGGATGCATTGGCGGCATCAAATTTCCATATTGTCAATTAAGTTGTGGGTAACCGTAATTGGATGTGAAGACTATAGACAACGTGAGTCAGCTGTTTTCCCGCTCTCCTACAGACCTTGAAGGAGATCTGAAATCAACAAACTAACCAAGGTAGTCTCACAAATGCTCTATGGAACTCAGGTTTTGGAGATGGAGCTGATTCTCTCCAAACCAAGACCCTGAAGATATTCCTCAACAAGTACAGCTGATTCATCGGAATGAAATCATTGGCAATTGGACTGGCGCAAACATGTAGATAAAGGATCTCATCCCGATATCTTACACAATTTGCAGGTTCTCTAGAGCAAGTCAGTAATCCCAAATCCTAATGCCACCGCAGCGGCAAATGTTGATGGTATTTATCACTTTGTCTCCTCCAAATCAGCACACCTTCTGAATTGCCCTCCCGTGTCTTGTCAATATCGCTGTCTGAAAAGTGTCCAACAGAAGCCTTCTCTGTCGTTCAGTTGCATTGAGGCCTGAGGACCATACTAGAGAATATTTTTCTCCCCGGGTCTGGAACATAGAAATTTCTTCTTCGGGAATAAAAAGCTATAAATTGGTCTTCTGCAGATGCTCGGACATGCATTCTGGAGCTTCCAGAGACGCTCGAGACACATTAAGGTGTTTAGCAGAATTAGTTTGTGATCTGCTCATTTCCATCCAAAGACCATCATCAGGTTCTCTCCAACATTGCGGAACCAAACTGTACTATTGTCAAGGAATCTGCTAACAAAAATATAAAATCAAGAAAAGTTGCACTCGTAATGAGGAAAACCTGATGTTTTCTCTTATTTGTATAAACCTGTTCTTTTTCATAAAAAAGGGGTAGATAGACACATAAAAATAAGCTTATATTTTTATCATTAAATGAACTATAAATTTCATTGTGAGTAAAAGTTTTTTTCATAGCGAGCTTCAAAAAAAAAACGTGTTAATTTTTGGAGGCCAATGAAGTATAAAAATGTTTGTATTTGTACAGAATACTTTTTAAATTTTACATCCTCAATTTTGAGTCGTAGTGAAGAGAGTTTCCACATGTTGTAATGGGAATCACATGACTTAACAGTTGAAAACTACAGAAAGGCGTTCTTATCTTGGACATTCCAACAGACGCTTGCAGATGGTATAAATACAACAACAATTGTTCAACGCTGGTTAAGATTATCGAATCCATCCAGTCATCTGCATAAGTCTTATCAGCATAATAGTCATTATATTCCTGAATTTAATTTATCTACAGTTAGCAGATTTATGTTCAAATGAAATTAGATTTTGTTAGATTAATTTTTTATTGTATTTATATTTAGTATTATAACAACAGAATATGCTGTAGTGTTGAAATTCTTAGATTTATACTAGTTTTGGCTCCAAGTTATTAAAATTTATGAACAAGGAGAAAGTGACTTCTTCGCCAAATTTCTAAATAACATTAAAAGAGGCTTACATATCTGTGACATCATTATATATCAGCCTCTTTTGAATGGTGGGTCATGACTCCAAATTGAAATTACGCGATCTATTGTTGGAGTCGTCAAAAATGTTAGTAAGTTTGATATTTCTTAAATTATCATTGGCAAAAAAATTTCCAACGTTTTCTAAAATTGCCATAAATTTTCTTTTACATTTTTTACATGCTTATGTGAAGCAAAATATTTGTCCTTCCCTATCATAAAAATATTGAAGAAGTATTTCGTTCTGTAGAGTCAACATTTTTACAAAGATTTGATCATATAATTAAAAATAATCCAACACATATTTCCAAAAAACTCTTCTATATGCGCGTCTCAGCAATAACTTTTAAAATGGCGACACTTAATGGGTAGACATAGTTAATGTTTCTAAGTAATTGAGTGAATTTATTATTATTATATTGCATTCTTATGTTTGGAACTTATTTAAAATTCTCACATTGTTCCATGTCCAACAGTTAAAGTGATGAACTGAAACTACTATGGAACAGATGTGTGTTGAATTTGCACAATGTTTATGGGATTTTCCAAACATTTTGAAATGTTATGTGACCCAAACACAAAAAAGTTAAAGAAACTGCTATACATTATATAAACACAATACTTTTTGGCTATATTACATATCAAATATTCTGATAAGAAACGACATTCATTTCCCAACAGATTAAAATGTTACTACTGGAAACCGTTGATTTGTGATAATGATTTCCTGTTTAAATACATCTGAGAAATGACTTTCACAAAATTAAACGAAACAAAAAAATGGTGATTATTTCCTTTACTTCGATTTTACAAAAAAATCAAAATATTTTTCGAAATTGTTAAAATTTCTCAATATATGATTCCATGAAATTAAAAATAATAAAATAATCTTTCTTCGTAAAAGTTACATAAATTGATTTTCATTGATTTTCAATCATAAAGTGGTTGTCTCTTTCATTCATGATTACAATTCTCATTGGTTTAAAATATCCATGCCATCAGATAACATTTTATCAGCGTCACACATAATTGATTACGACATCATATTCAGAAGGCAACCGACGACCTGCTTTCGAATCACAGAGCAGCAGAAAGGGCGAAGTTCACCAGCCAATGTCAAGAGAAGTTCATTTTGTTAAATAAATTATTTCTTATATAAGGACCAAATCATGGGTTTGAGAAGCCGTTTTCCATTGATTCAAGCCATTAGCTCTTGGACAATAGAACAGCAGAAAAGACATGACAAAACATATACTTTATAGTTATTTTAAATCAACAAGGAAGATTTAAATTTTTAAAATTTCATTAATTAATAAAATTCTAAATTAATAATTTCAATATTTGAAACTAACAGCAATTTTTGAATCTAAAGACTATTGCTTTCTTACACCATCATTAATAGTTTTTTAATTAGTATTGCTGAAATAATATAAAGGAAATTTGTAAATAGCATAAACTCAAAAAGTTCATTGAATTTCTTAAAATATTTTTAACCATAAAATAGTTGTATCTTTCGTTACAGTTGTGATCACCACTTTATTTCTTGAAAATTTACAGTTATTTTTAATATTTAGCAAAGTTTGCTTGTATTTATTTCTTTTGTATCAATGATTTGAAATTTTCATCGCAGTCAAATATTAAAAAAAGAAAAAAATGTATAGAAGAGATCCAGAGAGATATAAATCAGTTATTTTATTAAAAATATATGTTACTAAAAAGTTAAATATTAACATTAATTATTGGAAAATTTCGATTTCTTAAATATATTTTTTTGAAAAAAAGTTGTCAGAAAAAATCCGTCTGCTCTCAGTATAGTACATTTAATTCCTAAAACGTTATAGGTACTTAACAGTGCTCACGAGCATTCTGGAATCAAGCCAAATATGAAAGATATCGTAAGTTGATACTTTAAGTAAATGATGCTATTTTAAATTATATCATCTGTAACCTAACAGTTCATCTGATTTCAGTGTTAGTTTCTTGCATTTATTAAACTATTCGCAATATGTACATCGTCACAGATCACTATGCTTTGTAGGTAAAAAATTCAAATTTTCTGCATTACAGAGGGATTAATTTATCGTATCGAATAATATCGCCAATGTACATGTTGGCGGAAAAAATACGCCAGGCTCAAATATTAAGTTACCTCCAAAGTGTTTAGCTCACAATTTATACATGAAATATTTTTTTCTCAAACTTTATCATGAAACAACAGCAGACATCCATCTCGAAGGAATTCTAGCTCTACAGAGAGTATAAAGTGCATTCATTACACACATACAAGTACAGAAGGTAATTAAGAATATCATTTTAATAATAAAATTCTAAATCTATGAGAACACAGAAAGAGAAATTAATAAAAAATCTATAACTAATGATATCCATTTATGAAATTATATCAAGCATTGCTGTAACGCACTAACGCAGCGTGTAAGAGAGCAACAAAATAAAAAGAGCCAATTAGAGCTAACGTAACAAATAAAAATATCTTTAGTAATCTACAGGAATAAAGTAGATTTTAATAAACATAATTCAAAACAGGCCAAAATATTGCCCAGCGCATTCACTCTAAAAACAGAACATAAGTCAAGAACAAGGTTTTATTGAAACAAGATAAAACTTTAATTAATACTTTGTACTTAACTCTTTTTTTGTGGACTAAACTTTTAAGTGTCTTTTATCCAAATGCCCTCAGCAAAGCTTTATTTCTAAGCTTTTAAGAGAGGAAATGATAAAACTTTATTATTTTCTGAAAATTGAATAAAAAGTTATTTTCAGGCATGCGAGGAAATTTTTAAGTAACTTAAAATAGGTTTTGAAATAATTGAAATATTTTTAATAATATAACTAAAATGAAACTTTTGTAGGAAACGTTGTGTGTACTCGTTGTGTTGTTGTTACAGCCCTCTGCCGACATTATTCGTAAAGTAATGGGTTTTTAGTTTCGATAAAATGTTTTGTGAAAATTTTAGTTTAAAATTGAGAATTTAAATATTAAAATGTCTTTAACAACATAGTTTTGAAAAAATTCAAAGAAATATTTTTTAATTTAATAGCAAAAATTAGAAACATACAAGTTTACATTTGAGATTTTATAACAAAGACACATATTTGAATTTCATATTAATAATCAATCGCCAATATAGGGTTGTTTTACATTGAAATGATGAAAATTATATTAAAATAAATTAAAATGGTTAGTAAATTTTATATTCTTGGCAGTTTGAATGCTAAAAAGCAAAAAATAAAATTTCTTTAGATAGAACCAATATCCACCGACTATCGAATATTTATTGAAATGTTTTTTATAAAAAATGTTTTGCTATCACATGTTTAAATTTATTTCTACGGAGGCACTTTGAAAATGATTTACATTTTTAAGAACATTAAAACTTATTAGTTTATCGTATGTAACTTTCCGTCCCATGTTATTTCACCATGCTCTGTTACAAAAAGGAAACAAAACAAAAGCCTTGAAGGATGGCAAGTAGCAGAGCGTAAAGAAGACTGCTTACTTACAGTAGTGAAATGGCCATCAATGAGAGGGTAGGAGTAAGAACTATATATGTCCATGTCGTCGACGGCCCTGTCCTGAAAACAACAGGGAATAATCAGATTTCTCTCGAAAACACTGCAATAGTGCGCATAGCAATGCTGCGTGCCAAAAACGAAGGACAGAAGAATCAACACAGTACAATAAAATTATAAACACAGACAATTCTTTTGGTCAGAGGCAAGTGACCAAATGGAAGTCTCTTCGGTTTTTTCTCCTTTAAATATTTATTCTTATATTACCATATGAATACTTACTCTTAAGATTGTTTTCGTATTTTACGAGATTGAGTTTTTGACATCGATTATTTAAACATTGACATGTTGGACTACAATCTCAGGTATGTATCAAGAAATCTCAACAAACAGATGTAAACATTTTTTTTTAAAGATTAGTCCATTAAAAGTAACAGTGCATAATATCAAATATAAATAACTAATTAATAATAAGACAAAATTTCAGAAATCATTTTTTATGCCTTTCAATAGAAAAAGAACAGGTACTTTAAATAATTACCTTACTTACATTGAATCGATTTGGTAGCTGAATGGGTAATGTTTTGGTGTTCAATTCACGCAGCTCGTGGGTACAATTCTCAGTTCGGTTGTGGATATTTGTTATTGATGCGGAAAGTTATTTAATCCTTAAGTTCTAAAGAATTTTGCTCTGGAGTGTATTAAGTAAACATGTAAGCAATAAACCAACCAATCATATATAAACTTAACTTTGTGTTTAAGCATATTTTATCACCATTTCATGTTTATATATATAGTATGAAATGTACTAACGTTCCAACAAGCCATGTATAAAAATACTTTTTAGTATGGAAATACATCTATTCTTATTAAATAAATTTGTTTTTTTTTCACACGAAGAAAAGTTTGTTTGAAGTTTGAATCAACGGCTTATATCGATTTCGTAACAATTACAAATATCCAACTATAAGGTAGGAATCGAACCCATGAACTATTGAACTGAAAGATAAACCACAATAATTTATTCGGCTACCAGTTCGAACTACATTAAAAAAAACATTTAAAAAATAAGTTTTTTTTAATTGATCACTCTGCGAAGATCTATTATCAAATATATTATTATAATACATTATCATATCGTAGTGATTTTTATAATTTTCCTAAAATAGTCAATAATAAGGTACTTACTGACAATAATTATAAATCTTGAAATTATAACAAAGCCAAATGTAGAAAAGAAAAGCACGATTTCTGAAAAATTATTCATTTTTGCTAGTTGATATCAAATACATAATATAATCTATTTGTAAACCTTATAATTTATAATTATATATATATATATATATATATATATATATATATATATATATATATATATATATATATATATATATATATATATATATATATATATATATATATATATATATATATATGTATGTATGTATGTATGAAAATTTGAAATTGTTTGTGTTTTGTCCATAAATTTTTTGTTATCCAGAAAAATTTTGACTTTACCTTCAGGTAGTTTCAATCTTCTATATAGTAATTCCTCCTATAACATGGTGTCTTGGTTCCGCGATATGGGAAAATTGGTTGTACGAGCAGTCTGGTAAAACGGGCTCGTATGACCTCGTATAACGGGTAATGTACAAATGGTTCGATTTTGAATTTTCTCGTTAAAGGAATTTTAAATCGAATATTAATGAAAAACTGTGCTATGAACGAAATGTGTGCATTATATTAAAATCAAATTTTAAGTAAAGAACTTATGGAATCAAAGAACAGTTTATTTCAAATAAATGAAATTTATTCGCCTTAGTCTGAAATAACGATCCACCGACATCTTTTTTGGCAGAAGATCAATAATATAATTTTATAAGAACACAATATGCGAAATGGAATGTGAAAACTGTACAAATCATAATAGAGAGAGATTTCGCAGTACAGAAATATATGACGTATTATATGGGAGGGGGACAACGCGTGGGGACATGAAATACCGTGTTATTACTATAATTAGTTTAAAATGTTGCTACAAATAATTTGAGGTATTATTAGAATCGATGCTTTACCTTAAGGCAGTAAATTTATAAGTAAAGATAAATTTACTGTCTCGAGACAAAGCCAGCTACAAGGGCATTTTATGTTGAAATAATAGCTTTTTTTACATATTTTTCCTTGTACAACAAAATAAAAAACTATTTTCATTTGTTTGACACGAAGGCAGGATTAGTTATAATCCTTGAGGCACGATAATTGAGTTTAACGATAACTGTGATACAAAAGGCACTTGATAAAATCATTCTTTAAATATTTGATTATTCTAATTAAAATACTCAAGAATATTTTAGCAATAGGAGAATTTAAAAGAAATATACTAAATAAAATTAATTTTTAAAGGGTCACTCTGAAAATTTTGAGATACAACTAGGTTTTTAAAGTTATACTTACAAAATTTTAGGTGTGTTCAAAGCAGTCTCCTCCAGCATCAATGCACTTTTTAGACGAATTTTCCACAGATTAAATGCCTCAAGCCATTCATTTCTTCGAAAAGATGAAAAAATGCATTTATAGCCACATCAATCTCTTCTTCTGAATGAAAACGACGTCCACGTAAATTCTTTTTTAGATGAAAGAATAACCAAAAGTCGCACATAGCTGGATCAGGTGAATACGACGGATGTTCGATCACTTTAATTTGTTTTTGTTAAAGAAACTCAACTGTTAATCTGGCTGTATGTGAAGATGCATTGCTTAGTGAAGCATTAGTCCCCTAACATTCAGTACTTGTAGAATTTCTGGAAGACATTGAGTGGTATACCAGTTTGCTGTTACTGTCTTCTGTCCTTCCAACTTGATGGCTTTGACCCATCCCGTACTTCTGAAGAAAACGGCATACATCACTTTTTTCAGTACGCGTTGCTTTTTCACCATTGTCGGCGTGGGATCATCTTCAAAGACCCATACTTTGCTTTCTTGACGTGTTGGAAAGTCAAAAAACGGTATGTACGTTTCATCACCTGTTACAATTTTAGAAATGATGCGGTGGCTACCATCATTCAGCATATTAAGAGTTTCTTTACTGATTCTGACACGCTCCTCTTTTTGATGCTCAGTTAGATGCTGGGGAACCCAACGGCAAACTACTTTTTTCATATGTAATTCTTCATGAATGATTTTGTGTATGGCTGCGGATCCAATGTTAAGTTCCTTCTGTATCATTTGATAGGTACAGCGATTATCCTCCATTAACATTTTTCGTATGGCAGACACATTATCCGGGATTACTGCCGACGGCGGCCTTCCTGTGTGTTCTTCATCCTGAAGAAAATTGCGACCTCTTCTAAATTCTCTAAACCATCTGAATACAGTAGCACGAGCTGGAGATTCATCACCAAATGCTGATTGCAACCGTTGAACGCATTCTTCTTGATTTAGTCCTGCTTTGAAGTCGTAGAAAATCATAGCGCGAAAATGTTCTCGCGTCAACTCCATTTTCTCTTCTGTTTAAAATTTATTCCACGCTAAACAAGTTGAAGTAAGTCAGTAAAAAATCGTCTTCTGTGTTAAAATACTTTGTACTTTAAAATTAAACCATTATTTTTATTTTGTAAATTCTGGTCTGCTCGTATCTCAAAACTTTCAGAATAACCCTTGTACATTTAGTATAATAAGTGACAGCATTACAGTCAAAGTTTTTTCCTTTAAAATACATAGTAAAAATAAATAAACAATGCATAATAAAATGTATTCTTCTTCTTCTTACAGTTGGGTTTGTATTATATTGGGCACCTCTGCTTTTATCAGCATTTTGTACTTAATAAAATATATTAAGAATATATATTGTATATAAATGTACAGATTAATTTATACACTTAATAAAAAATATTTATTTCATGAATAATATGAATGAATTATGAATTTATATATATTTCATAATTCATAAAAACCTACACATCCAAAATACAAAACTATAATTAATTGTTTTGTTTAAAATTATTATTTAGAAATGGGAAGAAGCAAACATACCTTTATGTATATAAAAAAAAATAAATAAATAAAATAAAAAAAATTATCCTTAAATTTTAAATGTGATTTTATAGTAATTAACACAGAAACATTAAATATTAATCTAAACATATTTATAAAACATAATCTTCTTTAAATTTAAAATACAGTAAAGTCAGCATAACTTAAACTAGCAACAAAATCATTATTATTATAAATATAAGCGAAAATTCTGTAATATTAAATCTTAACTAATTTATTCCGTTTCTTTCCAAAATTAGTTGTAAACAGATTTTAAATCTAATGCAAATATATGGTTTAATATTTTTAATATAAAGTTAAAATTTTAATTTTTAGATACATAGTTTGAGGTTCAAGTAAGTCTTACTAATTATGAATTTCAGTAACCTTATTCAAGAAAAGTTTTTTTTAATGAATAAAACAATATATGTAATAAACTAATCATTAAAATTGTTGTACCAGGAAAAATGCAAATAACGAAATGAAGTTTATTCATGATGAATTCTTTCACTCTATTTAATGTAAAAATATAATTAATGGGGGAAAGCATGCAGTACAATAATTGACAAGAATTAATTTACCAAACGAAATATGAGGCTTTCTAATTTCTCAAAAAACAATAAATAGTTTTGTCTAAGCATTGAAATAATTAGAATATAAATTACACTATATTTTTTATACATAACTAAATACCTTGCAACTTCCAGATACAATTGAGAATCATAACCATCAGGAAAATCATTCGTTAATTTTGGAAAAAAATTTTTAAACAGTAAGCATAACCAGAACAATTACATTTCAGTATTAAAACGATTATTGTCTGTATTTTAATTTCGCCTCAAAAAGAGAATTTTACAATATTAAGATAATGTAAAAAAAATTGTCTCTATTAAAAAGGATTGAAAATATATTAATATACAAACATAGTAGTTTTGAATTAATAAATGTTATGATAAAATTTTTGAAACTAACTTTACCTATTTTTTAATTCCTTTTTACATTTATAATTGAATACACTTTGACTGATTAAATGAGAAAGTTTAAAACTTGATATTATTCTCTTGATATAAACTTGATATATTTTTAAACTTAATATTATTCTCTCATTATACTAAATTTTATCTGTCAGAATATTTTCCATAAAGAATAGCAATAGTTTTTTTTTATTTTTTGAATGAAAAAACACAGAAAATGACTTTTTTATAAATTACTTTTCATTGAAAGATTTTGTCACAGTTATCAGTGAATAATGTATAATTATAATATTCAATATAAGTATTAATATACAAAATAAATAAAATATTTGTGGGATATATAAATAGAATGTTTGAAATAAATTTTAAGCAATGACATTTTTAAAGAGCTAATAGATATATTAGGAAATTATTTTTTATTCAAACATCAGAATTGTTAGTAAAACATAGTAGATATTATTATCGAATGCAAGCTTGATTTTCTAAATAAATTTAAAAGAGTTATTGATTTTTTAAAATAATAATTACATTACTAACATCTGTTTCTTAAATTAGAAATGAAATATTTAAAAATACTTAAGAAATTCCTTTCAGAATTAATATTAATTTATTATAAATTTGAAAGGCTACTCTGAAAAAATTTATATAATTTTATTTGTTTCTTTCTTGTCTATAAATAATGTTTCTTAAAATAAATATATCATACTGTATTTTAAAAGTAATAATTTCATTATTAAGTAACAAAAATTAAATATATTTCTGATACATAAAAATATTTTTTGAAAAATGTACACTGAAAAAAATCATTATAAGTCCTTTATTATATTTTAATTTATAATAATAGTTAGTAGGGGATAAATGTAAAGTTTTTAATAATTAAATAAATTTTAATTACATCTACAAATGATAAATTATATCATAGCTACATAGAAAAACAATATTTCACCTTGTACAGACGAGAGTTTCTGAATAATTAATAAATTTAGGATTTATATTGCTATAAATAATAAAATCAGACATATTTTAGAGAGACATGAAAATAAAAATTTTGGGATATCAATATGAATTTTCCTTCACTGGAAGAACAACATTTGAGGAGAAGGAATTTTTTATTAGGCCCTCTTAAAATTCAGAGCATAATTTTAAAATTATATAAAAAGTAAAAATAAAAAAATTGAGTTTTTTTATTTTTATTAAAATGAATTGGAGTTATTTAATTTTTCTCAAATTATATTAACAAGTATTATTTATACAGATTTTCATCATTAAGTTTATATACCAGTTTACAAGTTTAATATCAGAAAACACAGTGTAAAGAGTTAAAATTATTTTAATGAGTAATTACCAACCAAAAATTGGTTTTTATTTATAAACATTTTTACCATTTGTTGATAAGTATTTGGCATAATAGGGAAACTATTTCTTAAGTAAATTATAAATATGATAATAACAAAAATGAGGATAACTTAAGCTATATTCAAAACGCACAATTACAGGAATATGAAATCAAAAATTCAAAAAGCCATTAGACCCAATATAGGAAATAAAATATTATAAATTTAAATTTTAAAATATTTTGAATACGAATATATTTTAAAGGAACATATTAACCTGTATATTTAATAAAATAAATATTAATATCGAAATTACACACTTTTAGTTCAATATAAATATTTGGTATGAAAGACTTTTTTTCATTTTTATCTCTGTGATCGAATACATACTGTAATAAATTGAAATTAAAAAAAAAGTTCAATAGACGCTGTCCTTTAGGGGAATTTAGGACTTACTTTAATGAGTCTAGTAGCTTTCTTCCAATTTCCGTCCACGTATGTATATGCAGAGAAAGGCCGGAATTTAGCTTTATATTCAGTCTTCTTTATCCTACCTCTGTAAGCAGAATAACAAAACATTGTACAAGCATTCAAAGATTAAAACAATTTATTTATTTAGTCAAACTTAAAAAAAAAAAAAAAAAAAAAAAAAAAAACACTGTAAAGTCTAGATATAGTCATAAACTCATTGGATACTTTTCACATCGAGAAGAAGACAACTGAGCACGGAGGCAATTGTTTATGTTTTCGGTACATTCTAGCAGACCTTTTGAGACCCACGAAAATTGAATGCACTTATCTTTTACACCATAAGTGTTTTTTATCACAAGAAAAATGTTTTACTTTACATTTCTCTTCATTTCAGTACGCAAACGGTTTGTACTAACTCATGAAGCTTCCCAAGATGCATCGCAACTCATGTTTATTTTCCTCCAGAAAGTAAGCGGACAATTTCGTCCGCGAGGATCCGATGACGTCATATGTATGTATTTGATTGTCAGAGTATTACTAATAGGAAAACAGCCTAATAATCGGAACTAATTGAATTTTCAGCTCCCTTAGCTCAAAATAATTTAATATTTTAGTGCAAAGCAACTTTCTCAAATCTCGACTACTTTTTTGTGATTCCATTTATACAGCCTTTTATATTAATATATCTATTCTCCAAAGCTTTGTGAACAGTCCTATTGCTGAGGTAAAGTATTTTAAAGTCGAATGCGGGATAGTTATCGTAGACAGATTTCATATGTCGCAAGGAAGGAAACCCATCCCAACACACGCATTCATTTCTCGTTGCTGGGATTGAACTCACAATTTTCGCCGTAAACAATGTATGTGTGTATATATATATAGAATAAGTAGGACATATCCTCCCATTGCTGATCTTTGCGACATTTTTTTGTCGCCAAGCAATTCTATCGCTGCTGCCACATAAAAAACAGTATTAATGACACAAAAATGAGTAAAGCATAGGAAAAAAAAAAACCTGACTCTTAAAATCCAAAAAAAAGCAAGAAAAATTCAAATTGGCAACATCAAAATGAAAAACAGAAACACTATAATCAAAACAAAGGACGGCAAATTTGGCGAGAAATCTCTTGGGGGGGGATATATGATAATTATACTATATATGTGCAAAACAGCTTGAAAAGCAAAATTCTATTGAGAATACTTTTTCGAGTTAATTTTTAAGCTTTTTATAATGGATACAAATAATTTGAATGACAAATACTTTTATACAATCGTATGAATTTTTGTACTAATATGCATTTTAGATAGAAAAATTATTATTCCTTACTTATAAAATATTGTTTACCGTAACTGGAAGTGTAACAAATGTGAAATTAAAAGAGTTCCCCTTTAATAAGGTTGCTTAGAGTTCAGAAGCATAGGAGACAATCTGCTTTCGAGGATGAAAAACAACTTTAAGTCTGAGAAAGCATGATCTTATATAATCAGTTTATTTTGTTCGTATAGCTTATTTTTTTGAGGTTCTGTATTTTAACTTATATTTTACAAAATATAATTTGTACTAGGGATAAAATGCTTAAAAGTTACATTACTTGTACTGTATTAAGAAAGTCTTTTAAGAAACACATTTAGCTGTTGTGATGCATTCAAATTTTTGAAATGAGTAGATTTATTGACTTTGATGCATTTTTTTGCACTTTTTACCTTAATATTTACATTTTCTAGATTTGGTAATATAAACAAAAGACTTCATGACTTCAGTGATTTTTTGTTATCTTTTTTCAAATGTTTGCGATTCGATTTAAAGCTATTTAGGAAGCAGTCACTCGAAAGAGATAAACGAATTGCATATTTATTTCTATAAACATTTCATTATTATTTCCTGAATATTTCTTTTCCTAATATTTTAAAACGAGTTTTCCTCGTCTATTATTCTACAGTCTTTGCAATGTAGGATAATTAGATTAAAGAGCAAATAATTAAATGAATCAAATGATTTGAATTACATTGGATGATCATTTAACGAACGTAATCCGTTACAAGACTATGTTCGCTATCCGAATTGTTCGATAACCGATCATCGATTTACCACAGATTATTTTGTGAAATTAAAATGGGTGTATAATTCCTTAGTAAGTTTATTAAAAAATAATACATAAGTATAGTCTTGCATATTAATCAGTCCTTTTGATTTCTTGTTTATAGGGCATTAAGGAACAGTGTCGGTTGCTTTTCTCTCTTTTTCCGGAAGTGATTGTTGCTGTAAAGATCTCTAACCTTACTGATATTAGCTGGGTTTGGGTGACATTCTGAGACCATTGCTCTTTCCACTTCTTCAACGAATGAACGAAGCTCAAAAGGAAATTAGTTCTGGTTTTGAATGAAATCAAAACTGAAAATGATGGTTTACTTTGGCTATAAATATTCTACTGTAAAAAATTCTCCAGTATAGAACTTTGAAGTTTAATAGGCAAGCAACGTAATTCAAGCGAGATGAAAAACGATATTTAGTCCGTTGGGTTTGATAACCCTGGACATCATAATTTAAGAACCGAAAAGTGTTCATTATCCGAATATGTGTTCGTTGTCCGAACTCAAAAATATTTCGTGTAAGTGTTCGTTGTCCAACTTGCTTGCAGTTCAAACTGTTCGCTAATCAATCACCCACTGTATATTTAATCAATGATTTAAAGAAATAGATATTTTACTCCGGTTTATATAAATTTATTAATATATTTCCGAGTAATGATATAACGATGGCGTATCCTTTTCAATCAGAATCTTCAAATGAGAAACAAACTCACATAACATCTATGTCTACGAACAGTAAAAAATACATTCATATTGTTCACTTGAAAAATTTGAAACCAAAAAATAGTTCCAACCTTTTAACTGCATCCAGAGCCGCATCATCGTCATCATCCGCAACTGATTCGGCAGATGGAACTTCACCATCTGAAATAAAACAAACTTCAACAGAGCTGTTATATGTGCTGCTGTAACATCTTTTGATATTCATCATACTAACTATTATTATGAAATTACAAACATTATATCAAAAATTTGAAAAAAGTTGAATGTCAAACTGTTTTCTTACTTGATTATATTTATTTTTTATCGATGGAAATTTTTATTCATTGACAAAGGATTTTATTTATCGATTAAAACTTTTCATGTTTATTAAAATATAGCTATTTATGTACTATTCATATTATTTACTTATACATGATACGAAATCATAATTTTTATTCGGTTTCAAATACAACGAATTTACAATTCTTCGTTAGTTGAATTTTACGGAATGAAAATGTTTCGATACTATTTATTTTCTCACGTGTACTGCTTTGATATACCGTCAACTGATATATTATTGAATATTTCTTTGGGATTGTGCTGTAAAAATCAGTGCATACACACATTCTAAGAAAACAATTATATCTTTAAAAGGGTTTTCTAAAAGTAGTTTAGTAAGTTCATCCGGTATATTCATAAAATGTTATGACATTGCTTCTAATTTCACGCATTTATCCACGCTAGCAATCCTTTGGTGATATACTATAAAACGAAAATTTGGGCTATGTCATTGTTATAATTTATTTTCTTCTCATTTCACAAGTCTTATAATAGACCGGCTAATTTCACAAATGCATCTATCTGTAAAAGGATGCACGTGGTTGGAAGTCTTATAAACATAAGATCTAGTATTCCTCAATTAGTCTAGGACAAACATCGAAGTTCATATTTATCATGTTTGAAAAGAGCAACCTAAATTTTAAAAAATATTATCATTGAAATTAACCATGTAATATTTCCAAACTCATAAAATAAATAAGAATCAAGATAGATATAAACAATTTGTTTTTCTAACTAAAGCGATAAAAAATAAAAATATAATTTTTATATTTTTATTTTATATATAGATTTAATCTCAAATTTATCATTGTTTAATATGGTTAAATCTGTAGTTTCTCCTATCCATTCAACAATTGTTTAAATGAAGATTCAAAAAATGTGAATTTCTCAGTTGTAGATATATATTTATCCAGGAAAAATTCTATCATACAGCCTTTTATATGTTAGGAAGTCATAACTAATTATATTTCGCCAATATGGTCAATGGT
This sequence comes from Latrodectus hesperus, assembly GCA_037975125.1. Classification (NCBI taxonomy): domain Eukaryota; kingdom Metazoa; phylum Arthropoda; class Arachnida; order Araneae; family Theridiidae; genus Latrodectus; species Latrodectus hesperus. Next base: position 118,047,078 of record CM075851.1, read on the forward strand.
TGATTTTATTTAAAGCGTATAACTAACAAAAAGGAAGGGGAAATTATTAATTTAAATATGACATTAAAACAATGTATTCAAATAATTATAATTAGTGTAAAATTAATTTTTAATCATTTTAGCCAAAAATCGTTAGAAAGCAAATATTTGAAAATGTTTAATTTATTTTTAATCACTAAAATTTAAAATTTTTCCTCAAATCTGAATGCACAAAAGTTTATACATTCAGAAATAAGAACTTGAAATGCATATATATAAGGCATTGTCTTTGATAAAATAAATATCCTCAACCAAAATTAAAAAATGATAATTTATTGAATGAAAACACAATGTAGTCTTGTAAAAACAATAGTATTTTTTTAAGAAATTCAAATAGATATGTAAAAGTAAAATCATAATTTGCGTCCATCATGTTGAAATCAGGTAACCTAATATTTCACATCCTTGCGTAGTTTAAGCTAACATTTACGCTTCAAAAACAAACAAACCTCAACAGAGATTTTTGAAGTTCATTAAAATGCCTAAATAAGCAAAAACATGTTTCCTTCATCTCTGCAACCGTATTGCGTGCTGGTAAGAGCTGTTGTCTCGCAACATCCTCTGCTGATAGCACAAGTTGTTTCTGAGAATCTCTGGAATCTTTATCGATAACATACTCTTTTCCATTGATTAGAGGGTTGTTAACAAGTGATTCTGAACAGATTGGCAGACACGTAAAAGAGATTTTAACATTTTAGGATGTATTGTTTAGATAGAGTTTCGTCCCGATTCTCACATAATCATAATTTACTTAAACATGTTCAAATGTACAATAGAGTGCTGGTTGATTTTTTGCTAAGAGGATTTTTCTAATTAATCACCATTATAAATAATTATTATTCTTTTAGAAGATATTATAATATACTATTTCAAAGTCATTCCATTACATTATAACTGATGTTTGAGTAAATTTATGTGGTAAGCCATTAGAAAAAATTCTATTACCACATAAATTTATACAATCATCAATGCATTCTACAGGTTGAAAACAAGTTCTAAATCAACTAAACATTTCTTTGACATGAGAACACGAGAAGTCTATTTTTTAAAAGAAGCAATGACATTATTTTTAATACGCAGATTCTAGTAGGGATCACTTGATCAAAGTTTGTACACATTTCGTTCTTAAAATTATTTTTAATGAAAGAAATTAAAATCACTAATATTGATAATCAATTATCTACGCTATATTATATGGCACATAACATATTCATTAATTTCGTAAAAAAAAGTCTGCAGATGATTTAAAATAGGAATTCCAGGGCGGTAAACGTGAAGCTTTTTAAAGAGTGAAAAAAATTGATTTCAACGAATTCGCTAAATTTTCAAGTTGCATTTTCGTAAACAGAAATTTAGAAAGAATTCCGCTATGATGAGATTTTGTGGCTTAAAATAGTTTAAAAATAAGCTCAGAGGAATCACATATGAAAATGTAGAGCAACAATCCGTTTGTTGAGATCAGGTGCTGTGAGAGTATTCATTGGTCACATTTTTTAAATTGAACGGCTACATTTTTTGGTTTTTTTCCCAAATAAACTTAATAGCGATTTTATACACTGAAATAATTATGAATTTAAACGTAATTCTTTTCTTTGATAACTCAGTCATTATATAGTTATAATTATCCAGAAAAATTTTAATATCCAAATTATCGTTTGAAATCATTACAAAACTAATCATAAGTTATGTGAATATAGCAAATTTTATTTTTTAAAATTTATTAAAAATAAAATAAAAATACTCAAAAATTCAAATGATAAAGTATACTAAAATTTATTTGCGCAATATTATAGCATATCATAATTGATTTACTAATTAACTTAATATAGCTTATTAATATATAAAAATAAATTTACTTATTAAAAGAGAAATTTTATAAAATTGTACAACTTTTTAGAAATGACAAAAAGACAAATTTTATCCGTCTTTTTGTCAGTTTTCCAAAGACAGACAAAAGAACAAATTTTATTTTTTATAGCAGATAAATCTGAAATTGTACATTAGCAACTCTTATAGAATTACAAATTGCATTACTGTGAAATATATTTTATTTATTTGAAATCTCTTCTATTCGCAGTAGCCCAGACAATTTATGATGTCTGAACGCAAGTTTTAAATCTAGATTGAAATCTGTTGACATAGAGATAATTTATTGCAAACAGAAATTGAAATTTATCAAAAGTTATATATATGGTGGCAATATAAATATGATAAATAATTTTAACATTTTATAAAAAAAAGATATATTTATGTAACATATAACAGATGATTGATACTTATTTTTATCATGTAACTTATTAAACAATTTATTTGGTTCTATTTTTTCGACAAGAAATATTCTGTAAAAAGAAAACAAATAAACTGCGTTTAAAATAATACTAGATTAAACTGAAACATAGTAAAAGTAACCCACTTTTTATTATTAGTAGCAAGAAATGAATTCATTTATTTGTTAAAAAGTGTGGTGAATCTTTTCTGTTATGAATACTTTATTAGTACTAGTACACGAACTTATTACACTAAAATGCAAAACGTTTTAAGAATATCTAAAACAGTATTGGCAATATCTAATGTTGTTTCAATTAAAATTAGTATAGGTGCCATATAATCCTTTTAGAATATATTTGAAATTTTTGATAATTAAAAAATTTCGCCAAGTTTGAAATCAATTTTACGTTTAAAGTTACTTTATAAGTAAATATTTGAATTCGATTAATATGAAGAAACAAAATTATGAAGCATTAGGATTTTTTGAATGAGAAAAATTCTAATGAAATGTGTAGTTACACAACATAGTTTTCAATAATTGCTACAAGTTTAGGTTGCCAAAATAGAATTTTGTTGAATATCTTAAATATTCTTCATTTTTGTAACTTAATAAAAAAACTTCTTGTCAGAAAATTGCTAACATCAACCAAAAAGTTTACCAAATTAAAAAAAAAAATGCAGCAAAAGCATTGTAAGATGTCTGTACTCCAAAAACTAATTAAACATATTTTTCAACATATCTATTAGTGGGGGGATGGCAGACATAATATTTAAGTACCGAAAAATTTCATAACTGACCACAAAAAAGCGGAATTTTGAGATAGGATATTTCAATGTGTTTCTGGATAGTTTTTTCGTTCTGGTCAACCAAGTTGCTCATATATTTGAACCAGGATCAATTAACGAAGGCGGAACCTCAGTTTTAATATATTTCTAGTTACACTTACCTATTTTTGGTATAACTCCCAATAAAACATCGTACAATTTGGAGAGCAGCAAAATGAGGAAGTCATTTCTCAATAATTAAAGGGCGCATTAAGACAAGTTGTTCTTAACCTTTTGATCCCCAAAGCGACAACTGAACTCAATGTGCATATAGGATGATAAGGATTCATTATATAGTAGACACAAGATTTTTACGAACATTCACGTTTTTACGAACTATTAGCCTTCCCTGATATAAAATTATTATTGTGTCTATAGCTAGACCCTCTATAGACACAATAATAACCCACTTACGAAGTTAAATTTTAAGAAATCTATTTGTAAACTTTTGTTTCAGACAAAGTTTTTTTATGTGGTTGTTTCTATCGTTCCGACAATTCTCATTGGTTTAAAATATCCATGACGTCAGATAACGTTTCATCCACATAATTGATAAAGAGATCGTAAATCCGACTTCACTGCCTGACTTCAAATCGCATTCAAGCGGTAGCAAACAAGGCGAAGTTCACCCTCGAATGTCTGAAAATAGTGTCGAAGCTCATTTCATTAATAAAACGATTTCTTATACAAAAGACCAAAGCATCCGTATGAGAAGCTGTTTTCAATTGATTCAGACCATTAACACGTTGACAATAGAACAAAAGAAAAACAAGATAAAAAGAGAAGACAAAGTATCCACTTTATGGTAATTTAAATAGCAAGTAAGGATGATTTAAATTTTTAAAAAATTCCTTAATTAATAGAAATCTAAAATAGTTGCAATATTTGTAAACCATCTTTTATGAATGTCAAGACTAAAGCTTACGCCATCATTAAATTTATTTATTTATTATTTTTTTACTGTCTGATACTTTTTAATCTCTTTTTTGATTTCCTATTTATATAACGCTAAGAACTTGATTCATTTCTGAAAGACAAGTACAGGCAGTTCAGTCATACGAAGATGCATGCATCAGACAGAAAGAACTTAATTTATGAAGCTTTGGTTGTCGATAGAAATATTGACCCAGTTCCGTTGAAGATTTGCCGCAGTTGAACAAATGGACGGTTGATCTGTTGAAGTAAAAAAAGAAAATTCTAAAAGAAGTAGACAAAAAATATTTAATGAGACAAAATTCCATAAATATGGAATTTTCTTTTATCCCAAAAATTTGAAATTTCGAAGAGCTTCTCGGCCATTTTTAAATAAATCGCAACATAATCTTTGTAAAAGCAAACAGTATGAGAAAAATGCTCCCACGAAAAAACTTAAGAGTAGCAAAACATTTTAAACAGGAGAATGCTTTGCCAAGAAAAATGAAAGGAATGAACATTCCTGATAAGGTCATTAAAGAAAAATTCTACTGCTTTGTTAAGGATAGAAAAAACTTAAACCAGATCTGTAGTTTGAGCTATAGAAAATTGTGGGGTGGAAGTTAATCAATAAAATGAAAGTGTTTTTAAACATGAATCTTATTGTGCATGTGTTTCTTGTACTGCATTTAAAGTAATTCTTTCTATTAATACTTTAATTCTAAAAACAGTTTTGGATAAAAAAAAGATTTTAGTAACATAATTTATATAATATAATAATTATTTTTCTATTTTACGAACTTTTTTAAGAACTTTCTATTTTGAACTTGGTGATTTTTTGACGAATTTTCTTGTTTATATGGCAACCTGATTTTTTATTACGTCACAGAGATGGAGACCTAAAAGAATGATGAAGAAATTATATATTTGCAACCCTAGCATTTAAGTCATCCCTAGACTTTACAATACGTCATCTTGGTAACATTTGTTCGTCGCCAAAAATTTAAGAATTTGAAATCGTGGATTATACGCAATGTGTGCCGTCTCAGACATTGGATGGTGAACTTCGCCTTGTTTGCTGCCGTTCGAAGATTTGATGGCAGGCAGAAAATTTTGTCAACAAATCGGATTTACAACGCCGTCTCAATACGATATCTTAATTAATTATGTGTGACGCAGATGAAACTTTATTTGACGTCATGGAAGCCTTAACCAATGAGAATTGTCATAATGTGGCATGAGATCAACTAAAACGACAGAAACAACTACTTAATGATTAAAAACAATCATTAAATTTTGTAACATTTGGCTATTTTTAACCCTTAAATACCTGTGACAGTAATTTACTTTTACTCGAAAAATTTTTCTCCATTGCGTTCTTTCTACAATTATTTTAATTTTTTAATTTTTTTCAAAGGGTAAAATAATACTTCGTCCCACTGCTTGGCAACTAAAGAAAAACGAATACAAGTTATTTAAAAGTAAATGTTCAATATGAAAAAAATATACTTAATGTGAAATTTGAAAGTAAGAACACATTTTTCATTTAAAAGTAAATTAAAAAATACGTTTTAATTTAAAAATATTTATAGCATTGTTTTAAAAATCATTACCATTTAAAAAAGAATAAGGTTTATTAGAATCTTCCCCAAAGGATTATACCGCTCTTTGCAAAAGATCGAGGTCCTTTTTCTTCGAACCATAAAACGGACTTTTTCCAAGATTTATTTCACAACAGATAGTTGGTGGCCAGAAAATAGCTGTCAGCAATGACTGTGGTGAAAAAATATCGATCACGGTTCATTTATGATTATTTGATATCAGATGATTAATAATTACAAAGTAAATTTAATTGAGCAACCCAACATTCAGAGACAAACTGAGCTCGCAATGAAATAAGAACATTTTCTCTCGCCACTGAAAGAAAATATTTATTAATTCGAAGCGATAGTATGCGTTAAAAGAAGTCAGATTGATAATTTTTACGCAAATTTTTATACGGTTTTGATTAATTGAAATTTAAAAGTTCTTGACTAACTGAGCATGTATTGTTAAGAACATGTCTGGCTTCGAGCATAAATCCGCTCACCACTTATCGACACTAACCGATTGTTGCTTAGCAACCGCGGATCGAAGTAACTACGCCGCCTAGGATCTTTAACGGAATTTCCCACGTGTGTGTGTGTCTGAAAAGAATCTTTTTCCTAGTTTTCCAGGAAAACACTTTAGGAGGAGGCGCAGTCCAGAAAGACATCAGGATTCGGTTTTCTCCCCCCCCCCTCCCATTTATGGAATTCAGAAAACTACAAACTGTTCCCTTTTTTCCATGCAGTGCTTTCCTTTTGAGTTTCTAGGATTACATCACTTGTAAAAATTGTTATTAAATTTAATAACATATATGATAACTGCTTAAAAATATTAATAAAATTTGGGCTTATTTTACTTAAATACTGTATATTTATTACTTATTTTACTTTCTTTCATGACCATATTAAAAATAGAAGTCCTCTTCAAATAAAAAAAGTTAATAATAAGATTAAATATAAAAAAGCATTTAAAATTTTTTACCCATCTTATAAGTTAAATTCTTGTTGTCTTGTGCCAGTTAGGCTGGCATTACGGGGTCTTCCTACTGAACCATATTTAGGTGTGGAGTCCGACCAATTTAGAACACACATGTTATAGGTATCCGCTTATAGGGTAGACAACCATTCATACAAGGAAAGGGCAAAGACAGGATAGATAGAGAGAATGCACATCCATGCCTGAACCGGGATTCGAACCGAGGACCTCCCTATCCACAGTCAGGCACGCTGACCATTAGACAAGTTAGGCGGCTATGCAATTCTTAAAAAATCTTATTAACAAAACGTATTTCATCACTCAAGAAAGGAAAATTTTGTAGAATTTTCCAAAAAGGATTAAAAATAAACAATTATTCAAAAAAATCCTTTTTAATTCACATATGATAATGCAATTTAATGTCTTAAAAGATTAAATGGAACACGATCTCTATTTTATTTTAGTCAAATCTCTATTTTGTGCAAATCTCTATTTTATGATATTTATCTGCTTCAGGGTTTCACACATGTGCATTAATATTAAGCATTTCATTTGCATCCATCGACTTTTATAAAATCTCTTACAAGTCTTTAAACTAAAACCAAAAACTAGCATAATTTCAGTATTTTTTCTTTTCTATAAATATAAATGTTAAGCTTGTTTAAAAGCTGGGATTGATTGTTAGAATATTATCACATTAATCATTATTTTTCAACATTACATTTATTTTCTATTGTAAGAAAAACACAAACTTTTATTATTCTCTTTTTGTTTTTAATATTATTAAAAGCATAAATGATCATATTTAAATAATTTTGCAAGTTCACTTATCCCTATTTAACAATTAAATTAGTTTATTAAAGTGAAATATATACAATCTTAAAATACTTTGTTAGTTAGTTTTTATATTAATGACTATAAACAATATTATTTTTTTAAATTTTGGGTCTTCTTAATAAATTTATCTTAAAACAGTGATTCTCAAACTTTTTTTCTGGTGACAGACAAAGAAGAAAATTAGTAAAAGTTGTTTATACTAACCTATAATACACAACGTAAAATAGTTTATGATAATAATATTCAATATAAAATAGAATAATATACAGTAAGTATAACAAAAACAACAGTATGTTGATTAAGAGATTAATTAAAAGGTCATAATAAGAATACTATTATTGAAAATTTTGAGCTTGATGTTTTTTGATAATTTCACATATAATTTGGTTATAAAAATGACAATGATACTTTTTTATCATCCTCTATACATAAGTCTCGATCTTTTTCCCGTTTTTATATTGGTTAACATTGAAAATCCAAACTCACACAAATAAAATGTAGAAAATTATAATTGTAGATACTGGAAAATTTCTAGACGTTGGGCAAATAATTCCCTTTATGCAAAGTCACAATTATCGAAAATAAAAAGTTTATAACTTTACAAAAATACGGTATTTAGCTGTAAAAACAACTTTTTTTTTACAGCGAACTTTCCTTTAATTAAAATGAACTTTACTCGTAATACAAAAAAGTAATGTAAATTTTACCAAATACATTTTTAAAATTTAGAGGTACACAAAAGTGCCACGGCAAAGTGGTTGAGAATCACTGCCTTAAAATGTATTTTAATGTAGTTGAATTAAATAAATTAGCTCTACTCTAAATAGATGAAAGAAATAAAATGAAAAAATTGTTTTCCTTTTTTTATACGTTTATATATATTATATTTACGTTTATTTTACAAAACAGTTCCTTTATATATATATATATATATATATATATATATATATATATATATATATATATATATATATATATATATATATATATATATATATATATATATATATATATATATATATATATATATATATATATATATATATATATATATATATATAATGGAATATAAAGTTGATAATAATGTTCTAACTTCAAATATTTGTTTCTAAGGCACAGATGCTATCCAGGATGTCAATTTGGTACTTGGAGTTTGGTGGTTTTTTGGTGGATTTTCTTATGTATCAAGCAACCTGATTTTTATTACGTCATAGATATGGAGATCTATAAGAATTATGCAGAAAATTTTATTTTGGCAACCCTAGTATTTGCGTCATCGCGTGCGTCACAATACGTCATCCCGGCAACATTCCTTCATTGCCAAAAAAAAAATAATAATCAGAATTTGGAATCCTGGATTATACAGCATTTGTGCTGCATCTTTTATATTATAAACTTCTAGCGCGGCAAAACAATTTCGTAAGGTCATTTGTCGTTTGGGGAATCGTATTCTTAAATAAATCGTGAAATATCAAATGCAAAACAGATTAATGTTAATGCTTTGAATCATGTAATTTTATTTTTATTCCAGAATATTAATTTAATGGAACACTAGATTTATAGTTTAATATACAAGCGATTACAGGTATTTATGTTTGTATTTATTTTTATATTTGTGTGTCCTCTGAATACTTTATGAGTCAATAACAGTTTCTTTAAAACATTGCAAACCTTTTGAAGGAAAATTATAATTACAGGACTGCATTACTGCTATACAAAAAAAAAGACCCACATTCACGTCCACATGCAATAACTTATAAAATATTTTCGAATTTTCATCATGATTTTCGGCGACGTTTTTCTGGATTATTAGTTAGAAATTTTAAATGTTAAAATAAAAACTATATTTTGTGAGAAAATGCAACTTATCTATAACCAATGAGAATGACGAAAATTATTTTAAAAAATGAATCTTGATACTTCATTTATTACAAAATATCGCTCATTTTTATAAATCATAAATAAAGACAATTTTTATGCAATGCACTGTTTTTTCAAACCTTTAGTAATGAAATAAGCCTGTAGATATAAATAAATGGAACTGTGATGAAAACAGATTTCGATATTGTATTTCTAACAGATATTTGCGAGAGGTGATCCAGGAACTCACCAAGGGCATCCTTCTTGTGGACCTGGGAGGCAATCAGTCCCATGGATGCAGACTTCCTTGCAGAGCTCTCTTGCAATCCAGGAGACCTGGGCCATGCCACAAACTGGGACCGGTACTCGGTAGTTTTGGGCACAGTACCATCTTCAGGTGGACCCGGGGTGCCCGGGTTACCTCGAGGGTTCGTGCTCGGAGGATAGCTCTGCGCCATCTGTTGGAACAGAGAGGAGAAAAATGTACATCGACACGTAATTGCATTACATTACCTCTGGCGGATTAATTACAAACAAAGATTGACGCAGGCATATAAATAAAGAAATTATGCATGTTTGTGTATTTTTGGCCTTTTGAATATATTTCTCATAGTTGGCAATAGAGTCGGAGATGTTTTCTAATCTGTACTTATTTTTATTCACATTCATAGGATTAAATAATTACCACATATCCCAGTAGTTGTTGTTGCAGCAGCATACTTCCCAATACCTGGCCTTAAGTTGGGATCTACCAGTTAGATAGAAGCAGCGGGATGGAGTCTTCGTGATTTTGAAGCAAGGACCAAGCAGAAGATCCCCAATACTTGGCGGACACCAGTTTTAATGTGTCCCAACCGTCTTTAGCGTACACGACGGATCATTGGCTTAAGCCAGGATTCAAATTCATTATTTTCCGATAGTGAGAACGACGCCGTAACCAATAAGGCCACCGTGGTCTTACATATCGTAGCAGAACCAATAATTTTTTATAGTTTACAATGTCATGGAGAATACAAGGAATAGCACAAATGAAACAAATTAAAAATCACTAAATACACATGAGACGAAGAGGTGAATACAATACACAAACGAGATGACCGGAATCATTGCCCTTTCTGGCTTGCTAGTAAATAACGCGATGGTTCTGAGCTGCCACGCAGCTTTCACACTACCAATCATTGATTTCATAATAAGTACAGAACTTATTTGCACAGAGTTTTTGGTTGGTAGAAATCATTACCGACTTGTCAATCACAATCCAAGAAATAGTGAATTATTGAATTATACTATTATACCCTATGCCTCAAAGGTCGTATGAGTGGAAAAATATATTTACAACGGCAAAACGTTATAAAGATGGAATTTAATATCGATTTAATTCATTATATATTAGAATGGAAAATATCAGGTAATTGAATAGAATATAAGACATGGATCAGTATTGGTGAAAATAACTTTTAACAACAAGTCTAGAATTTGTAAATGTAAAAGCGATTTGTCATTGATTTTATTTGTAGTAAGAATAAATTCAGAAGACATTCATAAATCCAAACATCCCATTCAAAAAATTTATGTAAATCAAATAGATGAAACTTAATAACCATTCATTGGCGTCATGTTTTTATTTCCAGAACAGAGGGCCAATTCAGGCGTTAACCTTAATATTTCCCTTAATTTCAAAGGCAATAATAATTTTAAAGATGAATGTTATTCATAGGCAATAATAATTTTCAAGATGAATGTTATTCATAGGCAATAATAATTTTAAAGATGAATGTTATTCATAGGCAATAATAATTTTCAAGATGAATGCTATTCATTGGTAATAATAATTTTCCAGATGAATGTTATTCATGGGCAATAATGATTATTATACATAGGCAATAATAATTTTCCAGATGAATGTTATTCATAGGCAATAATAATTTTCTAGATGAATATTATTCATAGGCAATAATAATTTTCAAGATGAATGTTATTCATAGGCAATAATAATTTTCAATATGAATGTTATTCATAGGCAATAATAAATTTCCAGACGAATGTTATTCATAGGCAATAATAATTTTCAAGATGAATGTTATTTATAGGCAATATTAATTTTCAAGATGAATGTTATTTATAGGCAATAATAATTTTCAAGATGAATGTTATTTATAGGCAATAATAATTTTCCATATGAATGTTATTCATAGGCAATAATGATTATTATACATAGGCAATAATAATTTTCCAGATGAATGTTATTCATAGGCAATAATAATTTTCTAGATGAATATTATTCATAGGCAATAATAATTTTCAAGATGAATGTTATTCATAGGCAATAATAATTTTCAATATGAATGTTATTCATAGGCAATAATAATTTTCCAGACGAATGTTATTCATAGGCAATAATAATTTTCAATATGAATGTTATTCATAGGCAATAATGATTATTATACATATGCAATAATAATTTTCCAGATGAATGTTATTCATAGGCAATAATGATTATTATACATAGGCAATAATAATTTTCCAGATGAATGTTATTCATAGGCAATAATAATTTTCTAGATAAATATTATTCATAGGCAATAATAATTTTCAAGATGAATGTTATTCATAGGCAATAATAATTTTCAATATGAATGTTATTCATAGGCAATAATAATTTTCAATATGAATGTCATTCATAGGCAATAATAAATTTCCAGACGAATGTTATTCATAGGCAATAATAATTTTCAAGATGAATGTTATTTATAGGCAATAATAATTTTCAAAATGAATGTTATTTATAGGCAATAATAATTTTCCATATGAATGTTATTCATAGGCAATAATGATTATTATACATAGGCAATAATAATTTTCCACATGAATGTTATTCATAGGCAATAATAATTTTCTAGATGAATATTATTCATAGGAAATAATAATTTTCAAGATGAATGTTATTCATAGGCAATAATAATTTTCAATATGAATGTTATTCATAGGCAATAATGATTATTATACATAGGCAATAATAATTTTCCAGACGAATGTTATTCATAGGCAATAATAATTTTCAATATGAATGTTATTCATAGGCAATAATGATTATTATACATATGCAATAATAATTTTCCAGATGAATGTTATTCATAGGCAATAATAATTTTCTAGATGAATGTTATTCATAGGCAATAATAATTTTCAATATGAATGTTATTCATAGGCAATAATAAATTTCCAGACGAATGTTATTCATAGGCAATAATAATTTTCAAGATGAATGTTATTTACAGGTAATAATAATTTTCAAGATGAATGTTATTTATAGGCAATAATAATTTTCAAGATGAATATTATTTATAGGCAATAATAATTTTCCATATGAATGTTATTCATAGCCAATAATGATTATTATACATAGGCAATAATAATTTTCCAGATGAATGTTATTCATAGGCAATAATAATTTTCTAGATGAATGTTATTCATAGGCAATAATAATTTTCTAGATGAATGTTATTCATAGGCAATAATAATTTTCAATATGAATGTTATTCATAGGCAATAATAAATTTCCAGACGAATGTTATTCATAGGCAATAATAATTTTCAAGATGAATGTTATTTACAGGTAATAATAATTTTCAAGATGAATGTTATTTATAGGCAATAATAATTTTCAAGATGAATATTATTTATAGGCAATAATAATTTTCCATATGAATGTTATTCATAGCCAATAATGATTATTATACATAGGCAATAATAATTTTCCAGATGAATGTTATTCATAGGCAATAATAATTTTCTAGATGAATATTATTCATAGGCAATAATAATTTTCAAGATGAATGTTATTCATAGGCAATAATAATTTTTAATATGAATGTTATTCATAGGCAATAATGATTATTATACATAGGCAATAATAATTTTCCAGACGAATGTTATTCATAGGCAATAATGATTATTATACATATGCAATAATAATTTTCCAGATGAATGTTATTCATAGGCAATAATAATTTTCTAGATGAATGTTATTAATAGGCAATAATAATTTTCAAGATGAATGTTATTCACGGCAATAATGATTATTATACATAGGCAATAATAATTTTCCAGATGAATGTTATTCATAGGCAATAATAATTTTCAATATGAAAGTTATTCATAGGCAATAATAAATTTCCAGACGAATGTTATTCATAGGCAATAATAATTTTCAAGATGAATGTTATTTACAGGTAATAATAATTTTCAAGATGAATGTTATTTATAGGCAATAATAATTTTCAAGATGAATATTATTTATAGGCAATAATAATTTTCCATATGAATGTTATTCATAGCCAATAATGATTATTATACATAGGCAATAATAATTTTCCAGATGAATGTTATTCATAGGCAATAATAATTTTCTTGATGAATATTATTCATAGGCAATAATAATTTTCAAGATGAATGTTATTCATAGGCAATAATAATTTTTAATATGAATGTTATTCATAGGCAATAATGATTATTATACATAGGCAATAATAATTTTCCAGATGAATGTTATTCATAGGCAATAATAATTTTCTAGATGAATGTTATTCATAGGCAATAATAATTTTCAATATGAATGTTATTCATAGGCAATAATAAATTTCCAGACGAATGTTATTCATAGGCAATAATAATTTTCAAGATGAATGTTATTTACAGGTAATAATAATTTTCAAGATGAATGTTATTTATAGGCAATAATAATTTTCAAGATGAATATTATTTATAGGCAATAATAATTTTCCATATGAATGTTATTCATAGCCAATAATGATTATTATACATAGGCAATAATAATTTTCCAGATGAATGTTATTCATAGGCAATAATAATTTTCTAGATGAATATTATTCATAGGCAATAATAATTTTCAAGATGAATGTTATTCATAGGCAATAATAATTTTTAATATGAATGTTATTCATAGGCAATAATGATTATTATACATAGGCAATAATAATTTTCCAGACGAATGTTATTCATAGGCAATAATGATTATTATACATATGCAATAATAATTTTCCAGATGAATGTTATTCATAGGCAATAATAATTTTCTAGATGAATGTTATTAATAGGCAATAATAATTTTCAAGATGAATGTTATTCACGGCAATAATGATTATTATACATAGGCAATAATAATTTTCCAGATGAATGTTATTCATAGGCAATAATAATTTTCTAGATGAATATTATTCATAGGCAATAATAATTTTCAAGATGAATGTTATTCATAGGCAATAATAATTTTCAATATGAATGTTATTCATAGGCAACAATGATTATTATACATAGGCAATAATAATTTTCCAGACCAATGTTATTCATAGGCAATAATAATTTTCAATATGAATGTTATTCATAGGCAATAATGATTATTATGCATATGCAATAATAATTTTCTAGATGAATGTTATTCATAGGCAATAATAATTTTCAAGATGAATGTTATTCATAGGCAATAATAATTTTCAATATGAATGTTATTCATAGGCAATAATGATTATTACTGATAGGCAATAATAAATTTCCAGACGAATGTTATTCATAGGCAATAATAATTTTCAAGATGAATGTTATTTATAGGCAATAATAATTTTCAAGATGAATGTTATTTATAGGTAATAATAATTTTCAATATGAATGATATTCATAAGAAATGATTATTATACATATGCAATAATAATTTTCCAGATGAATGTTATTCATAGGCAATAATAATTTTCAATATGAATGTTATTCATAGGCAATAATGATTATTATTCATAGGCAATAATAATTTTCCAGACGAATGTTATTCATAGGCAATAATAATTTTCAATATGAATGTTATTCATGGCAATAATGATTATTATACATAGGCAATAATAATTTTCCAGATGAATGTTATTCATAGGCAATAATGATTATTATTCATAGGCAATAATAATTTTCCAGACGAATGTTATTCATAGGCAATAATAATTTTCAATATGAATGTTATTCATAGGCAATAATGATTATTATACATATGCAATAATAATTTTCCAGATGAATGTTATTCATAGGCAATAATAATTTTCTAGATGAATGTTAGTAATAGCCAATAATAATTTTCAAGATGAATGTTATTCATGGCAATAATGATTATTATACATAGGCAATAATAATTTTCCAGATGAATGTTATTCATAGGCAATAATAATTTTCTAGATGAATATTATTCATAGGCAATAATAATTTTCAAGATGAATGTTATTCATGGCAATAATGATTATTATACATAGGCAATTATAATTTTCCAGATGAATGTTATTCATAGGCAATAATAATTTTCTAGATGAATATTATTCATAGGCAATAATAATTTTCAAGATGAATGTTATTCATAGGCAATAATAATTTTCAATATGAATGTTATTCATAGGCAATAATGATTATTATGCATATGCAATAATAATTTTCCAGATGAATATTATTCATAGGCAATAATAATTTTCTAGATGAATGTTATTCATAGGCAATAATAATTTTCAAGATGAATGTTATTTATAGGCAATAATAATTTTCAAGATGAATGTTATTTATAGGTAATAATAATTTTCAATATGAATGATATTCATAGGAAATAATGATTATTTTACATATGCAATAATAATTTTCCAGATGAATGTTATTCATAGGCAATAATAATTTTCAATATGAATGTTATTCATAGGCAATAATGATTATTATTCATAGGCAATAGTAATTTTCCAGACGAATGTTATTCATATGCAATAATAATTTTCAAGATGAATGTTATTCATGGCAATAATGATTATTATACATAGGCAATAATAATTTTCCAGATGAATGTTATTCATAGGTAATAATGATTATTATTCATAGGCAATAATAATTTTCCAGGCGAATGTTATTCATATGCAATAATAATTTTCAAGATGAATGTTATTCATGGCAATAATGATTATTATGCATAGGCAATAATAATTTTCCAGATGAATGTTATTCATAGGCAGTATTAATTTTCCAGATGAATGCTATTCAAAGGCAATAATAATTTTCCAGAAGAATGTTATAACATTCATCTGCATGCATCTTCCACTGTAAATAAAATCCTACTGATTGACAGTGACAACTTTAATGTTACACAACTACAATTAACTTAAAAATATTACGTGTATTAAAAATATTATATTCGTGAATTTTGAACTTAACAAGAAGAATCGGTGTCTATAATTCTCTTCAAATGTCTCAATATATCAACACCATACAGATTCGTCATCACAAATAATGATTCCGACACATACCGAGATGAAAATGAGATTTATTTTTGACATAAAAAAGCTAAACTGTGAAGAAGAATGGTTCTAAGAAATGTCTTGCTTCAGTTATTGACATAAAAAGAAAGTCATCTAACAAGACGTGATAGTTGAAAAAAGCAGCAATAAAGACGGGGGCTCCAAAACTGAAAGGAACACGTTTCAAAAGGAAAATATCTTAGAGATTTATTTCCAATTTCAAAACTGCAGAGAAATAGGTGAATTATATTCCTAGTAGATGCCACTTTCGGTAATAAAGGAAGATGACGTAATTATTTGGCTAAAACACGTTAAAAGAATAACATTCTTTAAGAGATACGATGTAAATCAGAATTTGGCATTTACTAGATTTTTATCTTCTTTTGCAAAAGAAATGACGCAGTCAAGGAAATAGGTAATAATCATTATAGAAGGAGAACATTAGCTCGATGTTTAACAATCGAAAGAAAATGTGATGGAATGGTGTAGTTATGAATCATTTTTTGCCTGAATAAAATTAAGCCCTTTTCTTTTCTTTTCTTAATATCCTTTAATTTATTTGTTTGACTAAATTTCTTCGATTAAGAAAACGATACGAAATTAATCATGAGCATAGAAATTAATCATAATCATGAGCATACATACATTGGAATAATAAATTCTTATAATAAATGTTGGATAAATTAGCTGATTTTGAAATAAGCTAATATTTCTTAAATGATGAATAAAATTTAAAAATAAAATTAAATTTGAAGTAAATGCGGAAAAAAAGTATTAAATGTCTAATAAAAATTGATGAAATTAGTTGAAGATTTATTTATAAAATTTTATGTATTTGAAAGCTATGTTATTAAAAGAATTATATTGTAAAGTTCATGGTGAGAAAATTAAGATTTTGTCTATAATTTGTCAGTAAAATATTTGTAAATAAAGAATAATATTTCTAAATAAAATAAGGAAAACTTTGTAGTAAAATTAAAAATTATTTGCGAATGAAATATTAAACATTTAGTGAGAAAAAATAGAAAGTGTAAAACAATTCTTACAATAATGTATTATACATTAGTAAGTAATATATTAAAAAGTTTTAAATTATAAATTACAGTAATGGTAAAGTATTTATTATTTAATACACTGCTAAAATATTAATTTTATAAATTTTTAGTAATATTTCTGAAAAATTGTTAGTGCTTTTTATATGTTTAGTATTAAAAAAATTAGAGGTGGGATACTGGTTTGGTTTATCACCCTACAAGATTATTTTTAGAAAATAATTAATAAATTTCTTGCCATTTTGGTTTCGTTATTGAATGAAGAGAGAATAGATTAAGTGTATCACGTGTTTTTTAAATTTTTTGAATGAACGTAAGAATACCAAACGTTATAAAATTAGGTGAAACACGCACTTTAATCAGTTGCAAGTCTCATGACAAACATCGAGGACAATTGAAATTGTCTACGGTGCTCGTTTGGTATGGTACGCTTTGTGAAATAAGCTCACCAATAGCTGAATCAAGTAGCCAGGTCGGCAGGTAGTGGATCACCTAACGTCCTGTAGGAATGACAGGATAGCCTTGAATATAGAATCAGAAGCCGCAAACCAGTTCCCGTAAACCCTGCTGTTATGCGACCCGTGCCTAGGGCTATTTGGCACCACGGTAACAGTGTCTTAACGGAGCCTCTAGTTGCCTGGTGAACTTCTAGAGCTTTTTTTTTGCCTTGCCCAGTAACTCAGGCAATGTTGGGATGACTACTGTATTAACTGAGCCTATTAAATTGTCATTTTATGGCTAAAAGAACAGAAATAACAAACCTTTCAGCATTTGCTGGTGAAACCTCTGAAGCAGACCTTGCTGAAAAAGACAAGGAAACCCAGAGGCAATCTAGTGAAGGGGCAGCAATGAATCCCTCACAGGAGGTAGAAATGACCTCCAAACCATCTTCTTCTAGTGAGAGTCGGGAAGCTATAGCTAGTATGACTGACTCTCAGACCAGAATCAAGCTTAAAAAGAGACTTTCTGGTGCCCAGAAAAGGAAGCTGGTAAAGGAACGCAAAATCGCCGAGGGGACTTGGGTGGAAAAACTCAGGCAAACCAAAGGCGAGAAGCGTCCCTCCAACCGGACGAATCAGAGCAAGGCCGGACAGGCTGCCAAGAGAGAAGGACCTGGGGGATTTACATACAAGGCGGCTCTCACAGCGATCAAGATGGCTGTGCCATCCGGAAAAACGGCTAACAGAGGAACAGGCCTTTGACCTGGAACTCTTGTTAACCGAGAAAACAGAAAGGAATGATGAGGGTTTTGCCCTAACCTTCCTATCCTGTAAACTTGAGAATGGGGCACTTATTGTAATCTGTGCAGATCTGGGGAGCTCAAAGTGGCTGAAAAAGACTGTCAGTGATATAAGCCCCTGGCAGGAGCAAAAACTCTTGGTGGGTGAGGCAAGGAAACTTGTCAGAACCACCAAGATAATTGCGAAACTGCCGAAAATCTGGAGTAAACTGGAGCATAAAGAGGTCCTGAGAAAAGTCGAGACACAGAACGGTGGGGTCACTCCAACGGAGTGGAATGTTCTTAACATCAAGAACGACCCATCTGGGCGGACCATCGTTCTTAGTGTGCCTGAACTAGATGCTGCCACACTTGGTGTAAGGGGATATTAGTTTCATATCGGTCTTCACCAAGTGCAGGCTAAAGTACTTGACAAACCCGCTCCTGCTGATGGGGGTAAAGGTAGTTCAAGCCAACCTCCACCACAGTAGAAGTGGTACCTCTAACCTCAGTAAGAAGTTTCTTGCTGGGGATATACACCTGGCCCTGATTTAGGAACCCTGGCTGGTTAGGGGGAGAATAAGTGGCCTCAAAGGAACTAAAAGTAAGCTATTCTATTTTACCAATAGCAACGCTAGAACTTGTATATTCTTACATAAAAACATTGAGGTTTTACCCCTCTCTGAATTTATTCTTAGGGACCTGACAGCTGTGAAAGTCAGACTCAACATAGAAAGAGGGAACAGAGAAATTGTTTTTGGCTCTGTGTACCTGCCCTATGAAGATAAGGCTCCACCTGACCATTCTCTGCACAAGCTCATGAACTTTTGCAGAGACAACAACTTGTGCGGTAGTCTTAGGACTAGACTGTAATGTTCACCATGTCGTCTGGAGAAGTACGGACACAAATGAAAAAGGTGAGTGCCTATTAGAATTCATTCTAAGCTACGGGTTAGATATTCTAAATGAGGACAACGAACCAATTTTCATTACTTAAAATCGATCTGAAGTAATTGACATTACTATTGCGACAACGCTGATTAGTAAAAATATCAAAAATTAGAAAGTAGATGGCAGACCTTCTGGCTCAGACCATCAAAACATTCATTTTGAAATTCACTCTAATGTGTGTCTTAATCGCATTTTCAGAGACTCAGTTAGGACGGACTGGAAGGAATTCCAGGAGGAATTGACTGGATTGATTGAGCTCGGTAACAGATCTATTACAGACAACTACGATCTAGAACTTACAGCAGACCTTCTGCAGAGTAGTATTCTAGATTCTTATCATAACAATTGCCCTATTCGCAGTAGGAGAGCTAAACTCCAATGTCCTTGGTGGAATGACTCTCTAGCAGCCGAAATGGCAAATGTTAGGAAACTTTTTAATAAAGCCAAGAAAAATGGTGAATGGGAGAACTATAAAACGGCCCTCACTAATTATAACAAACTTGTTAGGAAAAGCAAAATTAACTCCTGAAGGAAGTACTGTGAAGAGATAGATTCTATTTCTGATGAAGTTAGACTCCAAAAACTCCTCAAATGGGTGAAATTATTTTGTTTGGCACCTTAAAGGATGAGGAGGGTAATTTTGCTGCTTCTAGGAAAGAGGTTATGGAAATTATGACCAAAACCCACTTTCCAGGAACTACAGATATTTATAGCAACGAAGGGGAGCACTGCATTGGCTCTTTGCAAAGAGTCAATAGCGATCAATGGACCATCGCTAAAAATATCATAAACTACAACATTGTTAAATGGGTAATCTTTGCCTTTAAACCTCTAAAAAGCCCACGGCCTGATGGAATTACGCCCATCATGATCCAGAAGGCAGAGGAGGTTATCATACCAGTGCTAACTAGAATTTACAGAGCTAGCTTAGCACTGAGTTACATACCAAAGATATGGCAGAAGACCAGGATTGTTTTCATTCCTAAACCTAGCAAGGACACCTATGACCAGGCCAAGTCCTACAGACCAATCAGTCTTTCTTCATTCTTTCTTAAAATTATGGAGAAAATCATTGATCGGCATATTAGAGATTACTTGGGTAGTAATAGTCCCTTGCATGCTTCTCAATTTGCCTATCAACCCGGCAAATCTACTGAAACTGCTTTACATCAGCTAGTTTCCAAGATTGAAACCACTCTGGATCAAAAAGAAATTGGCTTGGCAACTTTTCTCGACATCCAAGGTGTCTTTGATAACACTTCCCATCTATCCATCCGCAATGCACTTAGTGGGGCTGGGATTAATCAGACCCTGTGTACTTGGATTGAGGCCTTAATTTCGGATAGGTGTATACAAATGAACATCTTCGGTGAATCATTTGAAAAAAAGACTGTTAGAGGTTGTCCTCAAGGAGGTATTCTGTCACCATTACTTTGGAACCTAGTTGTAAATAGCCTTATAAGATGTCTAAATGATAGGGGCTATTATACACAAGCATATGCTGATGACATTGTCATCCTTATCCTTGGCAAATATTTTAACATAACTTGTCATCTCATGCAGGATGCTCTAAGTTATGTTGGTCAATGGTGCATGGATAGGGACCTGACAGTTAATCCTCATAAAACCTACCTTGTACCTTTTACATGCAAAAGGAAACGGAAGGGTTTTTTCTTACCAAGAGTTTTTGATGTTTAAAAGCGGTAATTGGATTCTCATTTTTAGTGACAGTCAAGCCGCTTTAAAAGCACTCAATTCTTTCGAAATCAAATCTAAAATGATTTTGAAATGTAGAAACCTTCTTACAGAACTGGCAACTAGAAACAAGGTGATTCTTTAATGGGTGCCAGGGCTCAAAGGTATCGAAGGTAATGAAAGAGCTGATGAACTTGCTAAACAAGGATCATTATTTGTTCCCCTCGGTGCAGAACCTTTTCGTGGGATCAATTTGATGACCACAAAAACCAATGTTTTTAGATGGGAAAAACGGAAGATGTATGAAGCTTGGTTCAACACTCCTGGTCAAACCCACGCTAAAAGTATGATCTGTGGATCATCAGCGAGGATTGCCTCTGAAATTCTAAGATGCTCTAGGCAGAAGATATGTTTAATCGTAGGATTCATAACTGGGCACTACTATTTCAGAAAACACCTCCATAAAATGGGACTGTTTCAACAAGAGCCTATCTGCAGGAAATGTCATACGCAAGAGGAAACGGTCAAACATATCATTTGCGAATGCGAGGCTCTTGCCTTCCCTAGATTAACTTCTTTAGGCATCATCCATACTAGAGAGTTACACCTAGACTCCATTAAAAGGTTATTGGACTTAATTAATAAAGTTGGTGACCCTATCAACTGGAACTAGGAAACATTGGGTTTGGAGTTAATGGTACAAGTGCTGAAAAAAGCAGATGTGCCCAATGACATACATACCCGATCCTAAAAAGAAGAAGATCAAGTAGCCAAATGTCAAGTGCATGGAGACGGGGTGCTGTGAATGAACATATTAAAAAGGCATTTATTCCAAATATTCAGATTGGGAGATTCAGGCCAATGAGGCCAGACTTGTGCCAAATACTTCTGGACTTTACGTCCAAAACAAAAGAATTCTGCCTCAATAAAACTGCACAGCTGGATTAAGTACTCAAAGAAGGTGCTGGATGCCAGCAGTGATTGCTTAAATATTAAAAACAGTAACGCATTCTCTAAACCATTTTATATGCCCATTTAAAACGGCAGGATTTTTATTGGTTAATTTATACGAACAAGAGCTTATTCAATCAGAAAGCTCTATTTATATTTTTCCTTCATTGCGAATGTATTTTGTTTTGATGTTTATAATTTTACAACTACAAACTTTTTACCTTTTTCTAGATATAAAGTGAATGGCAATAAAAGTAAATTAAGACCATAAATTATGAACTGAAGAACAGTGCAGCGACAGAATAAAAAACCCTACTTTTCAGTTTTCCGGAACATCCTAATACAGGGTGTGGCAAGATAACTTCATCCTTTCGTATTGCATTAACACAAAAAGTATAGGATATATTTTTATTTATTTTTTCCTGCAAAAGTTACATATTTAAAGTTTTAGTTTACATAGTTTTAAACATCATATTTGGCAAGTGACGCCCGCCATTGACGATACACAAGAATCCTGCTGTTCTCTCTCCAGCACTTGTTTCTCTGTGAAGGTTTCTTTTCAGACCTTCCAAAGCTTGTAGGTGGTTGGTTGGTATAGGCACACGACTTTAAATAGCCTCTCAAAAAATCCCATAGGACCAAATCGGGAGAAAGCGCTCCAAATCACTTCTCATTGAAATGAGGAACAATGGATTTCTAGGACGGCGTTCGTTATACCAGCGTGTGATGGCGACACCACTTCATGATCTCCTCTCTGAAACGAGAACACGCCAACCAAATCTTTACTGCTTTTCATGTTATTGCAGTTCGAAATAAGGAAAATAGTTTGACG
Source organism: Latrodectus hesperus (assembly GCA_037975125.1). NCBI lineage: Eukaryota > Metazoa > Arthropoda > Arachnida > Araneae > Theridiidae > Latrodectus > Latrodectus hesperus. Next base: position 118,070,406 of record CM075851.1, read on the forward strand.
CACCCTGTATTAAATTTGACATTAAGGATAGAATAAATTTCTACATTGTTGAAAGAGTTATATATTTATACATCCTCTTCTTAATAGCTTACAAGAGATTTTTTTTATATGGATTGTAGACCATCTTCGCGTGTTAGACGGAAAATGCCCAAGTACTATGCGTGTCATCAGGATGAAGAATTCCTCTCCAATTATTTTACAGCGATTCGGAGTGGAGTGACCTTGAGATCTTCCCGGTCAGAGACCTCCCATTCAACAGAGTTCCTTTGCCCTCTCGCATTTATTCAACTAGTTCCATCCATTAACAATGAAAACATCCGTTCTTCCATTAGAATAAAAGTGAAGAAGATTTCAATGTTATCTTGAACAATGTTAAATAAGTTCCTTCATGTACACTGAAATGCATAAAATACTGCTTATGTTTACCGTGGTATGCTGTAAAAGGCTACAGCTATTACATTATATCATAAAACTTGGTGATTGGAGCACTTAATTAAAATTTTCAAGTTCATATCCTTCCTACCTTAGTGATTTTAATTCAATATTCTTTCATGTTTTTGTGCCCTAATACATAACATAAATTTTCTAATAATTCTTTTAGGCGCATTGGAAGCTATGCTAACTAATCGATTTATGATGAAGAGTAACTGCAACTCATCCAATATACTTCCCTGAGTTTTATGAATGTTGACAACTAAGACTTGTATTAACCAATACTATTAATCATAGGATGTTTTGGTATTCTGAAAAAGCAAGTTCTGAAAAAATTTTAAAACTCTCTCAGTAATACTCCATCATGAAAATCTGAAGCTAAATTGAACTTAAAAATATATAACTATCTACATTTAAATATGAATCATTGATTTTATAGATAATATTGTCTGTATATATTTTTAGGTTTGATTTCAATATTTTGGACTGAATTTTTCTTCACGTTCTGTAAACTTTCCTGCGGTGGTTTGCTCTGTAAGCACATTTGAGTTCATTCAAAAAAAGTCAAAATTCAGATAAATGTCATGGGAAATTTACTAATTCAATGAACGAGGCGTGAAAAGAGAACTAATGTATTGCATAAAAATCATTCATCTTTTCTTGAGTTGAAATACAAGCTCTAGATAGATTCAAGTCAACCCAAACGCACGCGTTATGATAGGAATCGAAGTAAAACCTAAACCAATTTAATTTAATATTCCCTTATCCGTTTTGTTGAATTACATTTGTTTAGCCGTAAAGTAAACACCAGATTGATGAACCCGCTGCGGAGAGGAAAAACAGCGTTGATGAGAGAGTTTAGCTGTGGTAACCTTGTGGTTCTATCAGGAAGGGCTGGGTTCGATTCCCAATGCCACCAAAGATACACCGAGTGCTTCTTAAATCAATGGAATCGAAAGTCCCGTGGTCAGTTGTTGAGCAGTTACCATGGGGGCAATGGTCTGGAGAAAATTTCCTCCCCCTCTAGATCAAAGTCAAAATTGAGGGAGTATATCCTCTTGTGGTGCCATCTATCGGAGGATTTTAGAGCAAAGCCGCATTTTCATCTTCGTGGTGCTTCGGTTAAATGAAAGACGTAACCTTCTGACTTAATTTCGCAGCCATCGGCTAAGGAGCTTGGCTTGTACAAGTGTCATAAGTAACAACAACAATACATTTGTTTATACCATTGACTGTAACTGCTAACACAGCAAATTCTCTCGTAAAAATTTATGCTTCAACTGGTTTACACCTCAGCTGAGACACTCTCAACTCACTCACCTCACCAATGGCAGGAACCATTACAAAAATATAATGGTTATTTTCAGTGTAATGGCAGCATCAAGCATTGAATTCCTCGAACTTTTTTATTTGGCAGAGGTAGTACCAATTTCCATAATGATAAAACAAAAAAATGTTACCAAAGATGAAATTAAAAGAAATTTCCTTTTAGAATTTACTTTCTGCAAAGTAGTTTTAAAGTACAGCACTACGATAATCTGTTTTCTAATTTAACATTTTATTTGTAAACAGCTCAATTAAGAGACATATAATACATTAATATGCTGATTAGAGGGATTGAAATAACTTATCACAGGAGATTGCGATAAAACGTTTGATATTTTTTATTAAATGCTTCGTAAATTCACGAAATTTTAACTAGAAATAGAAATTCAAAACTTTATCTTTAAGTTCAAGTCATTTATTTATGACATCGAACATATTTGAAAAATTGATAATTTAATGTACTATTGCTAAAAAAATGCATTTTTGTAATGTTTTAGTTCTTTGTATATTTTTATTAAAATAAATTAATAAATCCATATTTGTTGTTGCTTTTGTTGTTATGTATGACACTTGGATAAGACAAGCTCGCTAATCGACGGCTATGCGAAATTAATTCAGAACATTTGACCACAGCACCACGAAGGTAATAGTACGTCTTAAAATGAAAGTAACTTCTCCATCAGAGGATCCAATCCTCCTATTTTGACTTTGATCTGGAAGGCGGGGGGGATTTTCTCCAGACCATTACACCCATAGTCACTGCTCAACGGCCGACTACAGGCCTTTCGATTTCTCAGATTTAACGAGCACGATAATTGCATGTACTCGATGGGTGTTTGGCGGCATTGAGATTCGAACCCAGCCCTAACTACTGGAGTTACTGAGCACGGAAAATCCTAAAAAGGATTTATTCTCAAGCATTTCTTAAGGGTTTTAAGATTCTTTTGTATGAAAATAGATTCTAAAGAAAATTATTAGATTTATTTCTTACTTGTTCCTTTTCCTCCTTTCTTCGTGAGTCAGATTCATCAGCAGCTTTTGCTGCAGATTTGGTACCTTCATCTGGTATCTGCAATACAATAAAATCCATTACAATACGCATCGCTATTGCGTTTCAACACGCAATTCCAGAAACGTGCACACATGTCATGCACAGACATTACAAGAAAGGAATTGAGGAAGTTCTCAAGAGTCAAGAAAAGGATCATGCAGAAGGACTGAACAAGCTTTTGATTTTTTGAAGAAATTTTCTCAAGTTTTGTTCTTAAAACCATATAAAAATGCTATAAAAATAATAATCTGAAAATATCCAGAAATATTTCTACAATGAATTTTGTTTTAATAATGTTATAACTTTTATATAAAATTTAAAAATTCTGTTATTAATAATTTCCATGATTGTTGCTATAAATATAAATCATTAAACAATAAATTATGAAATAAATTTAAATCTATGAGTTATATTCATGTTATAAAAGTAAATTTCAAGGACATTCAGATTTTTTCATTTATATATAAGTGCAAACGAAAAGTAAAATAGCTGGAAGACAAAAAAAGATGGTTATACAGAAATCCATTTATTTTCCATGAAAATAAATTTTTTTATTTCATGCATGGTGTTTTAACATGCAAATTTGCTAAATAACATTTAATTAAACTAAAAAGTTTTCTTTGCCATTTTTATTTTAAATTTGAGTAGAAATATAATTACATATTTATATGTATTGAGTTTATGATCATTTTTTTCGAATCATTGATTGATAATGCACAGTTAAATTTATCTGTAGGAAAAGTGTAAATTTTCTAAACATATCCACTTTTTCAATGAATTTCCAAGAATTAATCTTCATAGGTTATCTTCTAAGTTTTTGTGCCTTAACGAATTTCAAGAAAAAAATAAAAAAAGCACTGGCATTCATATAAAATACTGTATTTGCTTTTGAAAAAGATATTTTAAGAAACCTGCCAAGTGAACTCATTTAAACTTTAAGGAAAAATTCCTGAACTTGGAACGTAGATGTGAGGCAGTTCTACGCAAATTTAGTATCTTAAAATTTATATTAAAAGGATCTAAATTTCATCTTTTGTCTTTTACATTATGCCTTTTATAATATGATGATAAAAATATAGTGAAAATTTTCACAATTATTGACGTCCTTAAAAAATATTAATTTTTACAAAACATTTTTATTTCAATAAATTAGTAATTGATAAAATTGTCAAGTGTAATTTACAGATTGTTAAAAACTATTTTATTAATGCAATGAAAAGTGTATAAATTCCCCATTTAACAGTAGTTTTTAAATTATTCAAGATTTGTGAATCATCGCAATTTATATTGCACAGTTAAGGAATGGCAACATCTCCGAACAAAAAATAAAATCATGCCCCAAGAAGGAACACTGGGTTGGGAAACTGCCTTACCGGGGTGACCTTCAACCTCCTACTGATTGTGGAGTCTGCAGATCGACTTCTGACCGATGCTCGGCTCTTCCGCTGCTCCGGCTGCAAACAGAAAGCATTGGTCTTGACCGATGGAAAGCTGCGTTCTCATGCGAGACAGCAATGAGAACGCAGCTTGTATTATATTGATATTCAATAACATGTTATGCCAGGTACAAATAATATTCATGAATGCTACATTGGTTGGCGACATTCTGTACTTAATATCTCGATCAAAACTCCTAAAAAGTAAATTTTGCTAAGCCTTTCTTGTAACAAGAAAGACAAGCAGAATTTCAGCTAGATATTTTATTTGAAAGATTTTTTCTTTTAGAACTCTCAAATATTAACATTATTTTCAATGTTCAATGTTAAAAGTTCTTTTTATCCAAATATTTTAACAAATACTGCTCTCATTATGATTGTGCGATTGCATCTTTACAAAAGACCGCATTCTTCAACGCATTATTTTTCGAAAATAGGACAGACAAGATGGAATTCGAAATGATATTTAATTCACAAATATAAGTTAAGTAAAAAAGGAATGTGTACAAAACCTTTGATGTTCAATAAATTGTATTCAAAATTTTTGAGAGGCTAGTTTGATCGTAAACAGATACTAAGTAATACAATTTTTATTCGCATTCTTTCAGAGCCTCCATTCTTATACAGAATATAATAAGAACAAATCTTCAAAAAATGATTCACTCGTATACAGTGATGTTTGTATGAATACTGCCAAAATTTAACGCATTGTAATTTATTGACTTCATTTACTTTCGCTTAATGCACGTTACTTCATAATTTGTTATATTGTATTCAAATCCCAACTTCAAAATTGGAACCCTCATTATTTTAGTATATTTACAGTTCCAGCCTATCTCTAAAATCTGACTTGACATTTTTAACACTGAGATTTGTAGAAATGCGTTTCATTTGGGTATTGAAGCAGAAATAAATTATTAACTGTGTTTATTGTGTTATTAGGCAAACACAGGACATTTTTTTGTAATCGATTCTTCAATGGATCTGAATTCTTTACAGTTATGCTAGAGATAATGTCATTGGATTGCAATACGGAGACTCATGAAGTAATCTATTGAAAAAAAAATCTGTTTTTAATAAATATGTGTCAAAATACCTATTTATTATCTATGCATTCATATGGAAATCTTATTTTTGATAAAAATCAAGAATTTTTGTGCCATTATTAAGTCCTTTGTAATTTTAGACTTGTGTGTGTGGAGTATAGACAAAAGAAATTTATAAATAATTAAATCATTTGTAATATAGCACTAAAAATATTCTATTGTTTATGATCGTCAACCACAAAACATGCAATACAAATATAATAAATATTTTATTGACAAAAAAAGTGTTGTATGTCATGAAGTGAAAAACAATTGATAAAGAAAGGCAATCTCTGATTACTATAGTTTCGAATTTTTCATTCGCACCCCAAAATGTGATGACATTAATTGGCAATAAAAGTAAATAATTGAAAGTTATTTATGAAGAATATGTTACAATATTGTCGCTAATAGCATCGATTTTTCAGGAATGAGAAAGAATCATTGAAGTTCTTCCATAACTTCTTTATTTTTATGACTTAACTAGTTATTATGAATATCAAATATATATATATATATATATATATATATATATATATATATATATATATATATATATATATATATATATATATATATATATATAAACAATGAATGAGAAAAATCTTTGTTACCTCTCTTAAATCTATTAAAATTTTATTGTTAGAAAATCTCAAATTTCGTATGGGCAACAAGAAAAGGCAGTTGATATTTTAGAGATAAAAGAAATAGAAAGTTTAATTTTGCAAAAAAAAAAAGGTTTCCCACGCACTTTTTTAAGGTTTAAGAATTTTAAGCTATAAAAAGAACGTTACTACATATGAGAATAATAAAACATGTTTATATAAATAGGAAAAAAGTTTAAAAAATTAAACTTAGGGGGCTGGCAACAAAACAAAAACGTTAAATTGCACATAACTATTATCATTAACTATATTTTTGAAATAACATATTTCTAATACAAACTCTTTTATCGAAAAGTATATAAATATTTATAAATTCTATTTTGTTAAATGTTTTGAAATTAAAATTGCTACCGAAAATTCGTAAGAAAACTAAACTTAAAAAAAAATTGTCGCAAAGTAAGAAGGTCATTATCATTTTGATCATCCGTTTATTCGGTCTGTGTCCAAATCTCAAAAATATTTATGAAAACTGATTGGTACTGAAGAAGAAACTTTTTGTAGCAAATGCACATCCGGTATTTAACTATTCTACTTTACACCAACTTTAATGGAATATGGAAAAAGAAAGCAAAAATAATAATTCGTCTGTAAAGAAATTATGAAAACAAAAGTACTTTTTTAAAGTGCACTGAAAAAAATTTATTAACATTTGATTAAATTTATCTCCGTGTTGGAATATTGTGGAATGAATGTTATACTTCATATTTCAAAATTAATGCAATATGACTATCAGTAATCACAGTAATTTGGAATTGAAGTTTATGAAAAATTTTGAAAGCACACAAAAATCTTTGAGTAATGAGACGAGTTTGATAACCTATTGTTTACTGTGCAATTATCTAAAATGAAATGTTTAACTTAATGTAGATATTTCAACCATCTCAAATGGTGATAAGCCTAATGAATCGACAAAAATATCAGTTTTAAAGGTCATCTACTGTTCAGTTATAGTATGTTTTATTATTGCCTGAATGTTTTTTTAACAAATAATTTAATGCTGAAGTTGTAATAATGCAATACGTTTCCCGATACTCATTTCTGCAGAATGAAAAGTTGTCAAACACAGCCAATGCCTTGTAATTTTGAACTTCTTTCATGTGACACAGTCGACACCTGAGTGTGATAAAGGCATGGGCATACAGGGTGGTTGTTCCGAGCCACTACATCAGAAGGGTCCCCAAATCGAACTTATTTTACTTTGTTAACTCAATAAAATCGTTTGCTATATAGAATAGAAAGTTTGTTGTTATGAAGGAGAGAGGGGGCCCCCAAAGAAATTTTCACTCCGTGCCCCTGTTAAGTTCTGCACAGTAAACGGAATTCAAAGGAAATATGAGCATAGCTTCAAAGATGATCAACTCCAGTAGAAATTCTAACAACTTCTATGAGCAAAAAATGTGAAGAGGAAAAAAATCGAAAAATGCATGGCTTTTTATCAATTGTTTTGATATATTCTAAAACACTCCTGGGAACACCATCTCATTATTTCTAACCATAGCCCGATTAACATTTCAGCTGGACTCTTTCTCATCTTGTCTAGTCGAGCTGGCAGCCGAATCATTGGTCTAATGATTCGGCTGCCAGCTAATTAGCCCGGTCTAATTAGCGCTTATGCCTTCGGTTCAACAGTTCGTGGGTTCGAGTCCCAAGCTTAGACATGGGTGTTTGTAGTAGTTCGGAATCCACTTTAAACCGTAGGTCCCGGTCTAATTAGCCCTCGTGTGCAAAAAATGACCGTTGAGCGACAAACAAACCAACCTCATCTTGTCTAACTTTTCCACTCGACCAAATGAGAGAAATGTAAGGATATAATATGCAAACAGTCTGCTAAAATCGAACCTGTTACCTTCTGGAGACAGCAATGCCACATAGTTTACACATAATTACTTCAAGAGTCACATATACTATAAATCGTCGATTTTATATAATGATATTTATAATTTTTTATTTTTCAAAAATCTGTAAATAATTCCAAATATGTTATTAAAATTCTTAGAAACTTTAATAATAAAACGAAATGAAATCCTATTTCAATTGTTTTTTTGTAATATGGTTCATTAGTTAAATCAGAAATAATTTTAAAGATTATAATTAAAATATTTGAGTTTATTTCTTGAGTGTGTTTGATTCTATGTATTCATTATAGATGAATGTATTTGGCAATTAATTATACTAGATGAATGTTTGCAGAATATATCTTTTAAATGTCTTGCAAAAGTACCCGGCTGTTGATTGTCTTATACGCATTATGTTTAATATCTGTTGAAATTTTCAGCAATAACAGCAGATGTTAATCATCAGCAGCTTGCTTTCTTTAAAATATAAGCATATTATATATTCATTTCATTAATTTTTACAAAGTAAATTCAATTACTGAACCTCTAATAAAATCATTCACATCATATAAAAAATTGTTATGAAGGCAAATTGTCATAAGCATTTTTATTTGTTCTCTTTTTTCAATATAGATACAGATTCTGTAAAAACATTTTAATTTACTTTTTCGATGTTAAATTAAATCTAAAGAGTAATTTAACATCAAAAGTCATTATATTAATATCATTCAAAAGACTTCAAAGAACCTTATCCTAAATTTAATCATTTTGCAAATAATAAAGTTGTCACGTGAAATTAAATGTTAAAAAGAGTTATTTTTGGTTTGATGAAATTAAGTTTTAGAGTTAACTCAGTGCGAGTATACTGAAACTTAGGAGAATTGGTTTCACAGTTTGATTTATTTTATTTAAGATTAAATAATTATTAAACAAAATTTGTTAGAAATTAGAATTATTTTGAAATTAAGAAGTTTTTGTTTCTCTATTTAATTTAATATCGATAATGCTCCTTGAGCAAACTTATTGTAACTTACTGAATATAAATTAGTGAATGAATCAACTAACTTAAATAGAAGGAATTTTTATAATGAAAATTATATTCATTTAAATCAATACATTCCTAATTTAGACTCTCTCTCTCTATTATAAGAACGTTATTTATTTTATTTATGTCACTTTAAATTATACAATAAGAAGAAAACTCTAATCATATATAAATGAAATTTTCCTTATGATTCTGTAAAATTATGAACTCGTAAAAAAATTTTTTTGATTGAATGAATAAGAAAATATTTACTAAATTTTAAACATCTCAAAAAATAAAATTGTACATTGTTTAATATGATTTTACTGTAATTATTAAATCTTAAAATCACTTTCAAAAATAACGCGAATTTTTAACTATCACATTTCACTTTCTCATCCATGAAAGGAAATAATGACGTAACAATGCAATTGATAAGCAGTCCTTGAAGTGCGGCTACTTCTTTGAGCAGCCTCTTCATTACAGTAGAAAGCTTTGTCCACTTTTATGGAAACGTACTCCCACAGGATTTTTCATTAGGAAAAATTCCTGCGATTGCCTTTATAAATGGTTTTGAGATAGAAAGACTTTTTGTATGGCATTCAACTGTCACGATAATTTCTCCTCCTTCTGATGAGGATTTTGTGTTATTTTAGCATTATGCATGTTCTTGTGCCGCTGTCGTTTAATTTTAATAATTTTCACATTTAATCACTTATTTTATAATATTTCTATGGTTCGCTTAAGATATTTGTTGCTAAAATTTAATGCTTTCAGCAACTTTCAACCGATCTGTTAAAACCCACTGGAATTAAGTATACAAAAGTTTGCTGGTGTTCACATCCACGACATTTTTTATTTTATAATTTAATTAATGAATGTACGCTTATATTTTATTTTGTAGAATATTCTTTATTCTAAAAAACATTCTGCTTAAAATTGCAAATTTATTGTAATATAATAATCATAAAAATATATATTACAAGAAATTAGAAAGGGCTATTTCATTTTAATTAAATAGTGAAAAATAAGAGTAATTCAAACTTTTTAAAATAATACATTCTTTTTAAAGTTTTGTTAAAAAGTTAAAGTAAAATGTTCTAAGTATTCACCCCACATATCTGTTATATGTAAACCCACATAAAAGTTGTTTTCTGTATTATTATTTAATACTCATTTTATATGAATAACATAATCTATTTACTTAAAAAGTTATTCATTTTATGTCATGATAATATTAAAAAAGGACAATTAAAATATTGTAATGAACATATACTTTCATATTGTAGATTGGAATTGACTATTAAAGGGAGGTATGGATCATGTTCATAATATATCATAATTAAAATATCAGAACAAAATATCTGATGTCCATTTTGAAAAGTTGAGTTCAGCACCAGTAACAAATGGGGCTGAGAATCATAACCAGAAGATTACAGCAATGAAATCTTTTATCTAAAAACAAGAAAACAATCGAAGACATAATTGCCCAGAACTCTTACAATTTAAACAGTGATTGGAATAATGACAAATATTTATTGAATGCATCAAGTCATTGAATATGTATGACGAAAACTCAGACTTGAAGTAAAATATTAAGTGACTTAAAACGCTGAACAGGTTTAAAGCTGAACTGAACTGATTCAATATATTAAAATTTAATAGTTAACGATTCAAATAATATTCTGAAATATAAATGATACACAGAAATAAAAAATAAGATGAATTGGAACTCTTGATCAATTCATTTGCATAAAGCTACTTTACTACAAACCCTGCATAAAGTAACTTTATGCAGGACTAAATAAAAAATGCTTATATTCTAACATTAATTTTGAGAAAATTTAATTCTAATATTTTTGTTAAAGACGTAATACTATATGCGTTTTCTATTTTGGTTTCTGAGCTTTTAAATAGTTCATTTTTTCTAATAATAGCAGATACCAATAACAGAAATTTTCCGTTTAATTTCTGTAATGTAAAACTATAAAATCAAGTTAGACTCTTTTCCGAGCTTCTTAATTTAAATGACATTATAAAATGGAATTAATAAAAAATTTAATATAATTATGAATTTAAAAGTATAAGATTTAACCTTGTATTTAGCAACTGGAGTCATAATTGAATATTTTCAACATGATACTCTTTCAATTTTAATTAAACTAAAATACTATGTTTATTACCATCATCTTAATTTCCGATAATTTATAATTAGCTTTTTTTTGCTTATAAAAATCATCTGAAAATTAATATTATTATTTAACTATTAATAAGAATATCAAAGATAAAATTGACACAGTTTTCTGACACGCCTTTCAAAACAATAAACTTTTAAAGACACAATTTTGAAGCAAACTTGCGATGAATCCTTTAGAGAGTCTTTTTAAATATTTTCTATTTATAATTCTTTTAATTAAAAATAATAATCTCAGTAGGAAATTTTATGCACTATTTTGTTCTTGACGTATTCCAAAATATTTTTTTTTTGGGTCGATGTTTGATACTTTTATAGTTGTGCTTTTTGATCATTAACTTATACTTGTATTAATTTATAAAGTCTCATGATAACTACTCTGTTATTGTTAATAAATTCAGACCCTTTGAGCTTCAGTTCACTTCTGGGGAATTTAGAGACCTCTGAACATTTTTTAATAACGGCAAATGGACTTTCATTTTTGGTCTTTGCATGTCCGTCAGGATAAGAGTTCTCCAGGTTTCTTTCTATGTGAATGTGATGCATAATTTATTCACGCAGTGCATGCACGACTTTTAGAAGCATCCATTGCATGATATTAGAATTCACTTGGAGCTAATCGTAATCTAGAGGTAACATTTTACACTTTAAAATAGAAGGTCCTTGGTTCGCTGGGTGGCTTTTATAGTTTCTTCCTTTCCGTTGCGGTTGTTTCAGAGTTTACTGGTTGGTTCTTCTCCTTACGGAATATCAATAACTATCAATGAAAAGTCTTTCCGAAAGGCAATAGAAGCTTGTAAATGTTAAAAAGACAATCTTCAGTCTCATTAGGCAGGCAATAAAATTTCTAATTTTGCGTAAAACATGATTGTTCTTTAAAGTTGTACATTTTTCATAGTCTTTGCTAAACAACGAAAGATTATATAATTTTATCACAAGCATATCCATCAAGAAAGGTGCTTAAATTTTTTACAAGTTCTTATGAGGTTAAAATGGGTATCAGTATAAATGAAAAGTCTATAAAGAAAGTCAATTTGTTATGGATGAGTCTAAACAATTATACTTCTAAAATATTAAATAGCCTACACCGTGATCTACAATCACCTACTTGCAATTATTAATTCTCATGACTCAATTCAAAAATTAAATGATTTTATTGCTTTACATTATATTAATTATAATCGAACAAATGAGGTAAGGACAGAATCTTAAAAGAATATAAGCACCATTTATACTTCGTTAACATTTAAGTAATGATATATTCAAAAGTAAGCAAATTTTTAGTTGTTGTAGTTACGTATGACACTTGGACAAGCCAAGCTCGCTAATGCCTTAATTCTCGGAAACTTCGTTTTCCTTCTGCATACGTTTAAGAAACAGATAGGAAAGTAAATATATAACAATTATTTGTACCAGAATCTTGCAATACTTGGTGGGTCTTTATTATATACGGATAATTGGATTAGCTATTTAAAATTTTGCTGACAAACGTTTGACTATTTTGCTTCAAAAAGCACATTATTATCTCATTGCGGTTGAAGGAAGTGAGCAAATATTCGTCATTCCAATGACTCCTCACGTACAGATCGAGGATTCCCACTTGATTTTGGCTCGTCTTTTTAATAAAGCATTTCCAAACTCTTGAAAACAATTAAATTTTTACAAGTTCTATCAATGTCTTGTTTGTTATATTAAGCTTCCAATCAGCTAAAAAACATGTTCAATGTATGACCCAACTGTCAGTGAATCATAACATACACAATCCTTTCATATATATATCTTTTCTGACATGCATACTCTTGGAAACTACATCTTTATCTCAATTTTAAATTTACTTTTGGCAACTTTATCCCAGTATTTAAATAGGTTCTGATTTGCTGGTATTGATACTTTGAAAGTATATCTTTAGTTCCTTCCACTATGGGTATGTTTACTTTGACTTTGTTTATTTTTTTATTTTAATTTTTGATATAAATGTATTTGTGCTTCTTTCTCTTACTACAAACACTCTTCGGAGGAATTTCTCGAAGATCTTTAGACATTTGTCCTTCGTGCGTGTCAGGAAAGACTGTTTAGTTTGCATAGCTGACCACCTCCCTTCTGATGATGACGTGATCCTAATGCTTTCCTCCTACTCTTTGTAGTGAATATTATTTTATTCTTGTCAGTGATTCTCAAATTTTGTTTTAATAGTTTATTGTTCTTCATATTGTATCTTGTTTATAATGGCCTATCTCTCTCTTCAGCTGCTTTTGCACTGGTTAGATTGCCAGTAATATATATTATTTGGTATAGCATTTTTTATTGAATGCGCTGTATTTTATGTACTATATTTATTGCTTTAAAATTTCTTTACTGCTTTATAGATATACATGCTCGCGAGTCAATGGAAACGCTAACTTTTGGTGAAATATTGCAATTTCTAAAATAATCCAATTTTAATATTATTAATTATTTACTTAAATATGCTTAGATACTATTTTGTACTGAGAAACGAAATTTTATGTTTAAATCAGATAAAAATGAATTGAATGAACTGATGAATGTTTAATTTAGTTATGAAGTATCAAAACTGAGCTCTTGGCATTCCAATGCATTTCCAATCTCTGAAGTATTAGAAAAGCGCCTTCACTGCAATAGGCAATACTTTTTAAAAAATAAGTGAAAATGTGTGAAGAAGGAAAGCATTTATTTTTCTTTAGCAGTTATACATAGATAATAGTTTTAAAGGGGGAGTTGATTATTTGGTTTGTTAATAAAGGTTACACTGCCCACCGCAAACACCTTTTGTAATTTTAAGAAACACAGATGAACATGCGTCGAAAAATTGTTGAAACAAAATCCAATATATTTCTGGCACTAAAATATTATATAAAAAAATAGTTCTTTTGCTAAATGAGTTTCCCGTTAAGATCAGCATCGGACTCGGATCCCATTCACCTTCATTGGGTTTCTGGAGCTTCATGGGTTGAGAAAGTGACCACGCTCATCAGTGAAGTCAAAAATACTTCCATTGGTGTGGTGATGAGTGTGCTAGCTCAGATGTGGCCCTCATCACCTGACCATGGTTGAAAATTACGAGGTGCTTCTTGAAGATTCCACATTAAGCTTAATGTACACCGCAAAATATACGTCAAATGAGAAAACTACTTATCTTCCGAACAAAGTTTTTATGAATGAATATTTCTTATAACTTTCACTATTAAGGATAGAAATATTTAAGAGAAAAATGAAATTAAATTACGTATATAATGACATATATTGCTACAAATTATCTTGGAACTATGTGTAAGATTTCTGTCAAATTACAATGTTTTTTAAAAGAATAGTTGTTGAGTGGAAAAAGCGGTGTTAGTGTGCTTTCATTACTTTAAATATTAAAAGGTATCATCTCATAAGAATAACAAATATGTCCGTATTTGTTGGAAATATAAGCGATAAGAATTTTTGTTTTCGTCTACATTTTAAGATTATAGATAACTTAGAATTATAACTAGAGTGGTTATATATATATATACTTTAAAACCGAAAACAATTTCTTTGTTTCTTTTTCTCTTAATGTTTTTAAATCCAAACGCACATTTACATTCTACATATATTCGCACCAGAAAATTTTTGTTGTTATGAACATAAAAATATTAACTTTCATCAAAATAAAGGGTTGTGATTTGGTTTTCTGCCTTAATATGAAATAAAAATTCAAAAAATGATTTCAATGCAAAATAAGGTATTAATCTTTTTTAACTATTTTGTAAAAAATAACGGAGAATTCAAAGAAATTAAAGGACAAATGCATTTTTAATGATTATTTAATCATAAAGTAATTCTTAAAGTATAAATATATAGTACACTTATGAATCTAAATGTTAAATTAAGATTTTGAATAAGTTTTAAGAAACAAAAACTCAGCGTCACGCCAGCCTCGTGTGGTCCTTGATTACCGAGCCCCCCCATGTCTATTGGTGGTCCTTGGAAGACGAAGTACATGTGGTCAGCTTAACCCGAAACCACCAGGGCTTAGTTCTCCAGCATGCTTGGTATTATCGACAAACTGAAAGGATAAAAATCTGATGCCGAGGACCGAACTTTGATCTTTGGATCGCGAAGCCACCGGGATTGTCTGACGAGCTTTAATGAAATGAATTGAATAGAGCATTTTTAAAACTGATTTGTTTTAATTTGTCACCGCTACAGCAGATACTCCAAACACTACCAAATGTCGTTGCCACTTGGTAGACTTTTCAATAGACAACAGGTTGTCTTGAGAGGCATCCCCACAGCGGCCATTCAGGCTGGAATCAGCTCTCATCGCATAACAGTGGCTGAGTTCGAAACTGAGAAATTCCCGAAGAATGGGGTTTTATCAAGAAATAGTGATGTGTAGACTTCTAATTCATTCATTTTTCCCCTCTTGTATATCAGTTAATTTAAATTGAACATGATGTTTTTTATTTAATAATTTCTTTCAGTTTCATATCTTAAAATTATTCCCTAATTAAGAATCACTTTTAATTCCGTCCACATTTCTTCATTCGATGTTGCCAGATTTTGAAATAGAAATGTGAAAGAAATATAGCAGTTACTACATTAATTTTACAAACAAGTGACAATTCATTCACTGTTTTAATATCAAAAATCTTTATGAAACATGAAAAAAAATATATTTATAATCTATTCTTTTTTTCTGTAAATAAACATCCTTATCTATTTTCTATTATGAAAATTAATTATTTCTATTTTACTAGGTATGCCATTTTGTTTTATTTTACTATACAAGTTGTTTTAGAAATATTTTATATGAGTAAAATAGAAAGAAAAAAATTTGGAGCTATTTTTAAATAAGAAATCTGAGAGAATGAATATCTCATTAATTTAAATTCCCTTGTTTTATATTTATAAAGTGTAGGAACTTATTGTTGAGTTGGCAATTGCATGCTTTGGGTTCTAGCTTTCAGTTCAATAGTCCGTGAATTCGATTCACCCTACAAATATTTCAAATTTCTGTTGGATCTCTCGAGTGGATCGTAGAGCAAGCAACAAAAGAATTTGTTTTATCTTTGAGATTCTCCTATAAAAGGCCATTTAATTTAGAGCAAAGAAAGATTTATTGGGCGAACAATTTTGACCAAGCTAATGCTACTCTTTGTCCAGGGACTTTACAAACAAAGAAATAAATTTCCAGCGGCCTTTTCTATAGCAAATGACGACAAAGAATATCCATAAATAACATATTATTTTCAAATAAAGAAAGATAATTTATACGATTTCTTTATTTTAAATGATATTTTATTTGCATTTTTATTTACTTGCTTTCTTTATCACAGAGAGCTAAATTTGAGCACATATTTCCAAAAAATATCCATATTTCACCTCATCGTCCCGAGCAGACATTCCAGACGGTGGGTTCTGCACGATTGACCGTTGCGAATGACCACACATCACTGCATACGGAGTGCAAGAGAATATTCCCCGTTCTGTTTCTCATTTAATGAAAAGCTGTCTGAGCAAGCAGACATTAAAATGGCTAACGATGACTGCATGGAAATAAAATTTTCTTTTATTTGAAGTATGAGGTTTTAAATTCCTTAAAAATTTCATTTTAAAATAAGATTAAAGTCTTAAAATATAAAATTCCTCATTAAAGCATTGAGAAAGAATTTCAGTGATTTCAAACTAGTATATTAAAAATACATGTTCGAACTTCTGTGTCAAAAAATCTATAGTATATTCTTCGACTGGCTACAATCGCTTGCAATAAATTCAAACAATATTTGACTTGCTAAAATCGCTTGTGGCGAAGTAAAAAATATACTGGTGTCTATTTATGATATCATTCCGATTGACTATTCCTTAATGAATATTATGAGATTAAAATTTGTTTTAGAAACACCTAAAATATATTTATTTCGTAATAATTACTTTTATTATTTGGAATAATACAATATATTCAAATTAAAAGTGTGATATATTATTTCCTGTAAATAATAAAATGTTATGTGATAATTAATATTAGAGAATTTTTCTTGCCTAACTATAATAGGAAAGCTATCCACCAAGTGTATTCCTTTTTCAGATACTTGAATTTGCGTGTCAACGGCGGTTGGAATTCTATATTTTCTATGCATGCTCGAATAATATGTGAATTTTTAATAAATTTTAATTAGGGTTCCACCAATCAATATAACTTAATCGAAACGCAAATGTTCAACACAATTTTAGGTAATATATATTTATAACAATAATATATTTTTCATTAAAAACAATTAATAAAACTGTCTCTACATGAGAGATATGATCAAAAACGATAAAAACTTTCTAAAGCTAATATTATTTGTACATCTCAGATCGTATTGCTACCTTATTGGAAGGAGTTCCATGAAAAAAGAAATATTATCTATTTTATCATACTTCATTCCATTGGAAGTTTCAATATTACATAATGCGTTGGCAAACAAAGAAAAATAAACATTCTAAATTAAATTTGTATACGAAAATGAAAGAGCTAAATCACTTTAAAAATAAATTAATATAAACTAACGCACAGACCACGTCTTGGGAACAAGTCTTATTTTAGATTTTTAGCAGTTACAGTGGTATTATTATATGAAGAAATGGCCATGTAATTTCAATCGGAAATCCATTACAAAATATTGTGATCTTATTTACACTCGTGTCCATAAATTAAGGATAATGCAAGTTCAGTCAAAAAAAGAGACAGAAGCAAAACAAATACGAATTATTTGTAAAGTCTATTTATTAAGTAAAAAAGATGCTATATGTTTGACATTATCAATAAAAATTGCGATTTTTACTCCCTGGAGCAAATTTCAAAAATAACCTACTTACAAAAACCAATGTAACATGGTTGATATGATGGTTAATACATAGTATGCCCCCATGATGCAATGCAGGCCGTACAACGCCTAGGCATGCCTAGTATCAAATTATCGATCTATCTTGGAAAATATTACACCACTCACCAACCAATGCTCTCCGAAGTTCCAGTAGACATGTGGGATGGGGTTGACGGGATACAATTCGTCGGCCAAACATGTTCTACACAAATGATCTATCGGATTCAAGTCCGGTGAGTAAGCTGGCTTCTCTACAAGTGATGTCCTCCAATTGAAGACATTCGTCTACAATGTTTGCACGGTGAGAACGGGCGTTGTCATCCATAAGCAGAAATTCTGCACCCATGGCGCCCCGAAACAAACGTACATGTTGTTCCAAAATGACATCCCGATAAATGCGGCCTGTCATGGTTACATTCTGAACATGCAGGTTAGTTCTGGAGCCCAGAATAATTCCTCCCCAAACTAGCACTCCTGCGCTACCGTAACGGTATCGTTCAATACTGATCTCTTGGTGGTAACGGGTACCTGGCCCTCTTCATTTAAAAGTCCAGCGAGAATCAGACTGAAAACTAAACCTGGACTCGTCGGAAAACACCACTCAAGACCATTGTTGCGGTGTCCGCAATGCATTCTCTCTACTCCAGGCTGACCGCAGGCGACAGTGAGTTGCGGTAAGTGGAACACATCTGACAGGCCTACGTGCATATAGACCAATGTGCCCTAAGCGTCTGTACACGGTCTGCCTTGAAACTGTCGTACCGGTAGCTGAAGAGAAATGACGAGACAGGTCTGATACTGTGCTCCGTCTGTGTCTTTTGGCAGTAACTGCCAAATATCGGTCCTCATTCGGCGTTGTAACTCGGGTGACCTCTGCTGTAACGTCTACTTACATTAACACCATCTTGAAACCGTTGCCAAAGCCTGGAGATGACACTCTGGGTGATTCCAAGTTCCTCGGATACTTCCAGCTGGGTACGTCCACATTCCCGACGGCACTACGCGGTTATTGCACTGAAAGGCTTTTAAACCGCTTGTGAACAATTTCACTTCTTTGCAAGCATTCATTATATATCCCTCTTTTAAAGTCTCGTCATTGTGACATACTAACGGCACCATCTGGTGGTTTCTTATAACTTGCATATTTTTCTCCAAGATGTGTATAATTATTTTACATGTGAAATTTTTATTTTACAGTTCAATTTCTGTGTAATTCTGAATTATCCTTAATTTATATACATGAGTGTTTGCAATGTTCATACACTGACTTAGAAAAAAATTACTTGAAAATATTAGACAAATATTAGCCACATTTCTTTCTTATAACTGAATGCATAGCTTGTGTTATATTTGCTTGATTATTCAATGATCTTTAATTTTCATATACAGAGAATAATATTCTTTTCAAGAAGAAGAAATAATTTTTAGTAAGACAGATTCATATAAAAGTAAGAAAATTTTAGTATAATGCTGTAACAAAAGAATTAAGTGTTTATATAGTTTCCTATCAATATCGGAAATTAAATTTTGGTATGACTATTAAGAAGGAAGAAAGTTTGCCTATTAGGAAAATCTGGGCCAAAAGAAGCAAATACACTGAAGCAGTATTAAAAAGTGCTGCAAATGTTAAATTCTGCCAAAAAAAATGGCCACAAATTATAGATTTTCCGCCAACAATAGTAAACCACATACTAAATACTACATGGTTGTTATTTTGATAAACCCTATTTGTTTCTTTAAAGAAATGCATCCCTCCCTAAAAGAAGTTAGCTGGGAGGTCTCAGATATTGCCTTTCGATGCCACTGTATCGGATGATATTCTTTTGAAGTTTCTCGTTTAAATAACTTTCTTGTTGTTGCTAAGGAATTTAAAATACATTTATATTTAGTTATTTTTCCAAATAAACTTTGTTACATTTTTCTTATTATTTTTTACTTACTGATTTAATTCTCAGTATCGTGGAATATTAAAAAATTTGGCGTCAATTTTGCTATAGATTCGCCGACATGACTGGTTGATATGATTTTAAATAAATAGCATTAAAAATAAAACGTGTATCAAAACGGAAAAGTCGGTACAAATACATGGATTGAAAGATGATGTCAACCACGACAGATTGAGCGAATATTACAGACGCTCTCTAATCAATGTATGGCGTAATAGACAGCGACCTGTTAGGACACTCCTGTGAATCGAGAAAATACTTTTTTAAGCAAATAAAGAGATGAGACGCTTCAGTGAACTTTTTTAAATTCCGCAGATATTGTTATTTCAAACTATATTTACTTTCAAAATAATGAGGATTACTATTTTGAAAAGAAATAAGCTAATCGGTGAGTCAACAGTTCAAAAAGCCAAGTAATGTGGTTCAAGTAAATAATCTGTTTAAATCAGAAATTATTTATTTTAAAACTATAGAAAATTATAATGATATAAATAGATATAGAATACATTTAATTTTATTATTTCTATTGAAATTTGAATGTTTGTCTTTATCTAATATCAACGAATCAACAAACATCTGAAATCTTCCTTTTAATCCAATTTTTTTGTCATTTTTGGTCAATTTACGGTTGATTAACATATAAGATATAAATCAGTAATTATGACCGCAGCTTAGTAAATTAAAGACATTTATTGCTTTAAAATTGTGCATTTTTGATTTCATTTAATAAAAATTAGATCTTTTTTGAATGAGGTAATTAAATCTTGACTATAAAAAATGGTTCATTTTATTTATTCAATTATTTTTGAATGGCTATCATAACTTTTAAAAATTATCTTTTCATGATTAGTAAAGATTTTTTTAAGTCAAAGGGCATATTCTTCATGAAAAAAATATCGATGAACTTTACAAAATATGGAATTCAACAGAGTCTTGCGGTCGGAATGAGAAAAGGCGAGTTCAAAAATCACCAAGTGGAACCCAAATAATTCAATGAACTTGTCAATATTTAGTTTAAAAACTGTATTTAGTACTATTTCATTGATTTATTTGAAATAAAAACAACTTTTTTTAAAAATTTCTTTGAAATATTCAAAAACTGAAAGATTGGTTTATTCATTTTTTAAATATGCTAGAGCTTTTTTCTTTTTGTCACTGCACACTTTTAAAGCTGAAACACGTTCTTATTTTGAGCCGCGTAAGAAATGTGCATCAGAAGTATCAATAAAATAAGAATTGTTTTTTTCAATTAATATAAGAATTACTTTAATTAAGGTACATTACATTGCTAAGAATAAATAAATTATTTTCAGTTATTTTTTATATAAACATTGTGATATAGAAAAATTCTCATCATTTCAGCAAAAATGAAGTGATGTTCTTTTTCAAGTTATTTTCACTATCCTTATACTTAGTTACTTTCACATATAAATTTTACTACACACAAAATATTAATCATATAGCATGCGATTTGTTAATGTTAATTGGAATTTACAACTTACTAAACTGAGTATAAAAGAAGTTCATAATATATTTTAATATAAATGTTATAATATTTTATATATTATATTAAAATTTAAATTATATAATATTTATACAATAATATTATATTTTTATAGTAAAAAAGTATTATAATTTTAAAAGTAGTCTTTTATTAACTGAACCTAAAGAAAACAATATATTGTTAAAACAATTATTTATAAAAAATTGAATTAAAAACGTAAGTAGAAATGAATGAAGTTAAATTGTTGAATAATGCATATTTTCTGAAAATAACGTATAATTGTTTAAGTAATAATTTAGGAGTACTTCTCACTATTTGAAAATAAATAATTACACGAAATAAAAATATCTTTATTTCTATAAGAAAACTCTCGAAGAGACATATTTACACGAAATACATTAAAAATGACTTTATATATACTTGTATATCTTATAAAAACTGCATGCGAAGACATTTGTCTAAAAAAAATTCAGAAATAAGTGATTTAGAAAGGAATATGTAGGAAATTTAAGTAAAAATGGTGTCATCAAAGTTTTCAGAAAGCAGTTTCGGATATTATAGCATCTTATTCGGATATTTATGAACATGAACACAATCCCAATAAGGTACTTAATATTCTTCTAAATTTATTTCGTAAGCTATTAGTCAAGTAAATTATTAACTAGAAAATATGCATTAATTATCATTCTATGCATTTGTTATATAAATTGACAGAAAAAAATAATGTAAACTCCCAATACAATTATATTTTGCAGTAAAGTTACATTTCAGGGACATCTAGTCAATATATCTAAAACAATACCGAAGGGAAACAAACTTTACAATTCCCTTTTGTAACTTCTATTCTTCATTTAAATATAATGAATCTCCACAATCAGTTTCTAAATTATTTCAGTGACAGTAAAAATATAGATATACAGGGGAAAATGTCTTAAATACCGTATAATCCAGGATGCCCAATTCCGAATTTTTTGGCGATGAAGAAATGTTGCCAAGATGACGTATTGTGATGAGTGTGATGACGTAAATACTAAGGTTGTCAAAACAGAATTTTCTACATAATTCTTCTCCATATCTATGACGTAATAAAAACTAGAATACATAAAAAAATCACCCAACTTAGATGTTGGCACCCTGGGTTATACAGGATCGGGGAAATGACGACTTTCATTCGAAATAAATGAGAGACAAAGAGGTAATCAGGAAGCATGAATGGTGAACTCACTCTGGCCCTCGAGTCCTGATCCTGGGACGCAAGCTGGGAGCCTATGTCCAAGGAATCGGAAGATTCCCCTTCATCCTTGTCATACAACAGGTGGTCCCTAGCCATGTTTCCTGGATACTTCTTTTTCCGGGGTAAAGAAGGCTCAGCAGATGCTGCAAGAGAAAAAACGTCTTAACAACAGAAGTGAAGAACAATTATGTTCATGATAGGTAATAATCTGGAGCGATCACAATTGGTGAATAAGGGTTAAAAAGTTGACTTTCTTCCAATTTTTTTTCACAAGAGCTGTCCGTTGTGAACGACATTTTAGGATTGTACGATACAGATTTTATAAAGTATGTATTCAAACTTTCCGAGTTACTCGTTTCTTATTTTTGTTTATTCGCATATGCAAGGTACTTTTAATTTCCATAATCTGCCTGTTTTAAATTATGTAAAAATGATAATTTCTAAATGATTCAAAAATTTAAATAAAAGGAAAGTTTTCTTGCTAAAATAGTTTTTTACGATGTCATCATGTGTTTTTATCAATATAATTCGTTAAAAATAACTTTAAAAAATCTCTCCTTAAATCCTATTTTGAAATAAAGGAAGCAATTTTTTGTTGTAGAGTTTTCTTATAAAAAATTCCAATATGATAAACATACGAGATTTCAAAAAAGGAATATTTAAATAAAATTTAAAATGTTTGCTCACTTAGTTTCAACTTTTAGAAAGAGAATTTAAGTTTATAATTGTCGCAATATTTGAATTATGTTTGTTTTTCATTCACTCATAATGCTTTTCTTCAATCTTACCCATTTTTAAACAATAATATGTATAGTTAAACTAAGAATTGTAATTTCACAGCGAAATATACATTTTATTATTTGATTAAATTAAAAACTTCTTAGAGTGTAAAGGAGACTAATTTTGTACATTAAATTGTATAATAATATACACTATAAGAAAGTAAAGAGAAAAAAAAGTTCAAATATATAATGGTGTGTCATTTTTTACTCAGTGACAATAGCATACAAAGTAAATATTTATCCTAATATGAACATAGGTATAAATTTAATATGACATATTAAGAATAAATTAATAAGCAACAAAACAAAGGACTAATGTGAATTTAAAAATCTAAATTTTTCTACACTTATACAGTTTTTAATAAGTAATCATCTTTTATCAACCAATAGCAAGCTTTCGATTTAATATTGTTTGATAAAATTTGATATTGATAAAAAAACTTTGATTGTTTGATGATTGATTGATAAAAGGTTTTTTCCTTTTCGAAAAGATAAATTTTGAATAGGTTTGGTTGTTGAATTTATTTTCAATAATTATTATCTAGTATTGAATATATCAAAAAATCATTAATATTATATATATATATATATATATATATATATATATATATATATATATATATATATATATATATATATATATATATATATATATATATATATATATATATATATATATATATATATATATATATATATATATATATATATATATATATATATATATATATATATATATATATATATATATATATATATATATATATATATAAAGAGTTAATAAGTGTGAATTCCGCCAAATTAATATAAAATCGTTTCATATTGTTCCATAGTCAATAAAAGCCGAAACAAAAAGTTTTTAAAAAAAATTTTTAAATTCTGTTTAAAAATATACGATTAAAGTATAGTTTGTTTCAATAACATAGTTTATTTAAAAAAATAATAACTAAACGTCTATAATTTAAAATTGTTCATTTTAACAACAGTTGAAGAAGGCAATTTAAATGATAAATCTAAAAAGAATTGTTCAGACTTGGTTTGTTTGTCGCTCAACTGTCATTTTTTGCATACGAGGGTTCATTAGACCGGGACCTACGGTTTAAAGTGAATTCCGAACCACTACAAACATCCATTCCCAAGGTGGGATTCGAAAACACGAACTGTTGAACCGAAGGCAAGAGCACTAACCATTCGGCTGCCAGCTCGGCTGTTGTTCAGACTTGGAGAAACATAAATGGTTTATCAAAGTATCATAGTATTTGGTACATAGTTTTTCTTATAATTTGCGGAAAACGTTTTGCTTGGCACTATTCTTTTTTTTTTTCATCTATTAGATTTTTTACGCATGTATCTTTACCTCAAAATTATAGATAGTAAACAATTTTCAGTATAGTTCACTATAACTAAGTATCCGTCGATTTTCAGAGATGCTCCAGCGGACTTCCCTGCCCCACGGTTGGGTTCCCACCAGTTAAGTTTAAACACCGGGAGGGAATCTTTCCACAATTTAGAAGCAGGGACACCAAACAGATGACCTCCAATACTTGACCTCTAAGACTTGATTGATTGGTTGATTAAATTGATTGACTGAATTGATGTACATTGAGACTCAGCGGCATTAAAGGTTATTGTTCCAAAAATTTAATTTCCATTCAGAATCATTCCCCCGAAGGACTTCACTTGCAGGTCATTGTGTGCAAGTCGACTTATTGAACGTGGCCATATTTATTGAACCAGACAGATCTTCGATTAAACCGGGATTCGAACTCCCTACTTCTGGTGAAGAGAATGACCCCCTAATGGACCATACCACTGCTGCCTTAACAAATGCTGAAGATAACATCTATTATTGACATATTTTGATTGAAGTCACTTTGGGTACCATGAGGATAACGAGAACATACATTTAGATACAAACACTCTCTCCAAGGAAATTCTCTTTTGGAACTTGCAACTGAATAATTAGTTATCGCCTTGACCTTTAGTTTAGCGGTTTATGGGTTTGATTCACTTGTCGAATGTATATGTTTGACGTGATTTTTAATTCTTTAAATTTCAAATAACTGGTTGAATCAGCTAAGAAACTTTTACGTATAAAAAATAGTACAGAGTCAAAAATATAACAAATTGAAAACCATTGATTCTTCAGTAAGATATTTCGCTATCACTTTTATAACTATCACTTATTAAAATTATCAAATATTTAAACAAAAGGCTATTTAACTCCTTAATTATTGAACTGAAATAATTCCAAATACCTCAATCATGGCGTTAATACACCATTAAAGAAGCATGTATTAGTATATGTTTCTTTTGCATACATTTTATTATATACATCATTTTGTATGTTTCTTTAAACTTAAAATATTTGACTACTAGAATCGTTTTAAATAAATAATTTTGTAACAAAATTATATCACTTTTATTAATAATACTTAAATATGAATAAATAAAATTTCCCCTTTCATGAATTAAGAAATGCATTTCAAAATAACCTTTCAAGCCCGAATAATAATTTTCTAAAAAAATATTATAAACAAAAGCATAAAATTATAGTTTTTATTTTTGTGACAGATTTATTTTTTAAATCAATTTGTTTTCAGTTTTTAAATTCGAATAATTATCACATACCAGAGAGATTGAATTATTAATTAATATTAGATTACGAATGTTTTTCCTTAAATGTCGGTAAAAACATTATTTTAAATTTATAAAACAAGAATAAATAAATTTGCACCACATAACTAGCTTTAATTAATTGCTTTATAATATTAAAATTAAAAACAGGCGATTATTTGTTATTCTATCATGAAATATTTTTAATGTTTTAATTTGGAAAGATAAATAAAATTCTAATGTTTATAAATTTCGGTTTTATCATTTAAATATTTATGTTTAAATGTTTATATTATTTACAGGTGTTTATAGAAATATAAACATAGTTATTTATGGGGAGTTCACTGTTATAGCTGTATCTAGGTAACCGAAACTCAAGTTTTTAAGTAACTATAGAGGCGCTCAAATTTACTTCACCTCGTGAACAATGAATACGCTTTCCATTGTCTGGCTTGAGCAATGTCGGGTGTAAATTCTACTGTACGCTAAATCACTGGACTTTGCAGGAAGCCGATGAAATAAAAAGAAAAGGTATGAGTCATCTTTTGGGAGGCGATGGCAGGTGGCTATGAATCGAAGCGAAGAAATGTTGGCATTGTATAAGAGCACGGCGTGTATTGTGAATGTGGTTACAGTTACATCACTTATGCTTCCAGAATTGTTATTAAAAAAAGTAAATTTAAATTTATATTTAAAAAAAAACGTTTTAAAGGATATAGTTCTTGAATGAAAAGATTGGGATAATTTAAAAACACACTGATAAAATGTAAATCTGTATTACAAATAAGAAAATATTATTTTCGTTTTGTATTAAAATCTTTAAAAGTAGACATGTTTTTTCAGAGTTATGAGTAGCATTTTTGTTTAAAATGGATAAAGGGTCATTTGAAAAGGCATTATAAGCTTTAAAATTAGTAGAAAACAACACTAGATATTTATTCTATTCGGTTCAATATTTTGGGTATCCGTGTAAAACTCCATTAAGTAGGTATAAATGGTACCAAACCACAAGATTATTTACCAACAGCAGAAATCTATAAGCCAAATAATACATATTTGTTATTTTATTTGCACAATAAAGTGATAAACATTTGTGTGTTACCAACTACAGGACTAAACCTTGATTATTTTGGCTTTCAGTATATATCGGTATTCTTTTTTTTTACGTTTTCTATTAAAATAGCTTTTTTATTGTTGTTAAAATAATGAATTCCACATTGATGTTTAGTTATTTCAGTAAATAAGCTATACTATAATTTTTGTAATCCTATGTTCAAAAACAATTATTTAAACATTTTTTCCAAATTATTACCTTTTATGTTTAATTTTCATGAAATTTACCCTACTTAAAAAAAGTGAAAACGACTTCGTATCAATTTAGCGGAATATGAGCTATCTTTTGTTCAACGGAATTTCATGTAAGTATTTTACTGTATTTACGCGAGTCTAATGCGCATGGTTTTTGGCCAAATGTAGTATTCAAAATTGGGGTGCGCATTAGATTCGAGGTCAGCAATTTGCCGATGACGTCAACCAAATTTAAATCGTTAAAAGGGATTACTGTATTTTTCGACTACATTTACCGTTGACACATTATTGCATAGAGGATACAAACTGCAGAGTACGTAGTCACGAAATAGAGGGCAAACAAAGAAGGATATCATATAACGCTACTTTCAAATGTAAATTAATTCTTTATGCTGAAAAAAATTGGCAATAAAAAGGCAAGTAGACAACACAGACGGGTGCAAACTTCCCCCTTTCTTATTCTTCAAACGGAAAACATCCCCTAAAACCCCTAAGAATGAAAAGGTGTTCCCAGATGATTTCCTGATTTGAAACCAAGAGAAGGGGTGGATGACGGCATCATTAATGCTTGATTGACTTCGAAATGCACGGGAACGCCGTCCCGGTGGGCTCTCCAATCCACCATCCATGCTTTGTCTGGACGCATTCGTGGTCATCTCACCGACGACGTAAGAAAGGAAATGCACAGCCTACGCAGTGATCTTGTTAGCATTCCTGGAGGGATGACGTCTGTGGTACAACCCCTGGACGTTAGTATAAATAAACCTTTTAATGGGTACGCTCAGGGGAAGTACGAAAAATGGTTTGGTAAGCAAAATTGTGAATTGGTCCCGACAGGAAAAATTCAGCGTGCTGCCCACCACATTGTTGCACACTGAGTTTCTGTTGCCTGGAAAAGTATCGAAGCACCAATGATTGTGAAATCTTTCAAAAAAGCTGCATTTCAAATTCATTGAATGCAGTGAAGATGACGTGCTCTGGAACGCCGAGAATGACGATGATGATGATGAAGAAAGAATAAATGAATCTGCTTCTGACGAAGAGAGCTGCGAGGATTCCAGTGATGAAAATATTAGTGAATAAGGACGTTTACTATTCATCACTGATTGTAGAAACTCTTAGCTAGATAGAAATGTTACGATTTATTTCATATTCATATTTTACGATAAGTACCGTATATACGGTAGTGGAAATTAAAAATGATTGTTTCAGATAACAATAGCCCACTAATAGGTTAATTCTATGTTCTGCTACTTTATGTATAAATCCATTGTTATGTAAAATATGGGTACTTACGTATTAGCGTCACCGTGACTTTTTAAGCAGGACGAAAATAAAAAAATTATTTCCTATGATTAGAAAATTTTTTTTTAGAATTATAAGTCAATTTTTCAAAAGTAGAATAAATTTTCAAATTATAGGTTACGCGCTAATTCTACTTAAATTTTGGAACAACATTAGATGCGGTGACGCTAATACGTAAGTGCCAAAATATGGTATCTAAATTTAAATAAAATTATTATAGCATTGATTGATAATTTATATACAAATCCATTGTTGTATAAAATAAGATTCAATAAATTCCTCATACCATTGATGTGCATTACATTCGCCGACAAACAATTTTTTTATTATTTAAAGTATTAAAATGGGGATGCGCATTAGATTTGCATAAATACGCTATTTTGTTATGGTTTCAATTTCATTAAATTTTTTCATTAGCTATTTTTTATATAAAAACTGTTTACACTCGCTGGCCAGTAATTCTGTAAAATACTCTATTTAGTAGATACTAGTATATATATATATATATATATATATATATATATATCTTTTATTAAATGGTTTTTAAGGAATTAGTCTAAGAGAGAAAAACATGCTTAATATTTTCCACAAAAGGAAGTAAAGATTCAGATTATTTTTTCCCAGTCGCACATAGTTTATGTTAACATCATTTCCTTTATTATTTACATGAAATGATTTAGATTTTTCTGGGAGTTTAATTCACAAATGTCACGAAAACTAATTTTGCATAGTGATACATAAATTTTAAAAAACACATCTTAAAAACAGCTAAAATAAAAGATAACAAATATCGTCATTATTATGTATAGATTTGTTGATTATGCATAAATTTGTTGCTCCTCGTGCGACAAAAAAGGATGTAATTTTTTAAAAATTTGTACAAAAAATAACATATACGCTATATCATAACTTGATATTTAATTACACGTAAAGAAAGTGGTAATTTTTTTATTTCAGAGTAAAATAATTAGCTATACTTTAATTTAACAATTATAAATTAATTACCTAATACAAACAAGGCAGTTATCGATACATCAATATCAAATATTTTATTATCTTTAAAATATTTTCTTTAAATGCAGACTATTTATTCTAAAAGTTTATCCGTGTTATACAGGTTAAGGCAAATTGCATAGCAAAAAGGGTAATCAAGCAAAATATTGCTCCATGAGCATATTTGCCTTCTTCGGGAAGTTCTCAAAGGAAGAAACTCTCAAGTACTTACTCTTCTGAAATCTATTCATTTATTATACAATATTTTCAGTTGTTTACAAAGTTTGATAACATAATCACTGTAACACAATTACATTATTATTTGAAGCAGCTGCTGAATTGACAAATCGTAAAAGCAAATCTCTTAACTTTTATATTTACATTGGAAATTCAATCAATTAAATCAAAAGAAAACTACTTTTTAATAATTAATTTTATAATTTTATAAAATTAATTTTTAAAAAATCATTAAAAGTCGTAAGTTTAGGTTTAAATATATGCATTTATATTTTAAAAAATGTAATGCAATACAGGCAAACTCCGTTAATTTGAAGATTTTTATTATATATAATGTAAAAATTAATTATCAACGTTAAAAATTTAAAGGATATCGAATGTTCTGAGTCAAACCAATTTTTAGATTTTTTCTTTTTTGCATCAATTATTTTGTTCTATTTACTTCAGTTGAGATCGTAGTTTTTGATTCCAAACGATTTTCTGCCTCATCGTCAAGGGATAGAAGAAGATAACATTTACCCAAGCATCGAATTATACTTTTTAATTTGAGAATAACTTGTAGACATTATTTTAGCAGAATTGTAAGCAGAGTTCACCAAAATAATGCCGAAAATTCTCTCAAGAGCAGACGATACTTGAATAAACTCTTGCAAGGATAAAGACTTCACGCTCCGTAAGAGCTGGCGGAACCACGTGACACAAAACATGCTGACTGACCGATTTCGAGGCTAGGAGAAAGCGGTTTAGAAAGTGCAAAAACACAGCGTTTTGAAGTTGTGTAAATTCATCAAAAACAGCAATTTGCCATTTTGTTGAATACATGTATTCAATGTTATGAGAAATTCACAAATAGCAACGACTTTTACGGGTCAATGGTATTTAGTTATTTTTTTATGATAAATTATGCTTCTAAAAAAGAAACCAATTCCTTTGATACAAAGTTGACTACGAATTTATAATCCTTTATATATTATTAAAAAAGGTAGATGAAATTTTATTGGTGTTTATTTTATTGGGAATAAAAGCTACATGTATACAGATTTGGAATAGTGCCAATTGTGAAATTGAGGCGGAACCGGTGTCGAATATTGAGTTGTCCTTATAAACAGAAAATTTTACGAGGGTCACTCTGAAACTTTTGAGATACGCGCAGACGAGAATTTGCAAAATAAAAATAACGGTTTAATTTTAAAGTACAAAGTATTTTAACACAGAAGACCATTTTTTACTCACTTACTTCAACTTGTTTAGCGTGAAATAAATTTTAAACAGAAGAGAAAATGGAGTTGACGCGAGAACATTTTCGCGCTATGATTTTCTACGACTTCAAAGCAGGATTAAATCAAGAAGAATGCGTTCAACGGTGGCAATTAGCATTTGGTGATGAATCTCCAGCTGATGCTTACTGTATTCAGATGGTTTAGAGAATTTAGAAGAGGTCGCAATTTTCTTCAGGATGAAGAACACACAGGAAGGCCGCCGTCGGCAGTAATCCCGGATAATGTGTCTGCCATATGAAAAATGCTAATGGATGATAATCGCTGTATCTATCAAATGATACAGAAGGAACTTAACATTGGATCCGCAGCCATACACAAAATCATTCATGAAGAATTACATATGAAAAAAGTAGTTTGCCGTTGGGTTCTCCATAATCTAACTGAGCATCAAAAAGAGGAGCGTGTCAGAATCAGTAAAGAAACTCTTAATATGCTGAATGATGGTGGCCACCGCATCATTTCTAAAATTGTAACAGATGATGAAACGTACATACCGTTTTTTGACGTTCCAACACGTCAAGAAAGCAAAGTATGGGTCTTTGAAGATGATCCCACGCCGACAATGGTGAAAAAGCAACGCGTACTAAAAAAAGTGATGTATGCCGTTTTCTTCAGAAGTACGGGATGGGTCAAAGCCATCAAGTTGGAAGGACAGAAGACAGTAACAGCAAACTGGTATATCACTCAGTGTCTTCCAGAAATTCTACAAGAACTGAATGTTAGGGGACTAATGCTTCACCAAGCAATGCATCTTCACATACAGCCGGATTAACAGTTGAGTGTCTTAAACAAAAACAAATTAAAGTGATCGAACATCCGCCGTATTCACTTGATCTAGCTATGTGCGACCTTTGGTTGTTATTTCATCTAAAAAAGGACTTACGTGGACGTCGTTTTCATTCAGAAGAAGAGATTGATGTGGCTATAAATGCATTTTTTTCATCTATTCGAAGAAATGAATGGCTTGAGGCATTTAATCTGTGGAAAATTCGTCTACAAAAGTGCATTGATGCTGGAGGAGACTACTTTGAACACACCTAAAATTTTGTAAGTATAACTTTAGAAACATAGTTGAATCTCAAAAATTTCAGAGTGACCCTCGTATAATGGCGAAGAAGACAAAAATCTGTAGTAATTATAGTTAATATAAAATAATTTATGGCAACTTGAATTAAAGAGCTATCACATGCTAACCATTAATTATTCTATGTGAAAGGAATTTGGGAGTTTGTCATTTCAATCTGAATCATTGTTTTCCTCAGTGTGGTAATGAGATTAATTATTATATTACTAAAAATTTGATCCTCATTCAACCAATTTGCACCTACATTTTTAAGATTTTACCAAAAAAAAAAAAAGAATACATAATCGCATAATTAACAATTTGTAGACTATATGGTTTCTATAAGACATGACGTAACAGCAATATATATATATATATATATATATATATATATATATATATATATATATATATATATATATATATATATATATATATATATGAAGGAATAAAATGACTTCCCATTTTAAGAATAAATAAATCTTAATATTCCTCAGATGCTCTGATATCTGCCTATAATTTTTTTAATGTTTACATGAAAAAAATAAAAGGAAAAAAATAATCTAAAAATTGTTTTCAATCAAAAGAAACTAAAAACCATTAAATGATTCTAATATTTTTTTATATAATGAAGTAAAAGTTAAATTCGACTTTACTAAACTTCCCTAGAACCTCAGTCAATATTACAGATTTTCATTATTATGGAATTATAATAAATTTCATGAAAAATTGCTATATCCTTTTAAGTAAGTAAAAAGAAAATTTTAATCGAAAACTATTCCAAAATTTTTTTGTCAAATATATTTTTTAATGAATTACTTTCATTAATATGAATTGAAATTGCATTTATTTTCAGAATGCAAAGAAAGAGAAGATTTTGACAAAACAAAACAATAAAAATTAATATGTCATAAATTAATTTTCATACTTAGAAAATAAAATTTTCCAACTAAATATCTTCACAGAAAGTTCATTTAAAATGTAAGGTTTGACTGATTAATTTATACTTTTTACTTAAGATTTTAACATCAATTTTTAGGAAATGTTCAAGTTCAAGAAATATAGTAAAATACTTGAATTTTGAATCCATATTCATGAGATTAATTGATATTTGGATTTGAATATTTTTCCTTTGCTATTTAATGATGCTTTTGACATTATGAGAATTTTAATTTAAGTTTTGTTTTGAACCTTATCGCGGAAGTAATGGCAAAATTATAACGTTTAGTTCAAGAGAAAAAAATGGAACATATTTAATAGAATATAAAGGAGAAAACTGCTCAGAAAGGAGGCAAGAAAAACGACAGGCTCAGAGTTATGCGAATTGAATTGCGGGAAAGGCAAATATTTTATTTATTTTGCACATATGTATAAATTTATTAATGATTGTTGATGCGAAAATTAAAATATCTATCGAAAGTTTACAAGCAATCTCGGATGAAAAAATGTTATAAAGTTTTATTTTTGAATTCATCTAATGTTCTTTTGTTACATTATAAATAAATCCTATTAATCTAATTACATAAATACAATATAAAATTAGTAAAATAGTAGTTCTAAAACATTTTGTATGTAGGTATATTAATTCAAAAATATCTTCAATTATTTTTAAACAATAGTGATCTAGTGAAAAAAGTTGTTCAAAAATTTATTGGATGCCTCTTATCAAAAATAAAAATATCTATTTTTGTTTCAGGAAGTGGTTCGATGCCGTTTTCAAGTGGCAACATTTATAACTGCGACTTCAGCCAATCGTAAAAAATGATTGCAATAGTTATGAAAAGAATTTTAATCCACGTGACTCCTGCCGGGGATAAGGACTTGCACAGTGTAATTCAGGACTTTACAAGAATTCTCTCTGAACATCAAACTTCACAGTTTGAGACTCAAAGTACAAGGATATCACTGAATTTTCATACCGTAGAGAAAATTCCATTATCAGAATAAAAAAAAAACATTTTAGGAAGTAAAATGAATTTAACTCTTCTCTTTATTTTTCTTGAAAAGTTTTAAAACGATTTTAGATTTACTTTTTTATATTTTAAGTTGGATATTCTTGTATTCATATTAAATAGACTCTTTGGGAATATTATATACAAACTTATAAATGTTATTAAACAGGTGTCATTCGATTAAATCATTTCTTTATCGGTATAAATTTCTTAAATTAATCATTGCCAAATAAGTGCTTAGAATTGGCGTGAAATAAAAAATTGTGAGAAAGTTTAAGCAGAAAATTTATTTTAACAATTGAAGACCGTAAAATTATTTGTTAAAACATTGTTTAAAGAAACAAAGCCGTTCAGATTCCTGATAAATAAGTAGCACAAAACTAATAAAACCTGAAATTTAGTGCTTGATATTAGTTAATTTCTAGACTAAATTTCTTATAATAAATTCACAAAGAATCCTGGTGACTTAGTGATAAAGCAGCTCTTTGCAGTGAAAGTACAAAATTTTGATTTCAGTCACTTTGAGTACTAGAGTTAGGGTTGTGGTAGTCTAGCGGTTAGGACATCGGCCTTCCGTCCGGTTCGATTCCCACTGCCGCTATAGGACATGCGATATACGTGTTCGTAAAATCTGTGGAATCGGAAGTGGATGGTCGTTGAGCAATTACTATGGGTGTAATGGTCTGGAAAAAATTTCTTCACTCTCCAGATCAAAGTCAAAAGAGGGGTCAGTCAAAAGAGGTCAAAAGAGTCAAAAGACAAAAGAGGCAAAGGAGTCTTACTTTCCCCTTCGCTTTGATTAAACTTCTGACTTCCTTTTGCACAGCTTGGCCTGTCACAAGTAACAACAATATCTCTTTGCATTTAAAAATCTGTCAAACTTTTTATGTGCTTGTATTATTTTAATGATAAAATCTTAGTTAATTTCTATATTATTATATGATTATTGATATTTGAAAACTGTAAGCAATAGCTTAATTGCAATTTGTTACTTGTCTGAGTTTTGTCCTTGTATCAGTGAATATAAAACGCAAATCGTCTTCACCTGTAGTCTTCTACGAAGTATCAACGAAATAATCCAAAAAGTCAGCATTAAAAAGTGATTGCGCACTCTTTGTGTGTTGCAAGAAATTAAAATATTTTATGTTGTTATAGATCACTAGAATATTTTTTCGAATGGCTGCATTTAATACATTGAGCGGCGCATGGGATGGGGCACCCACTTGCTGCGCCCCACAAAGACATCCAACACGAGACTTCGAAGTTATGGTTGCTCCGGTCGGCAGATCACTAAGTCTCAGTTTTTAAATTTATACGCTGTATGGTTCCATCAATAGCAAATTTTATATATTTTTACTCAAAACAGTATTAAGGTACATCGTAAAGAAATGCTTTATTCCATCTAAATATGATGATTATTATCCATTCGCACTGAATTTTGAAACCGTTTAAATATAAATTAAACTTCATTGCGGTGGCAACTTGTGATTTAAAAAAAGTTAGAACTGGTTTATCATACATCAGTTCGGCGAACTGCTTTAAATTCGTTCTAATCTATTTAGAACCACTTTGTTTTTCCTTGTGAGGGTTTGCTGAAATACCAGAAGCCAATCAAACTAAATATAAGAGAAGCACAATTTGAAAAAATAATGAAACAGAATTATTCATAAATGTATTGACTAAACATTAAAAAAGTTATTTTAGACTTTATAAGAAATAAATTTGTCAACCTCATTCTTTGGTTTCGCATTCATCATTTGAAACACCACAGTCTTAATTAACATTATTTTGGTCTGTAAATGTTTAAAAATAAGTTTATTGTACGAGAAATTTGTTTTATGTTTGAAAGACACTATTATAATGACATGCACTAAATTAAGTATGTACAGAAGTTTTGTTTTATGAATATAATTTCCGGTGGAACATAAAAAAATTTTACTAGCTGTAAGATGCTATAAATCAATAATTTATAACAATATTCTTCTGTTCTCAAATCAAACATTCTGTAATTAAAAATCACGCGAACTTCTGAATATAAAAGAAAAAAGTAACAAATTTAAAAAATAAACATGCCCTCAACTGGAAAATGAAGCAACAAATGATGAGTATATAATTTTTTTGTATTCAGTTAGCACGCAAAAGGAAAAAAGTATTCCGCATTTTTTATATGGAAACCGATCATTCGGAAAACATGATTGGCGCATGTCGGGAACCTCCTGCTCGCATTGATTTATGAATGTAATCAAACTTTTCTCCAACACGCAAATTGCATTTTGTCAAACATACATCGCACAAAATAGAAACTGTTGTAACCAATATTTGGTGAGTTTTCGAGAATCCCTTTTGTAGATTATCCATTTGAAGTTAATCTTCTTGAAAATTATCGTTATAAATATTCTCTGAGATTATACATTATTGTAAATAATCTTGGTATTAATCACTTTCACAATTAATTTTTTTTAAATTATCCATTTTTCTGATAATCGATATAGAATCTGGTTTTGACAGTTTTAGGCATTAGTGTCAATTATCTCCTTTGGAGTATAGTATAATGAGGAAAACTAGACGTATTCTGCGACTTGGCGTTCAACTTGGGGCAATATATTTTCCATCGATAAAGAGGCAGGGGAAAAGAATCATTCAACTTTGTATATTGTGATAAAGTATATATATATATACATACATACATAAATACACACACACACACACACACACACACACACACACACACACATATACACATATACACACATATATATATATATATATATATATATATATATATATATATATATATATATATATATATATATATATATATATAAATCTTTAATTTATTATATTTTTAAAAAGTTTTGATTTTAGTTTTATAAATGCAATTATAAGAGAAATATATTAACACATAATTCGTAGAACTTGTTTTTATAGAAATTGATACAGGTTACCCATTTTTAAGAAGTAAAGTAGTGCAATGGCTTTCAATGTCTATTTAATCTACTTTCGATACATTCAGACCTCATATTTTTTATAAAAATAAAACAAACATTCCTAACTACCTTGATTTCTATTTTGGAAGTATTTAATGATGACTTATATATTTTGTAACCATTGTAACATTTGATTATGGAAGTTAAAATAAAGATAATCATATATTTTTATCGATTTAAATAAATTAATCCCCAATAATAATAATGGAGCATTTACACAAAACAGATCGTTATCATATTATTATAACTAATCATTATGATGCCTCTAATTACAGAAGTCCATATTGTAAATTATGTTTATTAATTTATAAGCATTACTATAAATTGTCTTATGCTCACTTATAATTTATTTATGTTCATCATTAAAAAGAATTTTTTTTTACATTTTGTTAAAATGTATTTATAATCATCGTTGAGATAATTTATCTTATATATACATGGTTATCATTTATTTATGATTACATTTATAAATAATTATCTTTTTCTAGGTTGTAATTTATTTAATAATTTTTATATCTTTTATAATTTATTTATGATTGCTTTTAATATGATTTCCTTAAACTTGATTGTAATTTCTTAGAGGCTTCATTTTTTGAATATGACTTGCTTATTCAGGTAACATCTTATTTACCAATATTGTCAACATAATTTACTTATGCTTGCTTATAATGACCCTTATAAAATTTACATTAAAATAATTATCTTAACAATTATTAAATATTCATGATTATCACTTAAATTTGATTTTAATTTATTCATCAGCATCATTAAAAATAATTATCATAATTATAAATATAATGTGTCAATTGAGTTTTTCATAATGATAACATATTTCAATTTTTTCTAAAACTCAACACTAATAACCGATATAACATGATAACATATGGAAATTGCTATGTAAACATACCATAATATGATATATTAAAGAAATAACAGACAGCTTTTTATTATAACGATTAATGAACTCCATAATGAAGTCATTAACATTTGGAAAATTATATAATATTTTCAGTTATGCTTTAACTATAATTAGATCTCGTATGAAAGACAATAATTTTTTTTATAAATTTAAACACGTAACTCTCTTGTTAATCATGTTAAAAAGAGATCTGATATTTTAAAGGTTAGAAGCCACGCCTTTCCTTAGCTGTTCCCTGCACGGCGAGGGCGTGGTCCATAACCATTATCGCTCGGGCAAATCCTTTTTGGTATTTATACGTTAACTAATAGAGTTGTTGACATTTTGGATATGTAAATTCCCATTTAAGAACACTAGCTTAACATAAGTGTTTTTAAATAATTGACTGTCTAATATTAACTTGGTTTTTACATATTATAATTGTTCAATTTTTGTTAAATTAAAAATCTGAACTGTGAAAAGAAAAATGTTTTTAACCTTCGGTACATAAATTGATGATCCTCTCTTTTAAATATTTTGGAAATGTATATTTACATATATTTCTCATCATGAATTTTCATAAAGACACATAAATTATTGACATAGTAAAATATTAAAAAGTTTACGTTATATTGAGTTTCTAGCTCTCAATAGTGTCTATATTTTGGTCCATACAGCGGGATCCGAAGCCTGCGAAATGATTGGGAATGAGTGGACAGAAAAATCTCACTTTAATCAAAACATGTTGTGTGATATATTTTCCTAAAAATATAAATAGTCATAATCGGCGTGTATAAACGGAATTGATCATAACCGTCACCAATCACTGATCATAAAAGGAAAATGAGCATCACTGCGATGAAGACCATGAGAATCGGATATCACGTTATCCAAATAACTGTTACACTGATAACAAGTTCTCGCAATTGAGCATCTAAAGGATACCGGAAACAGATCGAAAAGCTCAGAATTACTTTACGACTTCTTGAATATGCAATTTTTCAAGGAAAGTAAAAATAGAAAAGAAAGTGCGATACGAGGCAAAAGGAATTGGTACGAGTATTTACTTTAGAAAAAATTAAGAATATTTAATCTAATATAAAAATTAACAAATGAATTAAAACAATTTGCTGAATAAAAAGTGTTAGATAACTGAATAAGCAGAAATAAAACCACAAATGTGGTTTACTACTGTATATTTAATACGTTTATTAATAGAAGAGATTACTCGACATAAATTCGTAAAAAAAATTATACTACAACTAAGCTGTATAAAGATTGTCAGAGCTATACAGTCAAAGATACACTAATCAGCCTGCATGATATATGTAAAATATTTTCAGATCCGATATTTTAATAAGAAAGCAAAAATATATTTTGCTTTTTAAAAAAATAGCAATTAGAGCACATTTACTATATTTATTTATATACATCAAATCACATAATCAATATTTCACATAAAATAAATTGACATATTTAATTTTAAAATATTTATAAATATCAAACTTTATAAATGTATATTATAAAATTATTATACTACTGAAAATATATCTCAGTTTTTACATTTAAAAATGTCATATGCAAAATTTGATTTTAAAATTATTATTTCAATTAAATTTGATTAAGTCAATATATTAGCATTTTAAATCATATATGTAATATATAGAGATATATAGTTTCATATTATTTTAAAGTTTAATATACAAAATTCAAGCACATTTTTATATTTTTATGTGAATGCAGTTCTAATTAAAAATAGCCCCTATGGTTTTAATAAACAATTTTATTATAAAAATTACAAAATTTATAAAAACACTTTTGTATGAACAATTTTAGGTGATTATTTTAAAAAATGTGTGATAAGAGGAATACAGTTATTTAAAAATAATTGAAATATTGCAAATAGGTTTGTAAAATTAATTATTATGACACTTTTATAAGCGAATGTCAATAAGTACCTCTACCAACATTCATGGAATTAGAAGAAAATATATTTCATGCATAATTAGCAGAATAAACACGAGTGTAAAAGTTTTTGTTTTTATCAGTTTTACAAAAGAGAGAACATGCAATTCAAATTAAATACATTTCTCAAAAGCATGTATATTAAAAACTAAGTTCATAATTTACTTGTCATAAAAACACAATAATAATTACTGACGCCAATCATAAAGATAGTAAAAAAAGTTTAAAATAACACCCAAAAATAAGATTGTCTTACTGATGTGGGAAAGAGAGATGAGTTCGCTCGTATGTACCTCTAAAAAAACTGATGCAATTCTTCATCTCGGTTGTAGTCATGGCAACCGGATAAGGAGGTCGTGAGCCTACGATATCCTCAATAAAAAATATTGTGGAACAAATGGGTAAATAAATTATTTCTTCAACCGTGGAATTTCGCGGAATATCATAAGAATGTAAGGAAAAAAAAAAGAAACGAATATCGTCCGTCAAGGAGTTGTTTTAAAACAATGACTATACTAGTTTCCTTAATAGTACATAATTTATGAATTAAGAAAAGTTTTCTTGCGTGGTATTGATCTGATATTCATTTTTTCCAATGCCTTAAAACTTTGGTGTTTTACAAAAGTTTGCCCACAACCTTGGAAAGATGATTTTTTAATTGATGTAACAATTTCATTAATCAATTGATTTATTCACCATAAAGTGGTTGTTTCTATCATTCCAATTGAGATCGTGGCTGAATC
Source organism: Latrodectus hesperus (assembly GCA_037975125.1). NCBI lineage: Eukaryota > Metazoa > Arthropoda > Arachnida > Araneae > Theridiidae > Latrodectus > Latrodectus hesperus. The sequence goes on from CM075851.1 coordinate 118,111,121, forward strand.
ACATTGTAATCCATTTGTAAAAGTTTTCAAAATCAGGAAAATTACCCATTGTTCTAAATAATTAGATTTCAAATCTTAAGCGATGTTGCCTCCAAAATTTTCTGAAATTGTTATCTTTTCTAATTTGTGATTGATTCCTCGCACCGACATCTCTTGCGTCATTCTCTTGAAATCCGTTTCTCTGATTCTCTATTTTTAATTTGATGAACATTTTGTGCGTAGCATCTGAAACCATGATTCCAGAAGTCGTTTCGAATCGCTTGGAGCCAAATGCCCCCATAACAATAGTCGAAATTATTTAGACATATAGAATAAAGACTCTATTGCTCGTTGGAATCAAAATTGTCCTTTTGTTAACAAAACGGTTTCCTATATGAAGACCAAATAATCGGTTTCAGAAGCAGTTGTCCATGGATTCAGCTTATTAACACAACACAGAAGAAAATGCGAAATAAAGAAGACATCTACTTTTGGTTGTTTTGAAATCGGCAAGAAATTTTTTTCTTTCCATTATTTTTTCCTTCATATTATCCAATTGAACTGCCATTTTTTGTGACAACAATCTGAATAAAAATACAGAAACTGTCAGTTTTAAAATATACATATCACCAAATTTTACTCTTTGAATTTTAAAAACATTTGAATATTTCATCAATTATTTTTAATGTTTTTGGAAAGACTATCATTTTTAAAAGTATAACTTTAAAAATTTGCAACACACCTTCTTAATCTCATCCTCCAGCGTGAAAGGTCTCGAGTTCGAGCTCAGCCATGATTGAGTGCATGTCTACCAATCTTCTATTTTCTGCCTGAATGCTTTGTTTTTCATATTTTCGATAAATGAACAATGAAATTCTGTACATGTCTGTTATTGAAAGGCCTTTTCGACTTGTGAATTCTAAGTCACAGGTGTCAAATGGTGAACTTCTGTCGTTCTCCCGGCCTTTATCGCAATCATTTATCGAGTAAATCTATTCACTATGCATCAATCCAATATAACAGTGTAAACACGTTTTTCATTTACTATCACAAATATTATAAAGTAATTGATTAATACTTGGTAAAATAATATACTTTCATAACAAATAATGTATTATATTTCATAAAAAACAATAATTGCGATACTGCTTGCACAAATTTTACAGTTAAATTGACTATCAAAGCAGAAATAATAAACTAAAAATAAACTTGATTCTATTTGACACTATTGCTTCTAACAAAATAATCAATTATATTCTTATTATTGATTCAGTTTTATAAAACAAAATACGTTGGTTTATTTTATTTTATTTTTGAAAACGCCTAAGATGAAGGGAAACATAATTAACAAGATTGTCGCATTTATAATGAATGTTTCAAAGAGATTATTTATAGAAATGAATGAAAAATTTATATTCAGTCTATAATATTTAAGAATATGAAATGAGATTATGGAGACATTTATATTAAGTAAAATACGCGATGAATGAAATGAAAATAAACTTATGTTAAATTACAAAAATATTCGTAATCATATTAGTTAACAAGGAAATGCATAAAATTCTTATTAATGCAAAACTAATTATACATATTAAACAATTAATAATATAACTATGTATTATTATTGATTCTTTGTTTCTTGCAAAAGTTTATCTACTAGAGTAAAAATCATAAATTTATATTTCCAAATATCAGTTTTTATTGAAAAAGTTTTTAAATATATAAATTTGATATTTCATTCCTATCCAAGTATAAAATAATTTGCATTTACAAAAGAATCTCGAATATATTGTTTCATCCAAATTAATGTAATAGTATGGGCTTGAAAATTGATCTTAATATTCATATTTTCCAGGTAAGCAAACACATGCCTTTATGTAAGAACATATCAAATTTAATGTAATTTTTTAACTCGAAAGGTTAAAAGTACAAAACTTATATTTCTATTATAATATATCTAATTAAACTTATATGTATAGCAATAAAATCACATTTATGATTAGTACAAAACATTTTTAAGCGATTAATATTACAAAAATATTATTTTAATATAAAATATACATAATATGATTAATTAAATATGAAATAAACCTTAAATCTTTTGCATCGGAATGTAAATCTTAAGATATTTCCGAATCTTTTAAATAGATAGAATAAAATAAGAATAATTTACGTAAAAATAAAAATTTATTTAGATTATGATTACCTGAGAATATTAATATTTATGTTTCATTATATGATATATTTCAGAATTAATTTATATAAAAGTATCATTAATTATTGCAAACATAAGCAAAGAAATTGATGAAAGAATTTCTTGTGTTTCTTATATTTGTTTATAATTCATACTTTTGTATTCAAACATCTTCTGAGATCACACAAAAGGATACAAATATATATTTATATAAAAATAAATCATATTAGCAGTGTTTTTTCACTAAAGTGAAAATTTATAAAAAGTTTAATAGTGAAAATTTTACATATGCATGTAAAAATAAAATCACATAAAAAATTTTTGATTAATATTTTTAAAACTGTAATCACAAACAAAGTTGAGTGTAACTAAAAAGTTTGCAATAAATAAAATTATATAAAACTTAAATTTGATAAATCTTGATATTCTTGAATCTGAATCTTATGTTTGACATTGAAATATTTAAAAAATGTAAAAATTTTAATAAATATATTTAAAAAATTTAACTGAATATATTACCAATTAATATCGTTACAGTATTGATATAATGGATTAATGGAAGTAATACTTCCACGATGAAAATAAAATGTGTGTAATACTTAACTTTTTAATTATTAGACTATAGTGTACATTTTTATTCAAAAAATTTCTATGTATATAATATTTATGACATTGCTTTTAGAAGAATAATCGCTATTTCTGCAAACTTCTTTTAGAAAATATAAAGCTAAAACATCGATATTTAATTCTCATTATTTAATAAGTTGTTTTCTAGATAATTAATAATTTAATTTAAAAGATTAGTGAAAAAAGGAAAACAAAAATATCGCCTAAAATAATAAGATTACTTTTAAAACATCTTTTTGAAAATTAATATTCCACAAAATATGCTCAGAACCGTTAAGGATAACGCGGAAATGCCATGACAATGATTGATGATTCAGAACTATATGGAACAAAAAATGTCTACGTGAAACAGACAAGTTAGAATAGATGATCTGTGAAAATAAGGCAAAATGCCAAAAAATGTGAGATGGTAAAAATTAAAATTATCATTGAAGGGTTAATGCTATTCGTACCTTTACGCGTGTTTTCAGAGAGATTCTAGAAACTTCGTCTACAGAATAATACGATAAAAATTCAGAGAATGTCTTGCAAAATAAAACAATTTCGATGAATATTTTAAGTTTCTAAACTAACAAAATACTAAATGACAGTCTTAAATATTCGCGAATATTATCTTTACCTTAGCCTTAGTTTGTGTGAAATGTAAGTGCTAAATTTATAAAATCAATGTAATCAAATAAGACTAAATTAAAAGAACTTTTCCTAAATTTATTCAAAATAAATTAAGAGAGAAAAAAATAAACAACTCTAAAAGCAATTAAATTACAATTACGGATTTTTTATTAATAAAATTGTAAATAAATATTTTCAATCCTTATTATTTATATTAGTCATTCACAAAAGTTGTAATAACTTAAAAATTAAAATAAATTTTCCTAACCATTTTTTTGTCCTCAGGAAGTAATTTGATTGCAAAACATTGAATCTGTGAATTATATGCATAACTATTTACATCATAAATTTAAATTTTTATAAGTATTATTGATGTAATTTCTATGTAAACTGTAAACACAGATTAGCACATTCAGATCATTGATAGGATTATTGTTTCAATTATATTAAAGCATATATTCCAAAAGTACCCGAAATTTAAAATGTCACAAAAATTCTTCAAATACTTTTTTGCACTTATATTTTCATATTTATTCAATTTTTATACTATGCATGACACTTTAAACTAATATACTGTAACATTTGTGTAGTGTTTCAACCATAAATAAATGTATAAATTATTCCTTAACTGACAACTTTAAAAATAGCATTCACATATTATTCTACATGTATCACAAAAAATTTATGCATAAGTAAAAAATATGCATTGAGAACTACCATTAAAACAGTTAATGAGAGATAGAAAAAAAATTAAAAAAAAGACAAAGATAATTCAAACTACATGAATGTGAATAAAATATATAAATATTAGCAAACAGAGTCAATGAAGCTATCAGTTGAATATTTAGTTGGTATTCAAAAGAAAAATTTTTACTTTAAATTACATTATGTTTGGTTAAAGTAATAATAACTAGCATCTTAAAATTTCTGTATTGTTAATAGAAAAGTCATCAAAACAGGTTGCTTCGAAAACAAGAAATATCTTACAAATATTAATCCTAATTCCAAATATCCCATACTTCAATTAATCGTTTGTACATTAGTTTACATAAAAATGCATCAATTTGAAATAATATCAACATGTATTACAAGCAAAAATCCCTTCTTAATTGATAGTGAGGTCTTTTAATTTTTAAGTTAAACAAAAAAACATAAATATATTTTAATTTAAATACCGGAATCGATCCCTTTAAATCTTTCGCAATATTATATAGTTTTCATGAACATTGGGTTTGGACATTAATATGAGTTATGAAAAAAATCTTTCATATTATTTTGCATCATGCACATTAAAATCGTAAAATAAAATAATCAATGATATAGAAAATATTAAACATGTATTAACTCATAACTATGTAATAGATGAATTGATTAGAGAAATACTTGCCTACATTGTTATCCGTCCCATTCAAGAGGTGACAAACCGAGCACAACATGGCTGTGTATTACTCTCACATGGATACCATACTCCAAATGTTAAGAGTGTCGTAAAAAAACTCGGAGAGAACTGTCGAGCGCCAGAATCACCGCCGCCTATTACGAGAACTTCTTCCCCCCTTCCAACCACCTGCTGGCGGGATGGATGCGTGCACGTTCCACTCAGCTGGCGGATTTTATTTTTCAAAGCCGCGGAGTAACAAAAATTAAAAAAAAGTCATTAGACGCGGATGGATACATCGATGATTGTTGTGTGGTGCCATCTTTAAGCAGAGCACAACTACTATTTCAACTTATAATGTGATTGAATACAGAAAAGGAAAGAGATAATGTTGACATGACTCACTTGGCTTATTGTTTGGGCAGTCATATAACTGTAGTAACATATTGTATGTAAATCATTAGATATTTATGCCTAATGTAATCCTTCAGCATTGCATTGATTCAATGCAAAATCGATTTAGTTTGTTACGATTTGTTGTTACCATTTGTTTTATCCATAGTGGGGGACTGCTTTTTAAATTACTTCAAAGTCATAAAATTATTCATGCAGTTTTAAATCATTTTAATTATATAAACGATAACCATCTCGAAATTTATTGACCTTTTCGCTTAGATGGAGGTACATTTTTACTACCTAAATTTTACTATAACAATTGATAGTAAAACATTGAGCAACATATAAGATTTTATTTTAATATAACATGCCTTTCAAATGATTAAAATTATAAACTAATGATTACAATTAAAATCGAAAATATATTATTAAATTCGCGCATTTTATTCGTTTTACTACATTAAAATGTATCTATTCTTCAATGGAGTTTTATTGTTTGTAAAACCATTAAGTGCAGTTAAAAAAATTAAAACTTAAAGTCTAAATCTTAAAATTTACATTAATGACATTAATAAATAAATAAATAAAATAAAATATTTTTTAAGAAATCACGTAAGAAATAAATAAAATAATTTAGACGGCATATTTTTCATTAATTCCTCTGTTGAAGCATATCATTTTCAGGATTTATAAATATGCTTTAAAAAATTAATTTTAAATTACATTGCAATAATAATTTTTTTTACATTTAAATAAAATAAACAACACTGATAATTAGAGGAATAGTTGAGGGAAATTTAATATAAAGGAATGATCTAAATACTACATAATTTTACTGAATATGAATCATTTATTATATTTAAAAATAAATTCTAAAAGTTGTAATTAAAAAATACTAAAAGTGTAAACTTACAAAACTGATTGTGCTATTTAATGAAATTTGAATGTCTAATGGTAATTATAATAAAAAGTTTTACATTTTAATTTTCAATTTTTCCTTATGAAATAACAAAGTGCAGGCCTCTCTAAAAATATTTTCCAAAACCCATCTTTTAATTTTTTAATACTACATTCCTGGTACAAGATTAATTTAATAGTTCCTTATTTTATAAAGTTGAACCCCAAATGTATTTATTCAATATGTTGAGTTTAAATTTAATTATATTTTTATTTAATAAATAAAAACATAATTAAAAATAAATTTAAATTAACTAACGAGATTAATAATAAATAATCTAATTGATTAGTCTAAGTTTATTATTTATAAATAATGGTATTTTATTAAAGGATATCATAATTAAAAATAATTATTAAATAACTAGATAGTAAATAAGACTCTTTTCTTTTTATGTTAACTTTTATAAATTTTCATATTACAAAAATTCATTTTTAAAGAAATTTAATGAAAAGAATTCATTTTACAAAAATGTACTTTTATTTCCCTTTTAAAAACAATGTTCCAAATTGGAATTTTTTTATAAATATTTTACGAACATGAAAGAATTAAATTAAAACAATTTCCTATTTACTTAGGTATTTGGCAACAATGAACTATTTGGTAAAATTGATTAATTAAATTGTGTTTAACATAATATTTTTTGACATTAAAATTTAATACATGAAACAAGAATACACTAAAATAACTTAATTAACTCATAATTATTTTTTTACATCGTGTATTTTTCTTAGTTATATATAATTGATATAATTACTAATAGAATAAATAGCGTAGAAATAAAGTCAGATTATTCGAATTATTTATCTTAATATTTAAATTCCTTTCTTGAACAACAGTAATTTTAAAATAATTGTCGAGGAATAGATTGTCTTAAAAAAATCATATCAAATATTTTTCTTATCTCAAATGCCATTTTAGAAAAACTTTTCCTATTACAATTCAGAACTAATTCTGCTTCTTATGTCCTCTGAAGTAACTGAGTTAAAAATCTCTTTTTGATCCACAAGAAGATTGTTTTAAAATTTTTGTCACGAATATTTTGATGACCATTTATATTACAGGAAATATATACTATTGTAAAGCTTTGATATACCATTTTGAACCAAAAATAAACTCCCTTAATGCTTCATTGATTTCATATAGTAAATAAAAAAATATGTTATGAATGCAGGAATATTTATAAGCATTTCTTTGAAAAATGCTTTGGATGGGTTTGTTATTAAAATATTATTGTAGTTTTTGAAATTTTAATTAAAATTTACATATATAGGTTAATTTTTAAAAGTATTTAAAAGTACATATTTTTAAAAGACCATATACTTTTAAGTAAACACGTCTTTCATTATCTATTATTTGAAATCAGATATTTCCTCACTTAAATTTGAATTATTTGAAAAACACAAGTAAAGCATCCATAATTGCTGTCGATGATGAGAACTCTGGCAAATCTTAAAATTGACGCATTTTCACTTCTCTTACCGGGTGATAACTATGGAACAACTCTCTATCATCAATACATGACAAAATGCGATCATGTTTCTAAATACAAATCAAGTGTTTGATTTTATTTATTATTATAAACCACACTTTTAAAACTAAACACCGTAGCCATCTTTGAATTATTTCTTTTGAAATAATTTACATCAAGCATATGCTCACAATTAGGACACGAAAGTGGAAAGATCTATGGGAAAAAATATTAATGTTTAGATAAATTATAATTTGGTAAATTATATTAAAAATTTATAAAAAATACAAATATATTGAATAGTAAAAAGCCAGAGTGACACAGTAACCAGGATATCAGTTTTTCACCGAATTCAGACGATTTTTCCAATGTTTATTTTTGCCATAAATTAAATCAATTGAAAAATTTATAACTTAGTCTCTATGGAGTGTGTAAATTGTGAAGTTATAGATGCTTATCAACATCAATCATTCGTTTTCAATCGTGTTCCACGAGTTTATACGTAAATTACATAATTGCACTCGCAGGAAACGCAATTTTTTATTTATACGTACTTAAAAATTTACTACAAAGCTTCTTCATATATTTATGGATGGAAAAATAATCAAAATTTTCCAAAGAAAATATCTAGAACGCCAGATACAAATCTGAAGCTGTAAAAGTTATGTTCACAAACTAAGTTTTACAATTCTATGTACCTGGAAAATTGCATTAGTTAAATTACTCTATCTTTCTAAAGAAATTTTAAAAACGCATATCATAAAAAATAATTTAAACGTATAAAATATATTTAAAAACCCACCTTCTAACTGAAGTTTGCTGCTCGAAGATATTCCGATGGGTGTCCAAACGCCTCTCGGACGTCTGCATGGACCCAACTTTACGCTTTATTTCACAAGAAAACACCCCAAGGACATGAAAGGGATGAAATAGCATCGAGATGGTTTAGGCGAGCTTCATTATTTTGCCTTGTTGTCAAATTTCCCCATCTTTCGCAGGGAAACTCGCGCTTCAAATCCCTTTATTTCCTTAGCGGTTGCATCTTGTACAGGTAACCCTTTTATAACACGGTTTCGCTATAACACGATTCGTAAATTGCGGGAAAATTCCTACAACACGTCATCCTATAACACGGTTTTGTTCCAATGTTAGAGCTTGTTATCGGTCGGCGGAAACATGTAGCAATATCATAAAACAAAAAGGACTAAAAATTTACAACCATCTTAAAGAACAAGGAGAATGCACTGCCAACCCAGATTTTGGGGCGAGTAAAGGTTGGTTTGAAAAATTCAAAAAGCGTTTTGCAATTCATAGCATAAGAATCCAAGGAGAGTCTGCGTCGGCTGATCATGAAGCCGCTAGGACGTATCCAGAGAAAATTCAAAACATTATAGCTGAGCAAGGATACACAGCAGATCAGGTTTTCAATGCCGATGAAACTGGGCTTTGGTGGGAAAAAATGCCCAGTAAAACCTTTGTCTCGAAAAAAGAAAAAACTGCACCCGGATTTAAGGTGTCCAAAGATCGTCTAACGCTCCTTTTGTGCAGTAATGCATCGGGGGACTTCATGACAAAACCCTTGATAGTTTATAGATCTTTGAATCCTCGTGCGCTAAAAGACGTAAATAAAAACACTTTGCCGGTATACTGGAAAGCAAATCCAAAAGCTTGGGTAACAGGAAATTTATTTAAAGATTGGTTTTCAAATTGTTTTGTGCCAAGCGTTGAGCGTTATTTAAGGCAGAAAATTTTGAGCTTTAAAGTGCTATTACTTTTAGATAACGCTCCATGCCACCCACAAAATTTGACTCATTCCAACGTCAGAATAGTGTTCCTACCACCTAACACTACTTTCGTTGCTCCAACCATTGGATCAAGGTATTATTTATACCTTTAAAACGTATTATATAAGAAGATCCTTACAGTGGATTTTAGACGCAACCGATTCGGAATCAATTAGCGTAATGGAAGCTTGGAAGAAATTTTCAATCAAGCACTGTATCGAAATCATATCTTTGTCGCTGAAAGAAATAAAAACATCAACCTTAAATGCGTGTTGGAAGAAGATATGGCCCTCTTCAGTTGAAACAGAAAACATGCGTGAAACATCAGAAAACGAAATTGGTGCCATATTAAAAGTCGCTAAATCAATCGGAGGCAAAGGTTTTGTGGATATGGCTACTGAAGACATTCAAGAATTATTAGTGGAAGAAGAAGTTGACGAAGCGGATTTGATGGAATCCCTGGATGCAAATCAAATAGATTTTGAGGACGCTAGCTCTGATGAAGATTGTGCAGTTAAGAATTTAACATTAAAAGAATTATAAGAAGGCCTATGCTTAGCGGAAAATCTTGAGTCAATTTTCTTGAAAACAGACCCTTCCACGGAAAGAAGTCGAAAATTCAAAAGGGAGCTGCAAAACTGTTTAACTACATACCGTGAAATTTACAATGACCTAGTAAGAACTTGTCAGCAAAGTTCGATTACAGATTTTTTTAAGAAACATACAAAAACTTTAAACAGAGAAAAAAGTTCTGAAAGTGAAGGCGATATCGTTCCACCCAAAAAACGTTCTCGGTTGATTGTACTGAGCAGTGACGACGAATAAATTCATTAAATTAGGGTTGCGTTAGATTAAAATATTTTTTTCTTACTTTGTGTTGGATATACATTTATTATTTAATAAAAATTAAGTTGTTTATGTCGAATTAAAAAAATATTTGTTTTTAATAAGTTTTTGGAACGTAACCCCCCTTTTTGTACTAGTTCTGGGTCTCATACAACACGATTTCACACAACACGGCATTTTCTAGGAACCTAACTACCGTGTTATAGGAGGGTTACCTGTAGTTAAGAAGGATCTTCTCCCATATATTTCGACGACAAGCACGATGTTTGTTTTCTCTGCCGACAAAAAATAGCGAAGTGTCACCTGCTTTCTAGATTTTAGCAAGACCGCTAAGAATGCATTCATTATTAACCCATATTGCATTGACTTAATATTATTATTATAGGATTAATCAATTTTTTGAATCAAAATTTTAATTGCTTCTATATCTGTGAAACCATAGATACTTTTCAACTCCATTAATTGTTAGGCTTTAATGAATCATTTCCTTCTCTTTTTCACGCACTTGAATTTGAATGCAAAATATTTTCTAAGTCTATTTAATCATTAAATTATTTTTTAATTAATTTATTTATATGCTTGAATGCATTCATACTCAGATTTCTTATTTATTACTATTATTTTCTCTAAAAGCATGCTTCCAAACTCACATTATTCAATCTATTCAGAATTTGCTGTCATCTTGGATTCCGAAGAGGAATTTTTTTATTTCTGAGTTTTCAACTCTAATTTTTATTAACATTAATTTGTTTATTAAATTAGATTGTTAAATCGTCAATAAATATATAATCATACAAAATTTTACTAGTGGATAAGAAAAATTAATTTAAAGCTTTGTGGGAAAAATAACTGTGTAAGGTAGAGGAATTATATTTGTTTAATGTCCTATGGATTGAAGACAAAAAAAATTACAACTGTTATTAATAAATTAGATTGGATTTATTTGCATTTATAAAATTAAAAGATTTTTTCACTACAGACAAAAATAATTTTGCCAAACTCTCCTTCCTTACCAAATGAGATTTAAAATGAGCACAAAAATTTGTACCACTCAGGAAACATTGATCACACGTAGATAAAATCTCCCAGTTCACTGTGACGGTCACTGAATAATTAAAATTAAAAAAATCTCCTAACTGTAAAACTAGAAAAAAAAATTTTCATTTATTATTATGATTGATTTTGTTGTTTCATTTCCAGAAATATTCAAATTTCGCAAAATTGGAAAATATTTAAAGAACGTTAGGTATTTAATTGTTTTAAATAAATGTAAAAATTTTATTTAATTACTTATTCTAAGAATAGAAAACCCAATGGAATTTATTTCATTAAACTCATTTGAATTTAACATTTTAATTAATTCAAACACAATATTGATTTTTTCTAAAATAATTAAAATTTTCTTATTAGAATTTTAATTTGAAAACAAGAAAATTATTTATTTTGTTGAATTATTTGATGATATTACAATTCTATGAGATAGCTATATTAAATAAAGGAATAAAATTAGTGTTCAGAATTAGATGTTATTTATTGACATATATTATTCTAAATTTGAGCATTAAAAACACATTATGAAAAAAATCATTCTTAAAGTATCCTGTTTCACCAATTGCCCAGGATTAAAAAATACTCAACTATTTGTAAATTTGACTTAATTCATTTTAGAATTATGTACTTTATCTTTCTTGTATAAATTATGCAGATAATAGTTTTTGAATAGATTACTAGATGGCAGCACTATTCATTTAATGACTCTTCTAATAAAACAAAACATGTACAAAACAACTAAGTTGAACTAGGCATTCTTCTTTTTAATTAAAATAAGAATTAATCTGTCATTGCTTAGTTATCTTTCATGACATTTAATTGGTATTTCCTATTCAATAAAAACTTGCTTCTCCAAAACATTTTTCGTGCGCTCAATAAAAATTAATTATAAAATAAAATTAATTAATAATAATTAATTAATACAAATTAATTAATAATTTTTAATTATAAAAAAGCAAGCAAATTTGATTAATTTTTTTTTTAATTTTTAGTATTTACTCTTTCCTACGTAAGTATTTCGAGCAATTCCATTACTTAATGATATTTTTTAAAAAATTTTATTCTAGTTTTTAAATTTGATCACATTTTTATTAAATAACGTTTTTCGTTTATTTAATTACCTTTAATGATACAAAAAATAAGTAAATAAAACACGCGTCTTCGAAAATTTTAAATAAAGAAGAATAGACAGAAAATATCTGTTTTAAATCTAAATATTTCACAAAAATAGTTCTAATTTTCTTTACACAGTTTTTTTAATATAAAGAATCAAAGAAAGAAAATTGGAATTGTTATTTTGTAAATATTTGAGGTTGCACATTTTTAACTTCATAGTTTAAAGAAATCTATTTTTATAATATTTGCGGTTATAATAAAATATTTTATAATTACTATAAATAATAATAAATAGAAACATTTACTGTGATAATTTAATTTTGCACGTGCACAAGAGTGATAGATAAACTAAATAAACTTTATTGAATAATGCTATATCATGTATTATTTAAATAAATGAATATTTATGTTTTGGAAACCACATATGTAATATATATATAATGGTATATACTAAAATAAAATATTTCTTATAAAGATATTTATCTTATAGCAATTAAACTTAAAATATAAAAACCGGAAAAAAGCTTAGATTTTTCGATGCTATACTACACTGAGTTTATATATATATATATATATATATATATATATATATATATATATATATATATATATATATATATATATATATATATATATATATATATATATATATATATATAGATATATATGTATAGATAGATAGATAGATAGATAGATAGATAGATAATGTGCAAATAGACATAGGCCATTGTTTAGTTAAAATTATGAAAATGAAGAGAACATGTTTATAAATTCTATTTGAAAACTGGAGCGTACTTAATACAATTCTTTAAAAACATCTCTGGTTATTCAGAAGCTACAGTAAATTTTCTTTTTTATATTGCATTACTATTTTTAGATATTATATTATTTTATTTTATTTCTATAAGGAATAAATATAGGTTAAAATATTAAATATTTAGTTGTAAGTAAAGTTTTAGAATTTTATGTCAGTTCTTTTCTTTTGGAAGTAGGATTTCTTTTTCTTTCTTTTGATGGTATATATAATGGATCTGATGGTTTCTTGACATATATACCAATGTGGTCAACACCCCCTGATGAAGTTGGCCTTATTGGTACTTCGCTCCATTTTTCTTTATTCTATTTTCTTTGAAATTTTAAAATATATATTGAACATTTTTCCATCTGTCTTCTATATTTTGCATTTTCGATTAATTATTCTCCATCTATTTCATTATTAATTTTATAAAAATGTACTATTATATATATATATATATATATATATATATATATATATATATATATATATATATATATATATATATATATATATATATATATATATATATATATATATATATATATATATATATATATATATATATATATATATATATGTATATATATATATATATATATATATATATATATATATATATATACTAGCTGACCCAGCCACGCGTTGCAGTGGCTGAGTTTTTATAATATATTGAATCAATTTTTTACCAATTCTTTGGTACTATCAAATTAAAATTTTCTAAAAAAATTTAAAATAGGTTCATTCATAGGAGATTAAAAATAAAATGTTTCGCCAGAATTTAAAAGTAATAGGTAAAGTATCGAAATTTTGAAATTAAGCACAAATCAACATATACTTTCTGAATTTACATTTTATTCATCTTATATTAAATTATAATTTGTAATCAGTGACTGATTGTTAAGGTTAGATTTTTTCCGCGGCATTATACTGAAATAAAAAAAATTAAAATAATTCATCATTTGAAGAATCAAATGAATAAGAAGATCAAAATGTACGGCTGAATAAGTTAATAATTATCAAATTATAAAATAAAAATGAAAAAAATAAAAGGCTATCAAGAAATACTTACATGTTATCGAGGTGGTATGAAAATTAGTAGAAAAAAACAGTAATAAATAAAATTTTATTTTACTGTTAATAATATTAAAAGTATTCATACTGAACACTGCACAATAATAACACAATACAAAGTATATTTATGAAAATAATTCATGAAAAATTGTTATAGTTTGATTAAACATTATGAAAATATATGTAAATTCTATATTAAACTACGCGCTTGCGCGCGCACGTTAATTTTCGAAGATGGTATAATCTAGAAAAATAAACACGTCGCCATCTGCCGAATACCTGTGCAACTTAGATGCTAAACCGCCATCTATTAGGAATTTACAGAACTAACGGATATAAACATTAATGTCGTATAATAAATATTGAGATCAATAATTAAGAGATAAAAACTATTCTATCTTTTAAGTTGGACCATATTATAAATGGTTACAAAATTTTATCAAAATCCGTTCAGTAGTTTCGGAGTTTATCGGGAACATACATCGTGACACGAAATTTTTATATATATAGATTATAAACAATAATAACAGAAAATTTAAATTATTTTTAAAAATTTCCATACGTTCGTAAATCGTAATGAATAAATATTTGATGATTAGAAGATGTTGTTGCAGATAATTAGAAGATAATTTAAGGAAGAAAAAGTTAAATATTTTAAATTGTTTTATGATTATTCATCTTTGAAGAAATTTTAACCTCACATTTGTAACATATTTCGGAAAGTAATTTTTATGGATGAATAAAATTGTTCTAGTACAATTTATTAATTTATTTACAAGTACTGAATATTAATCCTTGATATCTAATGATATGTAACATCCATATGTGATCATAGATTCATAATCTGTGAATAAAATATTTCATAAAATTGCTTTTATTTTTCAGCTAAAGTTATCCAAACATGCCAAACTCTCTCCAAAAATCAAAAAGTGGAATTTGTGAAGATTCGGTTTGCGAAAGCTGCAAAATATAAGAGCAGTTATAATATTATTTAAAAACTCCTATTTCTGTATTCCGATCTATAAATAATTTTACCAGAAAAATTTGATGCAAGGGGACTTTATTGTAAAATTATCTAATTAATTAAAATAAAAAAGAATATTTAAAAAAAATATTTTAAACATATATCGCTTTTTAAAAAATTTATTTACTGTGTGATTTCGTTTTATGGCATATCTATTTCAAGCTCTGTACTTTTGCCAACTGAAGTCACATCTTAATTAGGAATTTCGGTGATGATGCTAACAATTCGAATGAATTTCGATGATGATAATCAAAATAATTTTATGATATTTTCAATTATAAAATTGATGAATATAAATAACAATTACATTTATATATTTAAAATTTTTAAGAATCATCAATTAAATTTTTTATTATTCTGAATTTTTAAAGCTATTTTTAATGAAATATTGTGTGTTACCACAATTTAAGAAACATTACTCTAAAAAGTTGACCAATTTTCAACAAAAAAAAGAAGGAAAAATACCCAAGATATTTAGTTCTAAAGTTTTGTATTTTTCCGGCTGCGACAATTTTTAATCCTGCATCAATTAAAAAAGACTTAAATTAATACAAGCTACATTAATTTAATTCAACCTGTAATTTAGGTAAATGAGAAAAATTTGACCTACATATAAAAGGCATGGAATAACATAATAATTTATGTAATTTCCGTTTCAGAAAAGGAAGATAGAGAGAAAAAGTAAGAGAATGAAATCGGATCCAGACAAGAGAAGCAAATTTGTAGCTTATAATTAAATTTCATTTTGTTATCTTAATCTTGAAAAAATGCAACTCATATTACACTGACCTCTAAAAGTTAAGGAAAAACATGTTTTTCGAAGTTCACCATAAAAAAATGACACTAACAAAACAATTTATAGTTTATATAAATGATAAAAACGAACTTGATGCAAATTTATGCAAAAACGGTAGCTGCCACTTTTTTTTTATAGATAAGAATAGCTATATATTCGTGAGAGAAAAATATGCAAGCCTTTATATATATAAGCCTTTCGTAATTACGCGTGTAACTTTTGTTGATTTACAACTTTTGTTAGCAGTTTCCTTGACAATAGGCAGTTGGGTCCCGCAATGTCTGAGAGAAGCCGTTTGCCCGATTCGTTAAGGGGGTGGGCGGTCGGATGGATGGAAATGGTGTTATCACAGGCTGATGCTGCTAGACGCCTTAATGTGTCTCGCAGTGTGGTACACCATCTCTGATTCAATATCAAACTGAAGCTTCTGTATCCAGAAGACATGTTCCAGGCCGACCACGAGTCAAAACACCTGCAGAAGACCGTTTTATAGCTCTTTCGGTCTGAAGAAGAATTTCTATTCCACAACTTGTTGCAGACCTCTCTGTAGCATCGGGGAGAAGAATATCCGCTAGTACGGTACGAAGGCGTCTTCACCATGCAGGTCTCTATGCAAGGCGACCAGTTGTGTGTGTACCCCTCACCGGACGACAAAGAAGGGCTCGCTTATCTTGGGCAAGAGAATACGTTTCCTGGACCAGACAGCAATGGGCTTTTGTACTCTTCACAGACGAGTCCAGATTCACATTGGAGAGCGATTCAGGGCGTCTTCGGATCTGCAGGGAACAAAACACCAGATACCACCAATCCAACATTGTGGAAAGAGACAGTTACCGCGAAGATGGAATAATGGTGGGATCTCAGTCGGTGGTTACACTGACCAGCATGTGTTCCAGGGAGGAACTGTGACTGGCGTGAGATATTGGGATGAGATTCTTGATCCATATGTCCGCCCATATGCCGGTGCAATTGGCAATAATTTCATTCTGATGGATGATAACGCACGAGTTCACCGAGCTGTATTGTTGAGGAATATCTTGAGGAGCTTGGTTTGGAGCGAATGGAATGGCCAGATCAATCTTGAGACATGAATCCAATAGATCGTGTGTGTGACTATCTTGGTAGACAGGTTGCTGCTTTAAATTCTCCTCCAAGGTCTTTAGGAGAGCTGGAACAAAGCTTACTCCGTGTCTGGTCTTCGCTTCTCATTTCGGTAACAGACAACTTAATTGACAGCATGGAAAGTCGATGCCGCCAATGCATGCAAGCTAGGGGTGGGCATATCCCTTATTAAAACTCATTTTTGTTATGCTTCTATTACTTTTTACCACATAAAACTATGATTATTCTTTTTTCTAAGAATGGACTTTCCAGCGAGATTGCATTTTTTGTTGTAAATTCTTTTTGCTTTTTTCTTATGTAAACTTCTATGTTTCAGTCAATAAATACCTGTTTTGTGCACATGTCATCCAAATTTGGTGTTTCTACATTCATTCATTTGCAAATTAGGCACAAAAAAAACCGGTTGTTCCTTAACTTTTTGAGGCCAGTGTATGTAATGCTTGCAGATGGGCAGATAATACGTAACATGGAATATACGTAAATAACACTTGAACACGCGTAGATAATACGTATATACTTGAACATGCGTATATTATTGAAAATCGTCCACGACATTTATTAATGAGCTCGTTGCAATAAATAAATCCATGAGATGAAGTTCAAACGAATGAGATAAAAAGTTGTCATTTACTGTTAACGGAAGGTCAGAGGGAATCTCAGATTCCTTTTTAAAATATTCTTTATTCTGGAGCCAATAGAGTTGAAGATTGCATCTGTGAATCATTATTAGTTTTGGAACGTATTGAAAACTAAATATAAGCTGCTTCTGATCATTAACTTCTATCGTAAATCCCTTGCTTTTCTGATTCGGTGCACATTTAGGATTTGCTTTTCATAAAAGATTAATTGCTTCGAGACAATTAGAATCATCCAACCGACATAGTTTACCTCAGACGCGCATAAACTTGCAAGCAACTTTTACTATTGTGATTGGACATAAAATACTTGAGTACGTCATCAAGTTACACTTGCAGAGCAGCCAGACACAATGTTTTAAAACATTTTTGGGAAATCTCCAGTAGTATCAATTGAATTGCATGTCAGATATGGACCATTGGTTGCTTACGTACAGATGCATATGAGGGAGGGGGCATTCATTGTCTGCTGTTATCTCATAACCACATTTTCTGATGTTTAGACTTCATCCACAAATGTTCATGGGTAGGGATTTCTGATTAGAACGTTTCTAATATAAATAGTTAATATTCACATCGGAGGATTGTGATGTAGTGTTCGATGTTAACATTCTGTGTGTGTGTATATATATATGTTTTTGTTAATTTTACAAAAATTAACAAAAAACGCAAATTTAAAAATTTCAAACATCAATGGTCAAATATCAATGGTAATAAAGTTGATACGTTAAATTATCCATAAAATGAGTGTGTGTGTTGTACTATTAATATTGCCATTCCCAACTACATAAGAAATGTGTAAAAAAACAGATTAATTATCCTCAATATGGAATTAATGACCTTCATCTCGAAACATAAGTGTAATGCCATCTTTAACTCATCGCTCGGCTTATTTGGCAGCTAAATTTAATGACAGCTCCTTTCAACAACATCAAACCATAAAAAAATTATTAATAGCAAACCATAATGAATCATGGAATGCCTTTGCATATTAAGTATGGATTCTTTTCACTCTCTGATTCTTTTGCCAAAACTTGTAAGAATATCAAACATAGTTTTTACATAAAACTGCATTTAGTTAAACGAGTTTACTAATTAGAACAATTTAAATAGAATTATATTTAAAATGAATAACCGTGAAATAATTGAAGGCTTTGATACGACTGAAGAAATGGATTCCTTTATATTGAAATATAATTTAACACTTTTAAAATGTCAGACTAAAAAATATATTTAGTCTTCTAAAATTACTTTTAGGAAGCGTTATTCCCGTAAATTTTTCTAGTAAAACATTGGATATAATAATTAGTCAAAAATATTTCACGTTTTAAAATCAAGGGATAAAAATTTTTTTCATGCATTGTATTATGCTTTAAAATGAAACAATGAATTAATTTTTTCACCATTATATTAAAGTTGCTCACAAGATTTTTTTTAAAATGATCAAATGATTAATTATTTCAACTAACCAATTATTAAAAAATTTTTTCAAAAGTAAGCAACTAATTGATTAATTTTGTTTTCTTTTTCTCAAATGACTTATTTTTTTTTACATAAGATTGAATCTGTTTAAACATAAATATTAACCTTGATGAAAAAATCTATTTTTTGCATCTTACATATAAATGTACAAAATAAGGACTTTCATTTTTAATTACTATTGCTTACGCTTCCTTAAAAAGTTGCGTTTTTACGCAATATTTCGACGAAATATTGACCCGAAACTGTCATTAGATATTTGATCATTAACTGTTTATTTAAAAAATATTTTTTAAACTTTTACGGTTTTATTCCTGTTTCTCATAGAAGGAAAAGCAGAAAAATCATACGAGCCCACCCCAATGAATATGCTTACAGTAAAGAGCATTCATTGATTATTGTACTACATTTGCTTGGAACGAGTCCTCTGTTCTGAAGAGAGAGCTCGATTTTCAGTTTCATGGATTCCCCATACAAAATATCAAATATTTTTGCAAACTATTTGTCAAATTTTCTAAAAAAATAAGTAGTTGACTAGCTATTAGGGAAAAAACTTGCAAAAGAATGGAGATAAATATACGTTTTATTGGGTATGATGCTTTTCATAGACTAAACGTGATGGTAAACCTATAGGACAACCACCAATCCACCAAAAGTCAAATTTCTGCGAATCAAAATATTACAAAATTGATTTCTAAAACTCAAAAATGGAATGATTTGGTATTTTATCAATTATAGTATAGGTAAATATTTCTTAATGATTTTTTAATCAGAACAAAAAATATTCATTTGAGAAAGCGTTGTATGACGTCATCTACATATAATTTTAAGGGAGAATTGTTCGTAAAAAGCTGACATTTCAAAGGATAAAACCTCGAAAAATCTTAGGAATATCAATCCTTGGATGCATGCCAAAATAATGTAGAACTGTAAATCTGTCAACAGTAATTGCTCATCAATTACGATTAAAATTACTCGTTTCTTGCATCAAAGAGCGAGTTTTAACGTAAAGCACCGCTGAATTTCTATTTAGCAATAATTGGATTCATTCATTTTCATACTTAACAGTAATTTAATGTATTAGAACTTTTCTGATAGGTATAGAAATTATCAATTAAAACGCCTTATATCAAACTTCATACTAATTGAACCGGCAATCAATATAAGATATATTCTTGCAGTTTACTTTACTTCAAGCGCAAACAATCAGGCTCGTTTTTTGGCTTTATTTCAAGGCAAACAGGTGATCAGAGTTTGGAGTAAAATAAAATACCATGGCAGGAAAAAGGAAGAATTATCATGGCTGGAAAACAGGAAAATTACCGTGGATGAAAAACACATTTCTTCTCACTTATCAGTACTTGGTAATTTTCCAGATTTATTTTGCTGTGACACAGGAATGCTATCCATAAAATATCCTTTCGAGAGTAGGCAAAATGTTATGAACGTTAGAAACATAGCTTTTGAAGTTAATTAGTATATCGATTAGTTAGCGTTAAACTCATTTGTTATGATATTAAATTAATACAGAATCAAGTCGGATAAAGTCAATTAATAAATTTCATTTTTCGCAACTTCTGACTCAGTTCTTTAATTCATTAATTTTCAAAATGTTGCCGATTACACTAAAAAATTATTTAAACATTATTTTATTTTACACTTGTTTTAAGAGCTTTTAATTTTATTCTTGGTGATATTAGAAGTTTAACATTTCAAACCCACCGAAAGATCGCGAAGTAGTTAGCGTCCCTAACTTCGAACCAATAGGTCCCGAGTTCGAATCCTGGTTCGGGCATGAATGTTCCTTTTTCTTTATGTGCGTTTGCCTCTCTTTCACTTTCAGGGTGAAACTGGTTCACCCACTGTATAAGATGACGTCATTGTCGCACTTTTTATCGCTGAGTAGGCCTATCCTAAATGCAGCCTAATATATTAGAAAAAAAATCTTTTCAAACGCTAAATTCATTGTACTCAGTTTGCAGAAGACAAATATATTTACTTTTAAACATTTAGAAAGAAAATGAAATGAAAAGAAATGAAAAACATACAATATTTAAATATAGCGCAACTTAAATTTGCATCGCATACAATAATATGAAGTCTTGGCGAAAATATTTAATATCTTATTCCATTATTAAAATGTGGCAAAGGCTTAAGGCAAAATCGATAGCTCGTTACTTTTATTGGTTGGCTAGAATCCAAAACCAGTAATCAGTTGACAGTATAATTTATAAGTGAGATTCTAACGTCAAGAATAGAACCCCTTGAATACATTTCAACTAGCCGAGAGATATAATGATTGATTTTGAAGATACTTTTTATGTTTTTACAGGCCTTTGTTATTAAAACATGACACTAAAATTGATAATAATATATATCGTTGGACTCTTCAAAAAGGAAAAAAATTAACAAGACATATACTATGCAAACAATTGGTTAAAAAGAATTCAACGTGGCATACTTCGATTCGTTATTAATGCGCATGCGTGTAAAAGTTTACTTTGTTCTAAAGGAGATTTATTTAAATGGTTTACTTGATTTTCCTGGAAAAATAATTATAGATTCGTGTGACAGTATTTTAAATTATTTACCAATTTAGAATTTCTAACAGTGAGAAAAATATTAAAAAACAAATTTTAGATAGTTTCCTTTTCATTATTTTTATAAGCAAAAACTTAAAAGAAGGGGATTTTTGGTAATTATTTTAGCGAAAAAAATAATAAGAATAAAAAGTAAAAACTAAATATAAACATTTTCCAGTGATAAAAATAAGTAAAGACAACGTGAAAAAAGAAATTCTGGGCATAGACAATGGACCTAATAATTCACCATTATAATTTAATTTTCTTTATAAATATACTTTGTAAATATATTTTCTTTATAATATTATAAAACTTTTAAGTGACATTTTGGAATAAAAAGCAAATAATTTTCTGTAAATGTTTATGTAAACGTAAAGGATATATAGCTTAAGGAATAGATACTTAACTTAAAACATCGTTCATGCAGTTTTTATACATAAAATATTAATTATGAAAACTAATATTTTGTAATAAACAAGTAAAATAAAATTTTTAAAGTCAATTCCAACTTAACTTAGGCCAACAAAGAAAAATGATAATTTTTCTCTAATAAATCTAAAGTTAATTATTAAAATCTTAATAAATTAATATTCGAAAAAATTGTATTAACATCAAGTATCATTCACTGCAACATTATAGGAAAGTATTTAAATTTGAGTGGATAAATAAAAAATTTTTTATGAACAACTGAAAATTTGAAGTGTATATATATAGGTATGTAGGTATATAGGGTGAGTCATGATTAATCGTTACTATTCTCATGTATTCCCTTAAAACCAGCCAGTATTACGGAAAATGATGCCTTCTTTGATATGTGGAATTTTAATTTCATTTATGGCTCGTCACATTAAAATTGCAGTACCAAAACGGAAATGATATTTATTATACATAAGCAGAATGGCATGTAGACAAATGAATAAATTTACGAGGAGTTTAAAAGTTTACATTAGTGCGAAAAATGTTGAAGCAATTACCATCTTCCAAAGAGCCGAACTGGATGGCAGGAATGGGCCACTCTTTCAATGCAAATCCCATTTCTGCAAGAGTTAGAGAAATTTCCATGAACATATGTTTCAAATTGGGGAGTGATCTGCAGATCGTGCTGGCCAGGAATACTATTGAATGCATTTTGTATTGAAGAAAATCAGAGATCCCCTTATTCTCTGATTTCCTTAGTTTATCTCATTGAACGTTTCACAGGATTCGAAGATCAATCACAATCACTGGCAATCAATTTAAGCCAAATTTCCAATAATTTAAACTAGAGATGTGCTCTGATCCTATAACCAATGGCTGCCCATACATTTTTATCCAATAGATATCTCTACTATGATATCGAATGCAACCAAGCTAGCTCTTCCTTAAGTCAACTCGTATACGGCCTTCCTTATGCGTCAAGCAGAATCGATACTCGTCTGAAAATGCCCTTGTATCTGGCCTGTAGCCAGGTTTATCGTTGATCGAACACAGAGACACAAGGGAAGAGGAAGTTGCGGTCACCGTGCTAAATGTCCTGACTAATAATTCATGATTGACATCACAACATGTCTATCCTCTCGAACGTTAGTCTGAGATTCAGTAAGACCCACCAACATTCACCAGACACTTGTCACGATTAGAAGGAAATCAGCACCTTTCATTTTTTCCGCGCTGCGATACGAAAACAGAAGGATGAAAAACAGCAGATGGTAGGGAATAGGTTACGTTACGCTCGTTTGTTCGTGCTTTGTTTTATGTGATACGTTAATAGATGTTTGTCCTGAACATTCGTCTTCGTGATAATTTTTGTGGTCTTATGGCGTGAAAATTTATAACAGATCACCAACGGATTACACAGGACAGACATTTACTGACATCTCATAAAACGAAGCAAACATAGACATGAGCGCGAAACGGAACATTATTTAGCATCTACTATTTTTCACCCATCTCTTTCCGTATCTGGATGTAGCCAAAATTAAAGGTTCTAATTAGAGGTTTCTCTTAATCCTGACAACCCTAATTGTCAGGCGAATTTTTAATCGATGGATTGATGAGTTTGTATTCCATATCGAATATGGAATCGATATAAAGTTTCAATATACCTAGAGATACGATATCCATATACCAATATATTTGATAGTTTGGATTTCCATTAGAGCGAGTGTCAATACCATAGAAAGATAATGCATATTCTCGAAAACAAATAATCCTGCTTCTATAGAATTCTGACACTCGTTGGTAAGGTTTTCTGCTTATTATTCGAGGTAAAACTCGATATTTCCAAAAACCTCTGAACTTACAAAGTGACTGCGAAACTTTTCGGAAAAATTTACAATCGGGTACATCTTGATTCTTTGGTGATTTTTTGATGCAAATATAGGTGCCAAGATGTGACTGACAAGACAACACAAAAGCTATACAAATATAGTGTTATCAAGATTATCAGAAATTAGAGTTTATCACCAAACTATGTGGTACTACACCGAGCCCCGGCTTTTGACAATGATTCAGTTCATCTCTCCACATACGCTGAAATCATTTGAATATTCCGGCCTCTTCTTTCTGTATAATTTTGATGTTTGTAAGATTATTCTTTCAGTGAGCAACTCTGCATAATTTCATATTGAACGGCTATAAAGTATTCAATCCACAAAATGATCATCTGATCTTGGCATCATTCGATTCAAATGGTATAAATTCAATAACAAATCATATGAATGACAATAAAGGTACTAAAACAATACACTGATTATTTATAGCATTTAACATAATAACAGGATGGTGCTACAGTTGTTCCAATCAAGGCTTAAATGTTTTCGATTACTTAGTTAAGACCTATAATTTTAAAACCATTTTATAAACAGCAATATTTCATATGATCTTTCAAAATTTTTTGGTCGAAATAGAAACCTACTAAACATTGATTAAGAATACTTGTTTAAACTACTAAAATGTAAATTGTTCGAGATTTTATTTTTAAGGAAAATTTTACTTAAAGGTAACTTTAAGTAAAATTTGACTGATACCCATCAGTCAGAAATTTGAGATTTCTGACTGATGGGTACCGGGGTCGTTTCAAGCACCTTTTAGAATGGGATGTCCAGCATGATATCCCGTGGTTCCTTTGCTGGTTTCCTCCCTTGCGATATGAAGATCGACCCAATGACCTTTGGAAAGATTTCCTGAAGGCAAATTATGATGTGAATATTAAAATGCCTTACAAGAAACTGCCTTGGATTGTTACACTGTCCTATATGATGCTGTCAAAGTTATGAAAGAATATTTTATTTATGAACAATTTCCTTTATCATGAATGGATATATGTATAAATTCAAATTAATTTATATAGTTTTACTTATTTGAAGATAAATCATAAGATAATACAACTATATACTTTAAGAAAATAAACTTTTTTATTCTATTCAAACGAATTAATTTTTACATTAAATGATGTGCATTTTTTATAAATTTAAATCGGAAATTCTTGAAAAAAACTTCAAATGTTTACTGAGTATCGGGCTTTCATAGTATATCGAAATATTAAGTTTTTGTTGCGAGTAACGAGGCGTTACACTGTTCAATGACTTTAAATAAATTTTTTCTAATGTACTTCAAAGTTCAATTTCCTATAGCTTTTATGATTTTTTTTAAAATGTCATGGAAAATAGTATGGAGATTAATGATTGAAAAACAAGGAAAATTTTTTATTTTATATCAAAAAACTAGTGAAATTGTAACTGCACAAACACAATTCGTTAGTTATGCTCTGTGACTGAGTATTGTCGTTACTGAAGCTGTGCTGCTGAGAACTTCGTGATAAAGTTAACACATTAAAGTATGCATTTTTATACAAGTTTTAGTTTTGCTTTAATTTTTTTATCATTAAATCGGAGGAAAGTTTGTTCATTTTAAAAAGGAATTTTCAAACTCTTACTTATAAAGTACTTAAAAATCTCAGAGCAACTAATCGACCCTGAAGAAAGAGACAGAGTTTCGACTATGATGATAACGACAACCAATCATTTTTATATTATAGAATTGTTCTATATTAACAAAAAATTCTAGACGGAGAAAGGGAACTCATTAATATGAAAGGAAAATACAAGCTCCTTCCTTTGATTTATTTTTATTTTTTGAAGCAAACGATAAAGGCTACTTTTATTTATGTTTTAAACTACAAAGAAATTTTTTTTTTGAAATATAAACATTGTATGCTTACCGACGCGATTACGAAATAGAACTTTTTTACAACGTTAAAAAATATTTGAATTTCTGTAATGGTTTCTAGTGTTCTTACAATGTAATTTCTTTCATCTATTTTTTCTAAACGTGCAGAATAATGATAAATAAATTCTAAGTTAAAGGATCTTTTAAATGTTGAATTATCTGCCTGAAATATTATTCTTTTTGAAGCTTTTTTTAAATTAATTCGCATTAGTAATGAAGAAAATGTATTTTACAAGCTTATAGTTATAATCCCTAAAATATTTACATTTAAATATTGTGGATATTAAAATACATATTACAGATATACTTCAAATATTCACAACTGAAATCGTATTTTGACATTTTTATTAATGAAGATGAATAAAGTGATAGGTTATTGAAGGGGTGATACAATGCACATATTTCGAATAAACAACCGTAAGATTGTGAAATCATTAAAATTATTAAATTTAAAATTAATATACGAGGACCAACTTGAAATAAAGTTCGTTCAGTTATAAAAATTAAGTGATTAGAAAACAAATATGTCTGTTATCTACTATTACAGTTTTGTGGTCAGAACAGAGGCCTTCCGGCTGGAAGGTTCGATTCCCAATGGCGAAAAAAACCCATCGAGCGATATACGAGCTCGTTAAATCTGTGGAATGGAAAAAACTGTGGTCGTTCGTTGAGCAGTTACCATGGGTGTAATGGTCTGGAGTGTACTTCCTCCTCCTTCAGCTCAAAGTTAAAACTCAGGGAGTGGATCCTCTGATGGTGCCATCTATCGGAGGAATATTTAGAGCAATGTCGTACTTTCACCTTCATGGTGCTCTGGTTAAACGAAAGACTATTGACTTAAATTCGCCTAGTCAACGGCATAATGAGCTTGTCCAAGTGTTATAATTCATAACAACAACAGCGATTTTCTTCGATTCAACGAGGCTGTGGAGATCCCGAAACAAAGAAGATGAAACTTTTAAGGAAACAAAGACAATTAATGTTCTTCCTTTAAAACACTTTCAGTCACGGCTTGAAGCTTTTACACAGCCTCTACAGTTTCTTTAATCAAGAACCGAAACAAAACCTAAATTTTCAGAGCTCCAGTATTCAGACTGAATCCTTGATTCGCTCTTAACTAACTCACTGATTTTGAGAGGCAAAAGTTGTTGAAAAATTGTGTTTCGTGGTGACTTCTGCTCACCCTCGAGCCGCTTGGAAGTCAAGAATCATTGGACCAATTCAACACAAGCATTTTGGGGCTCGCTTTATGCTGGAAGGATTTCAGGACGATCAAAAATGCAATAGAAGAGTAAGTTCGAAGCTCAATGAGACATGTTTTTGTTAAGCATAAAAATAAACGAAGCTTCATACATTTTCGAATTACTTTTACACAAAAAAATCCTTTAAAAGTAATGCATTCTTCCTAGATGTTCTATTCTCGAAAAATCAAAAGAATTTATGCAGAGTTCTGTTGGTTAATATAATATGTTATAATTTTTATATTGTAAATAAGTGTTTTGCGTTGCGTGATTTTATACATTAATAAGTCCTATTGTTTTTAATATTTTATTTTAACAACCTAACATTACCAATCTTACAATAACAGTTTCACAAATAATAATTTTTCTAATAAATTTTCATAAAATGAGTTCCACACCATAATACACTAGTGCCAATACGGTCTTCATACGACCGCATCCAAATAGCAACTGAGCTAGATTCCCCATCGGATAGGGAAGATGCGCTTCTCTTTCCCTTTCTAGGGATTTACTGTGGCTGAGTTCCACAAAGTGACTTTTGTCGATAGTTAAGTTTTTTTCTATGCTTTGTATAAAACGAAAGTTATGGTTTTTAACACCAATTTTTTTTTCAAAAAATATAAATAAAAAGTTTTTTTTTAGAGTTGATATTTTAACAACTGCTTTAAGCAGACGATGAAAAAAATAAAAGTGAGTATTGGTTAA
The DNA here is from genome assembly GCA_037975125.1 of Latrodectus hesperus. Taxonomy (NCBI): domain Eukaryota; kingdom Metazoa; phylum Arthropoda; class Arachnida; order Araneae; family Theridiidae; genus Latrodectus; species Latrodectus hesperus. The sequence continues at coordinate 118,139,192 of CM075851.1, forward strand.
CTAAACCTATCATTAGTTGGATTTTTCGGGTGGTTTAATCATGTTGACTAAAACATTGCTGTTTTTGTGAGAATTTTTCACACTTGCTTCATTCCTCTAAGGAAATAGGTTTAATATATATATATATATATATATATATATATATATATATATATAAGCGGAATATAAAGAGAAAGGATGGATTATTAAATATGTAAAGAATTGAGGCGGTGGAATTGAAGTTAATGAATGAAAATATGATCGAGGTTCTTAAAAGTAATGATCGAAATAAAGTGCTTCTTGAAGTCGGAGCACAAATGACGTCACATTACAAAAGCTGCTGAGGTCGTCATATTTCAATAGGAAGTTCTCACAATGAATCATCATAAGGACAACAGATTCATATAAGAGAGACTTCTTTTTTCAATATTTTTTTCATGAAAATAGTTCCAAAGTATTGAGGAAGCAAAAAATAATTAGAGATTATGAAAAAAAAAAACCTGTTTATGAGTTAAATGAAAATTTTTATTGAACTATTATCCATATTTAAACAATAATTCTCTCTCAGCTAAATTTTTAAATGTAATGAAATAAGGTGAAGTTATTTTTATTGTTTTGCTAAAATTTGAGGAAAAAATTAGTAAATAAAATCTGAAATTTATTTTACACAAAATAAATTATGAAAAATTTACATTTTCAAACTAGAAAATGTGTACTTTGAATTCTAGTTATGAAAACAAATTCGAGGACCTTAATGATATCTTGTGGCATCATCTGAATTTTTCTTTATTAACAACTATTTATTCAAAAAAGGAAATTTCATTTTTCGAAACAGGAAATTGTAATTTTTTGAAAATATTTCATTGACTGCTTAAAAAGAATGACAAAATTCTTTTGTCCAGAACTTACTCTGTAGTTGTGTCCAAGAAAAACAGGCCAAATCATAGCGATAACTTATGCTATCAAGCAACCTTTTCAAAGAATGTTTCTTCGAATCTTGACAGCCATATGTAAAAACTAATTTCGTTCGTTTTCGGTCCAATAACTTTTTTAATATTAACTTTCCTATTGTAATGAAAAACAAATGAAATATGTATTGTGATAGAATAATATATTTGTGATATAACAATCACACATTTGAAAAAAACATTGACGACTACTTGAAGCAGTACTAACATTCATTTCGTAAATTATTATTGTCGAATTACCTTCAAAACAAACCCAGATAACAGCTCATTTCAATTTATATGCTGTCTTTGATAATTTAATAAATTGAAATTCCTGCAGCATTTCTAAGTTGTCATAGAATACTGTACCATGTAAGTTCACTTTAGTATAAGGAAATATATAATAATTATACTATTGGAATAATCAGGAATTTAAAAGACTAAAGTTATTTCTAACGACATACTTTTTCGGAGAGTTTCCTAAAACTGTGTTGCTTTTCACAAAAGGGAGATCCCTGTTCCTTTCAATAAATATCATTCTATTCTTTATTAGAGAAAAATGTCAAAGGGAAATTTATTAAATCATTGGTACATTATTTTCGTTTCAGTAAAGATTCCAAGAATTGCCAATCTGTCAAAATTAATCTTCTTTATTAAGCACAATTGTTTCTTTTGAAATGATATTTATTAAAAAAATATCAATAATGAGAGATAAAAATATTTCTAAATATATTTTAAATCATCTTCTATAAATTAATTTAGTATTTTTTGTGACACAAGACAAAATTTCTGCTTATCAATCATTGATACGTTTTTAATCAAATCTAAGAAAGCTTTTAAGCTATTCTGAAAGGAGAACAGAAAAACTACTTTTTCAGTAAACAAAAAATATATTTATATAATTAAGGTTTTAATTTATATAATTTCAATAATAAATTTTTCTGAACATTATAGTCATGAAAAAAATAAAGGAATTTCGTAAAGTAAATTTTACCCTTTAGAAAGAAGTTTCATTTTATTGTTAAGTACTTTAAAAATATTTTTCTTGAAATTTACAAAAAAAAATGGATTATTTATTTCCAATTCTCAAATTTTCACATGTATACAAGCTTAAAAAATTCTATGGCTTTTCTATCTTTATACATTATAAAATTTTGATGTGGGACATTGCTGTCATTTACTAAGCCCTGTCAGTACTTCGGCACATTTAAGCTACTTTCCGAAAGCATTAATATCTAATTCAAAATCCGCACTTCGAGCAATTCATGAACCCAGCCAGCAATTCAAAATTTAAGTCGATAATTGTTTAAAAACTTTCAACTGTGGTTTGCCAGGAATAAATGATAATAGTTCTCAATGGATTCTGTCCCACTATAGAATCCAGGGAAATCCAGGACCTAATATTTTTGTAAAAAGAGAGACCGTTGTACTCAAGAAAAATAATTCCGGACTTTGTTTTGATAATACCAAATGTCTAATACGGAACATATTCAGAGAGAGATCTTTTCCCACGACGAACTCAAAAATCGCAATTTCAATAAACCATAGTATAAACTGATTCTCAGTGGTCTAGGAGGAAATCTGTTGCCGTGTTTCGTCTGATTCCTTTGTTGCATCAATATGGCTCCGGATCCTTTTTGTGCCTTGCAGGATTTTCGTGAAGGAATGGACTTGTGCAACGAGTTTAGGTGCCCTGCTCTCCCTTCTTCTGGAAACACTACTGGACTTCACGTTATCATTCATAGATTTCTTGTTATCTTTTCGATGTTCAATTGTATTTAATGTACCACTGAGAGTAAAAGAAGTGTGAATAATTTCATTCAAATACGAATTCTTATTGACATCTTGATAATTTCATTCGAGTTCAAACTGCTATAGATGATTTATGGATAGTTTTTATTCGAGTTCGAATTCCTGTAAATGACACCTGGATAATTTCATTCGAGTTTGAAAATTCGAGGAAGATCAAATTGTGCCTAGAGAAATGGAGTTTGTGATTACTAAATGCACTATTCCACGAGCTTTGAGAACACCTCAAACGATTAGTACAGTGGTCTGAAAATTTAGCAATGGTCGTCCTTTCTCAATGCTTAAGAAGGAAGTACAAATATATGAGGTGAGGAGAAAACACTACGGGAGGAGACATCTGAAACAAATTACATCAACAGCGTGTTTTACCAACTACATGAAAGTGAACAATGGTAGTCTATTTGCACTATGATCAGTACAGAGTACGTGTCAATCATCGGAGGCAGACCAAAAACAACAGAGCCAAAGAAATGGCAACAAGTACTGTTTATGGATGAATTCGGTTTGACTAGAGAGTACTTCGAGAGAAGGACAATCCTCTACCTAAACAAGAGCAGATAGGTGGGAGTCTTAGAACCTTAATACATTTCATTGAGAGGCATCGCAACCACGGTCTACCTAACGTGCTTTAGCGAATCTTCAACTCAGATAGATCTTCCCATAGTGACACTCTAACCAATCACGTCATAGCGGTGCCCCATTTAACATCAAGGAACACCATATTGTTTTAGATGATTTAAAGTTTTCGCTTGAGATGGTATCATTCCTAGTAAATGTATTGAGCTCCAGATCATCTAAACTATTGATGCACGCCATTTTACTGGTGTATGTGTGTGAATGATTGAACACACATGCACCTCTCATTTAAATAGGAATAATTATTTTCCTTATTATTTGCGAGTAATTATTTTAATGCGATTAATTTATAAGTTGGGTTTTCCTTTTTTTAAATTTTATGTTCTAGATTAATAACAACAGGTAGTCAATTATTTTACTAATTTCTTATTTAAATAGATATTCTCATTCTTGCAATTAATATTTTTCAACTTGAGGATTCAGTAGAAAAATATTATTCAATAAAGCTATGAATAATGCTCCATTATCGATCAAAAGTTTGAAAAATTGTTATTAGGTTTATTAATATTAAAATTTTGATATCTATCTCATAATTAAGATCAATGAACCTAAATTTAAAGTTTATGTGCTAAAGTCTTCCTAAGATTGCTTTACAAAATTTATATTTTTAAAAATTTAAAATAACAAATATCCTATAATAATTTTGTTTGAAGTTACGATTACCACTTCTAGAGTAATCAAATAGCGTTAATTAGCACTCATGCATAATATTTCAAAAATGTAATAAATTTTAGGAAATTTCAAAATAAATTCAATATAAATTTTGAGAATTTGAAACAAAATTAATTTGACGGCATTTAAGCAGAAATAAAATCTCTATTATTTGCGTCAGTCATAATTTCTGTTCATTTTTAAAATATTAAAGTCAATAACATATTTAATGACTCAAAAAATAATTTTATTATTATTATTGTGTTGTTTTTTATAAGTCCTTGACTAAAAAAATAAAGGTTTTAGAATTATTAACTTCTTATTGAGTAACAGTTATTTAGAAAAAGGCAAGAACTTTTCCAAAACAAAAATAAGCTATAATTTAAAATCTTTAACCTTAAGGTAAAAAAAATAAAAAGAGATTGTGCTTAAAAATATAGAAATTATCAATTTAGAATTCGATTAATGAATGAAAATTTTAAAACTTTAAATTGTCCCATTTAAACTAATCATAAAGTGGATGTTTTGTCTTGCTTTCTCTTCTGATCTATGTGTTATTGTCATCAATGGAAAACGGCTTCTCCAACCGATGTTTTGCTAAGAAATCGTCTTATGAACAGAATGAATTTCAAAACTATTCTCAGGGATTCGATGGGAACTTCGCCTTGTTTGCTGCCTCTCTAAGAATGCGATTTGAAAGCAGGCGATAAATCGGATACAGGACGCCTTCGCGCTACGATGTGACGAAGATAAAACGTTATATGACGTCACGAATATTTTAAATGAATGAGAATTGAAATAAAATGGCGTAATCTCAATTGAAACGACAGAAACAACCTATTATGTTATTTAAAAAATAATAAATTAATAATAATAAAAAAATTTAAAGAAAATCTGAGCTGTATGGAGAATGTTTCAGTTTTTAAAAATATTTTTTAAAACCATATAATATATTAACTAACAATTTTAAGTCATTTAAAATTTAATTTGTCTACAGTATCTATATTTTAATTAAAATTTTAAATTAAAATAGCTTTACTAACTTTAACACTACAAAACATTATATTACGGAAGATTTAATTCATAAATGTTTGAAAAAGATTGTGATGTATAAATCTCGGCAAAATATTTTAAATGTAATCCATTATTTTATGTAACCAGGTTGAAAATCAATAACGTTCTCTTTACTCTCTTGATGTATTTTAAATTTTACATGCATGCTGATCAACAGCAATTCATTTAGATTCCATAGGGATTTCATGCAGTTAAAATAAATGAGGATTTTTAGATTCTATAGAATCTAAAATTACATGGACTAAAGTCTGACGATCCAGATGGTTATTAAACAGAAAAACATCGATATAAAGTTGAAAAGTGTAAAAGAAAGACCGGGAAAATAAAAGAAATAAAAACATGCCGAATATAAAAATGTAGTCTGATATTAAAGTGCACGTAAATATTTAAAATCTAACAAAAAATATATCCGTGTTAACTTGATCCTGGAAAAAAATATTTGGTTGATTGGTACTTTTCCATTTCGCCGGCGCAAATCTCGCCAAGCGAAAATTAAGTCGCCAATTGGCGACAACACACAGTATACACATAAAAATTTTTAAATAATGTTTTACATAAAGATTTTTAAATTTATTTATTTAATATTTGTTCTCGTATTCACGTTATGCGTGGAATGATGGGTGCCAGAGACTCAATTTATTTACGTATTATATTAGATTACAATTTATCTGGTGATGCATACCTCAAAATCTCATTATTTTTTTTAAATATTTTTTTACGTGAGTTTGTTACTATTATTATTTTTTAAGATATATTTTTAAAATCCGATTTTTTCTAGAGATTTTATGAAATTATTAAATTTGTATATATAGCAACATAGCATAAAATTATGAAATGGAAAAAAAGAGTCGAAATAAAGTCGTTGACAGTAAAAGACCGGCACATGTTTTCGAAACGTAGCAGTAAAAGGTTACCAGCGGAGATATTCTCTCCAGCGCCGGTTGTGTCATTTTTGGCGACTTTATCGTCTGTGTCGGTGAAATGGAAAATTACCGATTCATTTGTACCTGAAATTTTCCACGTATTATCAGGGTTTATTTCATTTGCAAATTTATTTTGAATGCGCCATTAGTACAAATGTTGTTGGAGTTTACTCATAGAGTGATTATTTCAAATGAATAATTTTTTAGATTGTTAATTTACCAGGTCAATATTTTCAAATTTCCTCGCCTATTAAATTTTATTTAAGTTTCCCAAAAAGAAATGATTATAAATAAAATTCTTAATCATAAAAAAATTACTCTTATATTCTCCATTTTAGCATGTAATGTATGCCATTTACTTGGTTTTTTTTACCCGAGCAGTAAATGATGACTCTCGTTTTTCTTATACTCTTAACCAAAATAAAAAATTTCACCATAAAAGGGGTTCATTTGGTGATTTAATAAATGGGTTCACAGTTAAAAACTAATTCTTTCATTATCTGCATTTTTATTTTTGGAAATATTATTTCTATTCAAAGCGTTTATTGATCAAATTTTCCTCATTTTTAGAAGAAAAAAATTCAGATTATAATTTCATGCAATGTCATCTGTAAAAAGACTCTTAAACAAAAAAAAAATCCCTTCCGAACTTCGTTTTATATTTATTGACTGAATTCTATTACAAAATTCACGAAAACTTTTATTAAATAGAACATATTTTTCCGATTAATGTCACGGAATAAAACCCGAGATTTATACGAAACGTGATTTTATTTTACTGCATATTTCGACGTGGGTATTTTCCTAGAGAGTACGTGTTCAATTTGAATTCAACCCCTATTCGTTAGTCTTACAAAAGCTTCAGAAAACATCTTTCAATCGATGGTCACATTTATTCCATTTTTCTTCTTTCCAACTCAAACTAAAAAACGTTAGACTAGACAAAAAAAATGAAACTGAGTTGGAAAATCTCAATCAATTTTTAATGCCGACTTGACATTCAAGGTCTTGAATTTAACTTTCTGAAATGGTGCCAAAAAACACAACTTAATAAATATAGAAATGAATCGATGGTCCAATTCTGTCTCCTTCTTTTGGCAGAAATCTCTACTCATTGATCACTTGGCAACATAGTATAAACTTTTCCATTTTTTCTCTCCTCTTATTAAAAGGAAAATGTTTGAGTACATTACTGCTCGATTCGCTTGTCGTCATGTTATTAAAGAGAATAACTTGATAAATGTTATAATAATAACCAGGATGGACTTTCCATACGATATTAAGAAAAAAGAAAGCGGTATTAAAAACAGTTTACGATCTTTAGGATCAGCGTATACAAAACTAAAAATTAACAAAATTATTTTTTTTACTATTTTTTAATATAAAAATAGATTTTATAACACTTTAATTGTACTTTTGAACTAATTTATAAAATGATTATTGCTTACTGTGAATCTTCTTTAAGAAATTGAAATGCGGATTTGTACGTTAAATATGTAATTTATGAATTATGTAAGGATATTTCAATATATAAACCAATAGGAAGATGTTGGTTGGTTGGTGTTGTGTCCATGGTTAGAACTATAGAAAACCATGAGTGTACAGAACACAGCTTCTTGATGTTTTCGGAGTAGAGACTCTTTTTGATGTCGAAATAGGAAGGTGTGCTGTGTACATTTTAATTGAGCTGCAAACTTCACATACAAATGCTCAAATATGTCGTTATTAGAATTAAATTCTCATTTTCACATGGAATTTTATGCATTGAAAAGTATTCTACGGCACTATGCTCAGTTGCTCAATTACTGAAGGTGTCCCACTCAAAGATATTTTAAGAAACTTTGGGTTTGGTGTAGAATCGGGAATCTACCATATTTGGCGATAAAATTTAATTTCTGATAATCTTTGCTTTTGTGTAGCGGCCATCTTGTTCGTCCCATTTTGGCGCCTGTCTTGGGGTCAAAAAATCACCAAAGAATAAAGGTATACCCGATTGTAAACTTTTAACGAAATTTCAAGTAAGCAGCTATATCTACATTGGCATTATAGCTATCATCAATTTGCTACAACTCATCCATACTGTGGCGTCATCATAGTAATCACATTAGGTTGCGGTATCATCAAAAGGCAAGTCATCGCAGTAAAATTGACGATTATTGACTTCGATCTCAATTGCCATTAATGGAGTTGTTATTCCTTCCTCAACATAAACTCAGTCATTATGATTGAAGTCGATTTCAAGCACGATAAACTAGGTCTGTTTTAAGGAAGTTTATCTTGATTGACAAATGCTATATTCTACTTTTTTATCAGATGACCACCGCATATATTTATGTAGTTTGATATACTTATGTAGGGGTTGTATTTCCAATGAGCTCAACACAGTCACAAAATTTGACTTCTTAAGAAGCAACTTCAGTTGTTCTACAAGGCATTCTTACGGGCACAGCAACATTTTCGACAGCCACAAAATTGACATTTATCAGAAGCCTGACTGGAGTCCAATTATATGAGCCTCATATAATGTATTTCAAAGCCTTACATTTCACTTAAGGTAGAACACATTTCTCAACTCGTTGGAGGCTGCCCGACAGCCTAAGGCTGTTGCAATGTATTTTAATGCATACATAGATAGGCCCTGAACTTTACTTAAGATCAGCTATTTTGGAACATTCGCCTATCATTAAGCGCTTTGTAGTTTTGAACTACGGTCAGATTATGAGGTCACACCTGAACTGGCACCCTCCTCTCAACTTCCACGCCACACTAACTGTAGGACGTCACAGATTGGCGTGGACATTTTCCCAACCCACGCAGCTTCAGCAATTCAGTGAGGGAGTGTACGTGGTCAGCCCCCCCCCGCCAACCACTGCCAGCAGAGAATGATGCTTCCCTTTGCTGATGTTAACGAGAAGGCGGCGTGAGGCCACCGGAATTCAGATATTTTAATATACACTAAGTAATTACATTTCAGGAGGAGTTTCATAGCTAGTGGACCGTATTCAGGTATCGCAAGGGAAGAAACCTGGAAAATTTTCGAATACTCACTCGTCAGACGCACATGTAGGTGGTTAAAGTGTAGGACTCATCTCTCGTTGTTGAACAGTGTCTGGAATCAAACATGATGCCTTCTCGCAGTCTTATCACTAGACGTAGGTCAACTACAAGAGCTTTTTAATACCGCATAGTGGACTGCCTAACGACTTAAGGCATTGCCTTCCGGGAGGAGTTTTCGTAGTTAGCGGACCCTATTCAAATCTCGCAAAGGAGAAAACTCGGAAAATTCCCAAGCGCAATATACATCGCTCGTTGTTCATCAATGGCAGGAATCAAACCCAATAGAGTTTATTTCGAATATACTAGGAAGACAATTTAAGACGCCACGGAATATGCATAACAGGTTGACTAATTGCGTATTCATATCAAAATCAACCACTGAGAAGCACTGATAACTTAACGGACTCAATACCCCAACAAAGACGAGCTTCAGTGACTGCCAGTCCTAACATCAGAATTCTCTTAAATCATCCTTTCTTACTTTACTCGTCCATAAAACAATGTTTGTTCTGAATTTGAAGTCCATAAAACGCTGGGCATTTAAAGAGTGGCATTTTCATTTAGTTTACTAGAGAATGGACACAATTTCAGTTCATCATAGCTTTTATTTTGCAGCTTATAATTATTATATTCATGATAAAGTCATAAAAATAATCGATGATTTTTGCACAGAAAAATTGTTTCTATCTTTGCTTAGAATAGCTTTGCAAAATGCGTTTAGTTTTCATAGTTAATTTCTCATGTGTTATTCTCGATTTCAACTAAATATTGAGTTTCTTATTATTAATGTTGTAAGAAAAAATGTATTCGTCATAATAAATGCCCTATATCACACAATGTTTTGATGAGGAACTAGAGCTGTACCCAATCGATGAAAAATCGTTTTATTGTAGCTTCCAGGATAAAAGTGGGCGTGCCATGATCAGTAGCAGAGAAGGAAAGTCACATTTTTGCTGCTATGAAAAACTTATAAATATTGGGACATTATTGTGACACTAGAAATGCGTGACTTAAGTTTTTTTGTATCAATAATACATTGTGTCATATATATGATCAATAATTTTACACACGGCTAGCTTATTTCTATATTTATTTAACATCTATCTATGTAACACAGAGAAATCACACAACACAGAAACGAAAACATAAGAACATAAAAACAAAACAACTCTGATAATCATACTCGAGCAGCAGCAGTCTCTAGGGTTAGAGCGTTCATTCAGTTCGTTTATGACCGTTAGAGGGCGTTGCTCCGTTACAACATCTCTTTTTGGGTAATTCATTCTTATTTATATTTGAATTTATCTTTTCCCAAAAAGAAATGTTATTAGAAAAGTAAAATATTAAAAGATTTATAATTTTGAGCAATCTTAAGAGGTGACACGTAGCATTAAATATAAAAATATACATTCCATAAAATATTATTGAATATAGAAAGGATTACATTTTCACTCAATTGTTTGCGTAATTTGATAAATAGTCTTATATGTTAGAAAATAAAACTAAACTAAACTCCGTGGCAAGACAGCCCATGTGGGCCAAGGCCTACAGAGCCCATTATTGTTTCAATGACCGAGGGTCTGGACCACATGTCCCAGTTAGGTGGCCAGACTAACGCCCAGTGTTTAGTTCCCAAGCATGCTCAGTTTATCGACCCACTGAAGAGATGAAAGGCTGAGAAAATACAAATATTAATCAAAAAACGAACATGAAAAATATCTTTCAATGGAAAGAATGCAAATAAATAAGAATTTCTTGTTTTATTTATACAAAAAAAATAGGCAAAGAGACTTTGCTACGTTATAAAAACTCTGGATTGGCAGAATTTTAAGATATCCAGATTCTCAGATCCAGAGAATGAGTCGCAGAAAACAGGGAAATTTTTTAAACAACCACACAAAATATGAAAATCGAAAATAGATCTCTGGCTTATCGAGACTAGAGTTGCGACCCTTACTCACTCTGATGGGAGTCTATCTGTTCAGCTGCACAAAGTCCTGTTTGCTGTCAACTATCGTTGAACCATAATAGATGAATTCTGCTTTCATCAGGTGAACTTGTCGGGATGAGTGCTCGGGAACTTCCTGTTTCATAACATCCGGTTGTAGCCAAGACGTTTTCGCATGAGGTAGAACATGGAATACTTACAATAGATTTTAGTTATAATATATATAACGGTAGATATGATAAATAATATCACAGTTTTCTTGATAAGCAATGATCAATATCGAATCCAGAGCTCTTATTATTTTAAAAAAGCGCATCAAAGTGCTTATTATCATATGAATTTTTTGTTCTTATCAATACCAGATACACATCTTCTCTATTATAAGTATTATAATATATGAAGAAGTAAGTGCGATGGCTGTAAAGTTTCACGCTCCCAAGATAAAGGTCCGAGGCTTCATCCTTTCACTGGGTCGATAAACTGAGATTTCTTGGGAGCTGGGGGTTTTTGCATTGGGCTAATCGGGGACTCTCGGTCAGAAAAACAGAGATGGCGCCGTTGTTCCTGAGATCCACATGGGCTGTCGTGCCGCAGAGTTCAGTTTAGCTTAATATGTTAGGAAAATATACTTAAGATACTTAACAACTATTCATTTTATTTAAATTTCTATACTTTATTTCCATACTTGTATCAATACTTAAACCAAGTTTTCAAATTAAAAAAAATATATCAATTAAATTAAATAGTGTTTCTGGATAAATAATGCCTGAAAAAGCTTTATAATCAAAACTTTAGAAAAGACAGAAATGTCTTTTTTCAAAGCAAGCGTAATCTGATATCAATAATTTTCAATATCTTTTTTCATTCTTTTACCAATGAATAGATAAAAACTACTTCCCAATTGTTTCCCTTTTCAAAACAATTGTGAAACAAAACACTTGTCGATTTCAAGCATTCGCGTTTCTGTAATTAAACAACGGAAGAAAGCGAGTTTATTCGTTAAAAAAAGAAATTGATGTTTTCAGTGTTAAATCCATATTCAATGCTGGAAATAAGCAGTTGCGTGCCCTTCGCTTTCAACGGGGTCTTTTAATTAAATAAGAAATATCTTCTCATGGATATAAATCGATTTATGGCGAAGTAAGAACACCTCTTTGCTGAAGAGATTTTTAATGGAGAAACGTTTTGTGTATTTAAATAACTTATATAAATTTAAATATAAATACAATAATCAAAATAACCAATAAATATTGCATTCTTTATAAAATTAATAATAAATATTTTTTTTACAAAATTTTATTGAAAATTAAATTATTATTGGAGATTTTAGAAAGTGTTTTTCAGGAAATTATTTTTTGTAAAAATCAAATTACAATATATGCATTGTAAAATAAAGTATCTGAACGTATTTTAATCTTTGATCATTGGAAATACATACTTTCAGGGGCTTTTTTGATAAATAATTAGTTTAACTTTCGAAATAAAGAAATGGGAAATGACTATAAATAAAGAATATTCTTATCAGGGACACAATGCTATATTCAGTGAAATTTATGTGATGTGTGACAAAAGTAGTGAAAATTAAATATTCAAACTGAAAAAAAATTGGAAACATTTATAAAAGAATTCATTTTTTTAAATCAGAAAAAAATGAAAACAAACTATATTATAAATATAACGTTTTTTACTTTCAAGTAAACATTTATTGCACATGACATAAAATTCTCATATCGTATAACTTTTACTATCGTATTTAAAGTGTTATAGCTACAATAAAACTATTTCTATATGTAAATGCTTTATGAATGTAAATAATATTTTCAATAGTGTTTTCGATTTCCCGAAAATAATATAATTAAATTTTTTCAGTTAGATTCAGGCAACTTAATCAAATCAGGAAAAACTTTTAGTAATAATTTTAAAAACATTTTTTTCAATATAAACTAAAAAAAAAACTTTTTAGTAATAATAATCGCAACATACTTTAATCATAATATATTATAGGTGTGTAAAAAGTGATATTTATATAAATTCAATAACTTTTTAAACTATTATCATTCATTTAATAAGTTATAAACTTTTACAGAATTCGAAACTATATATATTCCTCATTAAAATTTGACTAATTAAATTAAAAATACACGAAACAAATAAATAAAAAAGGAACATGCGTATAAAAATATTTTGTGTGAAGGATTACTTTAGGACAAACATATGTTAGCTAAATGACCAAACATTTTTAAATAAATAATTTACAGAATAATATGTGAAATCTTTTTATTTGTTTTAAGCAAGATAGCACTTAAATTGAATTTTTACTAAACTATATCTAAAAATGTATTGCTTGATAATTTAACTAAATCAAAAACAAGAAATACTAATATAAAATATTAAAAAATTGCAACCAAAACTGAAAAGCTTATCGTCATCAAAAATTTTGCCTTAAAATTTTCGAGAGGAAAAATATTTCCATAACGATTGTATAGTTAATTAAATACAATTATTATAGCAATCTTAGAGATTAATCGATAACGAGAGTGATTTCTAACATATTGTATGTTTTTCTTAAAAGGTAGACTTCATTTATACGATTCGAATTAATTTTGAAATAAAAATTTTAGATTTCATACTGACAAATCAAGAAAAAATGAATCGAAATCATCGTATTTATTAATGCTTACCATTGATTCATTAATTGTTTACAGAAATAATATTTGCTTATTTGAAAGAGATTTTGTAGAAACAGGGTTATTTAGTAAAAAGAAAAATAAATTGAGTATTTGAGATAGTAAAAATGCTGGGAGCCTCTGAAATAGGTTATTAAAATCTCATACATGTATGTCTCTATATTATATATATATTTCATAACAATCATTGTATTTCTTTTAAACCATAACTGATTGTCTTTCTTTTTTTAAACCATAATTCATTGTCCTTCTTTTAAACCATAACTCACTGTTTTTCTTTTAAGCCATAACTCATTGCATAACAATCATTGTATTTCTTTAAACCATAACTGATTGTCTTTCTTTTTTTAAACCATAATTCATTCTCCTTCTTTTAAACCATAACTCACTGTTTTTCTTTTAAGCCATAACTCATTGTCCATCATTTAAACCATAACTCATTGTCTTTCTTTTTTAAACCATAATTCATTGTCCTTCTTTTAAACCATAACTCACTGTTTTTCTTTTAAGCCATAACTCATTGTCCTTATTTTAAACCATAACTCATTATCTTTCTTTTAAACCATAACTCATTGTCCATCATTTAAACCATAACTCATTGTCTTTCTTTTTTTAAACCATAATTCATTGTCCTTCTTTTAAACCATAACTCACTGTTTTTCTTTTAAGCCATAACTCATTGTCCTTATTTTAAACCATAACTCATTATCTTTCTTTTAAACCATAACTCATTGTCCATCATTTAAACCATAACTCATTGTCCATCATTTAAACCATAACTCATTGTCCATCATTTAAACCATAACTCATTGTCCTTCTTTTAAACCATAACTCATTGTTCTCATTCTAAACCATAACTCATTGTTTTTCTCTTAACATATTGTCTTTCCTTTAAACTTTCATAACGTTTTGATATCCTTAAGGGCACCATTTCATAAATAAAAATATATGCAAACCCATATGAGAACCGTTGCTGAACATGGCTAAATTAAAAGCTTTGGCACAATGTTTAATGAAGTCATCATCAATTCGAATATCCATTAAGAAACGAGTTAATTTAGTTCGAGTTGTTGAACTATGCTCTTCGAAATGGAAATAATTTTATTGATTATCGTCAGATTCGACCTTACACTGCAGCAGATTTTCACTTGGATAAAAATGCAGAAAACTTACAGAAATAATGAATGTTTTTGAATAAAAAATTGAATTAAATTTAAAATTAATTGAAGTTTTTGAAATATTTAGCCTCTAAAAATGAACCAGTTACTTTATGTCCAATTGTTCCCCCTAAATCAATATAAAGGACTAGTTTTCATCTTTATAATAATAAGAGATAAAATACGGATATATGATAGTCTTTGAGACAAAAAAATAAATTTTCTCAACAAAATAATATTAGAAATGCCTGGAAATAAAACTGTATTATGTATTCGATAGAAAAACTCTAATGCGGTTCATTTAAAGTTACTTGTATCATCTCATTCTCACCAAAAGTTCCCTGCCTTACTAACCTTGTTCCCTGCCTTGTCCTGGCACTGTGCATGTTACAAAGTTCGTTTATCAAACAATCCATTTGTTCTCATCTCATGTTACTTGATCTAACTATTGCATTTTAAAATCCGCACACTCTTCATTCATATTTTATTATTGTTTTCTTATAAAAAAACCACATTTCCTTACAAAACAAAATTTATTAAAGCAAAAATGAAAGAATGGTTAAATAAATAGAAAGAAATATATTAGATATCTCCAAATAGTGTTTTCTTATTAACAATACTTTTTAAAGTACATTATACAAATACCTAAGCTATATGCTCTTCCATGTAAAACAATGGTTTTGGATTTGTAATTGACAATTTTTATCGAATCTATTCAATCTAATTAAACTTGTAGAATTGTTCTACTCAATATAATATCAAAAAACAGATTAAAATAATTCTATCATATAAAACTCTAAAAAAAATATTTGTTCAAATATATGTATATGTATCTGTTGAATTATATATATGTTGTATGGTTTAATTCATTTCGTGATTTAATTTGTGTAAATATATATTCTATTCTAAAAGGTCCTCATGTAGATATATGTATGCATAACACATTTGACAAATATATTTACAAACTAAAGTAATAATATTCCGAAAATGAAAATTTTTTCAAGATATAAGACATTTAACACAAAAGAAAGCGGTGATTTAAAAGGTACTTCTCGAACAAATTTAAAAGTTCAGCAAAAATATATTGCAAATAGGAGAAAATTTCAATTTTGTGTGGCGATTCGATTAAAATAATATTTTATCACTAAGTTGCTTTCCCGCTTTAAAACTTGCAACGTAAGAAAACAACCTTGACAGAGTTTATAATTGCCGGGAAGTAGCCTATACATAGAAATAAATCCATTTCCCTCGCGAGAGAAAGTTTAATCAATTCTTCTCTCTGTGTTTCACTACAGACCCTGTTTGACATATTTATATTCATTTAATCAACTCTCCATTCTATCTATTTCTATTTGTATTTGTTACTGGTTTTCTCTTACTTTTTTATATTGATGTTTGGAATTAGTTATTTATAGTCATTGAAAATGTTTTTTTACTTACTCAAAAATATTCTTTGATTCAATTTCATTTTCATTTTTTAAAAAATATGTTAATGAAAAATTTCACTATAAATTATCAGAAAAATTATTTACACTTTAAGAATAGTTATCTTATTCAGAAAAGTGTCAGATTTATTTCAAGAAAAGTATTGAATCAATAGGCACATGACACTTTAGTTGATCATGATTCAAATAACTTACATCTAAATTTTTAAATAATATCAAAACAATTAATTCGTATTAAATCACAACAATATTTTTTAATATGACGTTTTCTTAATTCATAAAGAATAAATAGAATATATTTTTATTAAAAAGATTATTATTATTGGAAAGAAATTTTTAATTGGATGAATAAAACTATAAAGCTAATACACTAGCAGTTTATTTTAAAAAATAATGGTTATACATCGTTAAACATATTCAAATGGATAAAATCCAAATAAAATCTTTTCTAACAGAATAACGAGAAGATTATCAAAAAGAAAATCATCAGAGTTATATATATATATATATATATATATATATATATATATATATATATATATATATATATATATATATATATATATATATATATATATATATATATATATATATAGATAAATAGATAGATAGATAGATAGATAGATAGATAGATAGATAAAATTAGTTGGTGAAAATGAAAATTAGGAAGATTGTGACAACATCAAACATGGTAAAAAAGTTTTCAAGAGTTTTTCCTCTAGCGATAAAAAAATTACCTATCATTATCTATGAAATATTTTCACAAAAAGAAATACAAAATAAAAGTTACAAAATATTTTTACCAGTACTGTTCCCAACATGAAGTTAAACTATTTTCAAGAGCTCATCTAGGCTTAGTTGGACATTTCCTAATTGATAATTTAATTATATATATATATATATATATATATATATATATATATATATATATATATATATATATATATATATATATATATATATATATATATATATATATATATATATATATATATATATATATATATAAAATATAATATATATATATATATATATAATATATATAATATATATATATATATGCTATAATGTTAATAATAATATCATTCACTGCAAATATATGGAAATAAAAGAGCTGAATAGTATGAGCATGTCGTAAGTGTTGCAAATAAAACCTTTATTTAATCACAGAATTCAAAAACCACCTTTTCATGCTCATGTTACTTAATACACAAATGATTCCCAGAGGAGTCATTTCTTCCACACTTATAAGTGCTTATTATTCATCAGGAACAATAAACGCAGTTGGCGAAGTACGATGAAGTACCCTGTCGAGCGTCATTTTGCTCAAAATATTCTCCGTCATCGCAAAGTGCAAACGATATGACATCGCTTAGTTAAGAATTTAGGATGAGCGGAAGGAATGTCTAGGTTTTCCTTCATTTTAATGATGATGAGTTCTCTCTATATCTCCGATCTACGATTCAGAACGCAACTATGTGTGGACACTACTGCTGCCACAGAGAAACATCTAAATCGTTTTACGAATAAATAATTAAGTTTGTTATTCAGAAGAAATGAAATATTTTATTCAGTGAAGAATTGTAGGTTTAATAGCATTTGGCACAATATTTCGGGAAAGAATATTAAATTCATAATTTTATGTTAGAAATTTAAATGTTAATTATTTTTTGTAAATATTTACATTTAGGGAATATACAAAAGTAAAAATAAAATAATTCTAAGTAGTGTTAGAAAATTATCCCTGAAAAAATTGCAAAACAAATTTTACAAATGATAATTAACAATATTGATCATGACAAATCAATTTCTTCCTTTTTAAAGTGACAAATAGAGGAAAAAGATTAAACTGTCATTAATTTTTTTGTCTGACAAACAAATATGCATTTTTAATTGAAACTATGAAAAAATAGACAATACCATTTATTCCACATTTCGGTTAATTAATTTATAATATTTATTCTTTTATTCCATTTTGGTTATTTGTATTCTTCCATTAAGACTATGAAAAAATAAACAGTTTTATTTATTCCATTTTGGTTAGTTAATATCCATTTAAAAGACTTATTTTTTTACCTTCTTCATTCACACTTAAAAATTCTCCAAGACAGCGAAGCAAAATTGCCTTGCGACACAAGCTGTTTTTTGAAAATTAAGAAATAAGATTGTCTTACATTCTTTTATACGTACTATATTTGGTCTTTGCTTTTCTATGATATAAAATTCATATTAAAATTAACAAAAAACAAATTATTATATCATTAAATTGTTCTTTATAGTTTTCCCCCTCCTTCCCTATATGTTTGTATGTGAATATACTTGGCAAGAAATAAAAGTTTCCGAAGTTTTCTAATGAAGTTTTCCTTCGGTATCAGAAACCTTTTATGTAACAAAAGTTTGCATTAATATTTCTCAAAAAGGAAGTTACTGTTTTTATAACTCCATAGATTGATACAAAGATAAATTTCTAAGTTTATTGTAAAATTCATGCAGTAAAAATACTTCTGTGTAAAAATTGTTTGCAAAAGCCATCTTTTAATGAAGAGAATCGCATAAAAACTTGGATTTACTTCTTTTTATACACTTAAATATTTTATATATGTTTAACTAATTCAGTATAAAATAAAAAGAAAATACATAAACCTACAGTAACTCTATTTTTATTTTAATGAGTAATTAAGAATGTATCACCTTAAACTTACATACAATTAAACCACGTATAAAAACTGAAATATTCTCTATATCTTAAGGCCATTTTTATATCCACATCTTTCTAGCTTTTCTTTCCCATAGAGATAAAAACGAAGAGCTCTCAAATCACGAATGTCCACTTTTTACGACAGTGAATGGGGAGTTCATCTTACCAAGAGGAGTAAAAAGTGCTTTCATAGAAAAGAAAAATAGAAATGACGTTAAGACATAAATGTCATTCAAAATTTTACCGTAACATTTTCGCCATGTTTGGCCGTTTGGAAAAATTTAATTAAATTTATCTGTAAGAACGTAAGTAAAGCACCTCAAATAATTAGTTATAAGAAATAACGTGGTGGAGTTTTTTTTATAGAATTTAAATTTTGGAGTTATGTCTTTTAATAATGAGGATTTTTACTTAATATAAGAAATAAAAGTAAAACAGTAAGGTTTAACTCCTTGAAAATCCTTTCTCAAAATATGATTTCTTGATCAAATACTTTCTGATATTTTAATATGAAATTATGTTAACTTTCTAATGATAGTCTAATAGGAGTTAAAATTATTTTAACTATTATTAGAATTTAATATGAATTATAACCAAATATCCTATTGAAAAATAAAATACAAATAAACAAATGAACTTTATATTTAACAACTAGTGGTGTATGTAACTACTTTTTTAAAAAATCCATCTTAATTTCTATCATTAACTCACTAAACGGAATTTAACATAAAAATATATAATTAATAAGATTTTATTTAAGATACAATTTTTTGATATTTTTCAAATGTTATAGTTTTAATTCTTATACAAATAAATGAATTTCTCTATTATCTTGAATGAATATATATTTTGAAAGCAGGTATTTTTAAAAAAAATCTTAGACGAAAATTAGCTATGATAATAAATACAATTAGTGATGAATTAATCGTACTTATTTTCTTTTAAAACTTATCAAATATTATTAATATTTTCAAATTATAAGTCTGTGAAAATATTGTAGAATTAAGTATCTCTATAATTTTCTAGCGCCTGATCTCTAGAAAACCACTCATGGTAATCTCCTTATTCTATAAAAGTAAAACAATGTAGAAAAGACGCAAGGGTAAAATATTTTTTTTCTAAAAACAAAAACATTTCAATAAATTATTATTTTAAAATAATGATTCCTTAAGCATTCATTAAAGAAATTTTAAATAAACTTACAAAACACATGAACTCTGGTAATTAAACAAATTTCAATATTCGCCCCATTTTATTATATTTACTTAGGAAGTATCTAGCTTTCCGAAACATAAGTGAATTGCTAAATATCCTGAAATTATTTTGCTGCATAATTTGATTTCCGCACTGCAAGCGATGTCACCTTCTATACAGTGGGTGTGCCATCGTAGAACCGGGTCTTCGTAATTTAGAAGCAGGGTCCAAGCAGAAAACCCCCAATTTCCCATGGAGGGCATTGCAACCCAGACACATTAAACCAACCAAAGACACGAACACGATGAATTTTTAATTGGATCGGGATTCGAACTATCTACCTTCTGATAACAAGAACCTACGCCCTAATCAACCACGCCACCGGGACCTTTATTATGAACTTATTTTTTTAATATCCGGATGCACTTAGGATATACCCTTTGCGCCCTACCAAGAAGAAAGTTGATGACATCTTCAGTGGGACACCCAGTGGCTGTGCACTTCGAAAGGCAAGGAATACAGAAAATACACACAGAAAGAGAAAAAAAAAATATCCATGCTCGAATCAGGATTTGAACCTGGGACTTACTGATTCGAAGTTAGCCACTCTGCCATCGGCCAACACCTTCAACTTATTAAGAAACATTTAAACTATATATAACGCCGTCCAGCTTGTCTAGTGGTCAGCGTGCCTGACTGCGGATAGGGAGGTCCTCGGTTCGAATCCCGCTTCAGGCATAAATGTACTTTCTCTATCTATCCTGTCTTTGTTCTTTCTTTCTATAAATGCGTTGTGAATGGTTGCCTACCCTATTGACGGGTACCTATGGCATGTGTGTACTGAGGAAGTCGGACTCCACACCTAAATAGGGTTCAGTTGGAAAAGTGGAGCAGAACACCTTATATTGCCAACTTAGCTGGAACACAACATCAACTATACATTATTTTCCTTTTTATTCAAATTACTAAGTAAAAGTACATGCATGTTGATACTATAATTGTTTTATTTTCAAATCTAGTCCATGTCTTCTTATTTATAAATCTTATTCCGTCGCAATTCTTACAACCCTGTAACTTACAAACATTTTATGTCTGGTATCAAACATCCACTCTAACGAGTGGAATGCAGAAAGCGGAAGCGCATTATCTATCCCGAGTTGTTCAGCAGTGTCTGGAATCAAACCCGGGATCTGAAGCTCCGAAGATCGCTATCCTAGGACACGGTGAATCCCATCTCATGAGCTGATCAAAATTTTTTTATTCCAACCTATGAGATAACAATCCTTGTAATTAAACAAAAAACATGATCTCTCGTTACAACATGGTTACATTTAATACAATTTCTTGTCCTCCTATGCGAATGTGAAAACACTTCAATATTATTTTGCATTAACAAGAGTTATCCTGTATTGAATTCATAAAAAAATAGGTGTAAATGTGTTTCAGAAGTGAAATTATTTCGAAACTAGACCCTACCAAAATGTCATGGCTTAAGAACCGCAGCCTTGCCAAAACTTTGGAGCCATTCCAGCTAACGCAATATGTTGACCTAATCGAGTTGACAAATGCCCTGGAAGAGTCGCCTAGGCTTCCTTTTTTTATAAAGAGGAAAATTCAAAATGAGTGATTATTTACTAATAGTTTGATCTATTGTTCTGCATCTAAATTGCTTTTGTACGTATACACAACAAAACAGTTTTTACTCTGCGTAACCTTGGAGATAAGTACTGCTAGTCCTTTTAACAAGAATTGTTAGTTCTAATAAAAATATTTAATAATTAAAGAATATTAAGCAACTAAAATCTTCTTCATTTTCTAACAAAATGCCTGAAACATGAAATATATAAATATGAAAGAAAAATTATTTACTTATTTATATTTCATCAATCAGTTACCAAAGAAAATTGTTTTTTCCTTTGATACCGTTTAATAATATTAAAAAATAGTTGCATATATATATATATATATATATATATATATATATATATATATATATATATATATATATATATATATATATATAACAAACCATATTTGTGCATAAAAAGCATTCAACTATAAAATAAAATAATTAAACCAAAGAAGATAAATATTTTTTAATGAATGCAGAAAATTTGATGCTTTTAAAAATTAATATAAAATATTTTTTCTTTGTACTTATAAACTTAATTTATAAAAAAGTGAGTTATTAGAATAAATAATATCAATTAATAAGAATGGCTAATTCTTGTCAGCCCATTACTTATTATGAACTCTTGAATGTTATCATTGAACAAAAATGTATCAAGAATAATTTGTTCTTAACATTACGTAGCCTTCTTCGATAACTCTTCGGAGATTATAGGAGAAAACCCTTCAAGTACCCACCCAAGTATCCCACTTGCATGCAGAAATGCCACCTCCATTTTCCGATGTTCAACAGAGTCTAGGATCAAAACTCGGAGTTTCTATTCTAAAGAATACAATTCTTCCACAAGACTACAGTAGTACTCTTATGCAGGTAATTAGTACCTGACAAAAATGCATCAAGAATAGTTAATTCTCATTTAATGCTGTTGATACTTACAATCCAAGCTCGTTAGCAGACAAATTTACAATAGGTCAGAAGGATGCGTCTTTCGTTTAATAAAAGCACCACGAAGTACGACTTTGCATTAAAACTCCTCCAATAGATGGCACCACCAGAGGATCCACTCAATTTTGACAATGATCTGGAGGGGGATTTTTTCCAGTCCATTACACTGCTCAACGACCGACCACAGGACTTTGGATTCCGCATATTTAATGAGTACGTGCATCGTGGGTCCATTGTAATCGATCTCAGCTCTTCCGGAAGGGAAGCCCTAACTAATAGGCCACAACATTTACTGCTTACTATCACAGTGATAAAACGAACACCATAAATCTTCCAGATGGGACTTTTGATAGATACATGTTTATTACAACTGCCTGAATAATTGGCTATGATGCTATCAAGACAAGTTCTTAGGTACACGAAGCAGAAATGATGCCAACTTTTATAGTGGGACACCCAGTGGATATGCCACAGTCACCACGAAAGTAGAAGGGTCTTCATTTAGAAAAAGAAGGTACGCATTAAACCTTAGAACTGGCTTACGATCACTAGAGTTATCATTTTAGTTGGAAGACATTGCAACTATGACCGTGTTACATACTTAGACGCCATTAGCGAACTAAATCGGATTTACTAGATTTGTATAGATTTCGCTTCCTTCTGGTAACGAGAACGATACATTTCCTAACCAGGCCACCAAGATGTCATGTAGCAAAAATGAGCCAGTGCAATGGTAATTAATGAGCAACGAGGCATGTTTCAAAAAGATAATGTGCCAAAATCTTTTAGAGCTTTTAAATATATTTTAATCTTTTCTTCGAAAAAAGAAATCAGCAAATAAATATTTTAAAACGGAAAACACACACACAATTCCTGAAACTCCTAAAATATCCTGACTAATATGAGGAGATTCTTATAACCTACATACGAATTGCAAAAGGTTATTAATAATAGCATTCTTGTACAAAATCCCACACACATTTAATCATCTGATATACTTATTTTCACTGTTAATCAATTTATCCTCATTCAACTTTTTTTCATCGTTGAATAAAAAGTTAATCAATCATCTTTATTCATGTGTGTGATATCTGTGGTTTGTTGTTGTTGTGTTGTTCTTATTCCAGATGATGTAGCTAAACTACACCATCTTCATAAAAACAAATACGTCCAGAAAGTCCAAAAATAAAATCGGATTTCTTAAAATCTCAAAAATTGTAAAATTTAGAGAAATAAGAATATGATAGAGGGGGGCTTGAACACCAATGACACTCTGAAAAGTCGCCTTGGTGAAGGCCGCTCAGAAAGCGTTTTCTCGAGACACTGAGCTTGTGGCACCAACGAGTTCTTTTGGCAGGAGGAACTCTCCAAAGTGTACTGAATTCCTTCCTTTTGATTGAGGAAATTTCACAAAAGGTTCATTCAGGTTATCAGCCTTGCTCACTACCATTCAATCCAGGATGCGAGGGGACCCATTGAAAGTGTCTTTTAGCAAGCTGATTCAAAAGTTCTAGTATGTCCCCAACAGTCATCCAATGAGAGAGGCACGACTGTCCTATAAAATCCAAGTGTTCTTCAAGACAAGTTCAGAGGTCGTGTATACAAAATGTGGTCCCTTGTAAATTGCTATAAGTTCAGACTTGAAGACGGAACAGCCATCAATATTTTTCTAGGATTAAGATCTGTGATTTGAATTATAATTATAGATTTATAAAAGAATAATCTTTAACTTTTTAAAACGATTTTTTTAAAATTTATATTGCTTTTCAAAAGAGAAATATATTTAATTTAAACTATGACACATCTTTGCATAGAATTTACAAAAGAAAAAATGAATGAAATTATTTTATTATAATAAGTAATTATAGAACTCAATATCGACCGTGATAAAATTAATGTTAGTATTTTAATTTAAGAAGTTATTTACAAGCAACAAATTAATAAAAATTAATATAATAATTATTAAATAAAATGTAAAAAATAAGGTAGATTTTATATCAATTATTGAAATGTGTGATAAATTTAATGAATAGATAGTGACAGCATACCACTGTCTCAATAACGAATATTTAATCAAATAATTTAGAAAATGTATATAAAAGGACTTCGTCTTTTAATGCTTATATTATTGATCAATGATCAATTCAATATACTATCTAAATATTGCCAGAAAAATTTTAAAATCTTCTAAATTCTGAATTATTTTTATACTAGGACTCGCTGCTCTTTGTAAATTAATACTATAGGGGAAACGCACATAACAGATTTTAACTCTTGGAATCATAAAATCATAAATGCTAATTTGCATTAACAGATATAAATCAATAATGTAATTATATTTAACGGTAGTTTGTTAAAGTTTATATATTTTTCTTATTATATGACATACCTTTCTTTGCATAAAACCTACAAAAGAAAAATTAATATTTTAAAAAAAGAGAGAAAGCGAATTAGAAAAGAAAACAACAGTGAGGAAATTAATTTTAATAAAGTTCAAGTTAAAAGGATTCTTTAAATAATTTATAAATAATGTGTATTTAAATTTTTATCATGGTTAATTTTAAATTTAACTTTATTAATTTAATTTTAATTTTAACTTTAAAACTTAATTTATAAATAATATATAATATATATATATATATATATATATATATATATATATATATATATATATATATATATATATATATATATATATATATATATATATATATATATATATATATATATATATATGTATATATATATATATATATATAATTTTTACATTTAAAATTAAGCTAGTTTTAGTTAAATTTTAATATCTATAAACTGAGATGCATGGTTACAGTTACTTCTGTTTTTGCCTTGAATTTCAGAAATGCTGTTTGAATTAAGAAAATGCACCGGTGGCCTGTAATGTCGGCGGGTGTTGTGCTGTGGGCGTGACGTCATAATCCTGCAGTAGGAAGGCGCCGCAGCATGGCGATCGTATCGATCTGGAGTTCCTCGCCGTCTAGGTCAAGGACCGGTATATCTCTCTTCTTCATTCATCATTTAGAGACCCTTGCAAATCTTTCCAGACTGATTTGTCTGCCGTGGAAGATGCTCCTCGACATCCCTTCTTGGCGCGAAGCCTTAGCCCGCCACGTGGCCTTCCACCCCCGCCGGTGACAAAAGGCAGATGCAATTGTACGGAAGTTATTACTTGGCTAAGTGTCAGTGGCAGGTGTCTCAGAACTCAGTTTACTTTCGGTATAAAATGTACCAGCTTATAACTATTTCGGACGCAGAAGGGATAAGTTTAATCTCTCTCTAACGATCTATTTCCTCGAAAAATATCTCATGGAATCAAATGTCACAGGAGTATATTTTCGCCAACTGTCAACAAAATATTTCTTTTGCTGACAAAGTAACAACTAAGTATTCCTAAATTCAGATAGTGTGTAAATTGTTATTAACTATGATGCAAGAAAGAAAAATATCTTTATGCAATTCAAATAACTATTTACAAAAGCCAACATTTTGAAATTATAATTAAGTTTTTGAATATTTAGATAACTTAAAATGCTTTAAACTAATCGCTCGAATTAGTGTTCGCGAATAAACAATATATCTTCCTCAATAATGAGCAATCATTCTTTCACTTATTATTAGTAATTAGATTTAATGCATGCAGTTATAGTTTTACAATTACTTCATGTGGAATAGTAGTATTATAATCACAACATTTCATAATTGTTTGTAATAACTGAAGAACAAGTTTATTTTAACAACTATAGTTGATAGATGGACTTTTTATTACACGGATATTAATAAATTTATAAAAATAAAAATGTGAAAAAATAATGGTAGTGAAAAAATTATTTCCATGAATAAAATCTTAAGTTATCTCTAATATTCTTAAATACAGATCAGAAGATTTGGAAATAGAATACATATTGTAAAAAGCAACCGTTACGATATTTACAAATATAGCAAAATAAAATTTAAATGAATTGTTTCTCATCTTTTTTTTTTTCAAAAGCATTATTTAATTTCTTTTTCCTGAAATAGAAAGAAAGCTAAAATGCACGTAATTTATTGAACCACCGTATACCATGTACCACCATATTTATTGCACACGTACCAGACAACCTAACAATCCAGTGTCATTGCAAGAAAGTTGAACATCCTTTTCCATTCGTGAAATATATTTTCATAAATAATGGATGGTAAGAAAAAGATGTTTTTCTTACCATCCACGAAGTGTCTTTCAAAGAAGGAAACTCCCCGCTGCAGTACATGAATCCCGCAAAAATAAAAAAACATCCTCATGCACAACAGTTGAGACTCCCGGCCTTGTAAGAGCGAATCTAAAGAAAATTGAAACAAATTCCAAACTAGTGTCTCACTTTGTTAGAAATGTTAACAGTGTTCGCGTCTCTGGAGAATTATTCATGTGTATGCCTAATTATTGATCACTCCGTAGTGCAAAATTAAAGGGTTTTTTAACATTTAGAGTGTATTAACAATTTCGGCAGAACTTGAAATGGGCCCACGTTTTGAGGAAAGAAAATTGAAAAATACCTACGCATAATACCGGATAGACTTCAATGCAGGAAACTATAGCTCACTTACCCGATTTTTCACAACGGACAGGGATTGAACTTCCAATCTGAAATTCTACTCCTCAGCTTAGTTAGGGTGTTATTCTCACTATCGGAAGGTAGTGAGTTGGAATCCCGGCTTAACTGAAGATTCGCTAAAGGTGGCTGGGGTACGATAATACTAAGTGTGGTCGCAATGTCTTCCAAGTGAAATACCTCTGAGAGGGGTTGGCCAAACAGTGGGGGTCTTCTGCATGCTTCAAAATCACGATCTGGCTGGTAAATCCCAGCACCGGGAAGCAACAATCACATCCCAAAGGGAGATTATCTGGCTGAATAAAAGGTAAGGACGTAAATATCTTTCTGGGAGGAAGTTGCAAGGAAGGAAGGAAACCCAAAACACCTCAAAGCACAGAAAGCAGGTGCTTAAGAGTGTATCCCCTGATATTAAAAATTGGTTGAGATGGAAACCGGAATCTTCTGTTGGTGTTGTTACTAATGACACTTGGACAAACCAAGCCTCGGCTGTGCGAATTGAAGTCAATTCTTTCGTTTTAATCAGAGCATTATAATAGTGAAAGTACGACTTTTTGCTCTTCAAATCCTCCGATAGATGGCAGCACCAGAGGATCTACTCCCTCAATTTTGGCATTGATCTGAAGGGGGAGTAAATTTCTCCAGACCATTGCACCCATGGTAAAGCTCAACGACCGGCCGAGCAGGCAGCCGAATGGTTAACGCTCTTGCCTTCGGTTCAACAGTTCGTGGATGCGAATCCCACCTTGGGCATGGATGTTTGTAGTGGTTCGGAATCCACTTTAAACCGTAGGTCCCGGTCTAATTAGCCCTCGTGTGCAAAAAATGATTGTGAGCGACAAACAAACCAAACCAAGCTCAATGACCGACCACAGGACTTTCGATTCCACAGATTTAATGAACATGTATATTGCATGTACTCGGTGAGTCTTTGGCGGCATTGGGAATCGAAACCAGCCCTTCCGCATGGAAGGCCGATACCCTAACCACTAGGCTACCACAAAACTGTAATAGTGGATAACAGACATATTTGTTTTCTGTTGTTGTGTTGTTGCTTATCCCTGTTACTTCTTTATCGAGTCCCAAGCACTCCAGGACATGATCCGGAGTGGCTTGGCTTTTGGAACACTTAGGGCAAATTGGAAATTCCTTTTCTTTGTTGTTAAATGTCAATGATCTTAGGTGGCCACTTCGAAAACGTGTTATTGTAGTTTGTTCCAGTCTGCTGCACCGGAGGGATAGAGATCCGCCGGGACGATTACCGTGGTACCAATGGTGCACAGGGGGAATGGCAAATGCAGACCGAACAAGGCCTTTATGTCTAGAGTATAGTTCAGCATAGACGCCGGAGTAAATTTGTTTTCTAATAAATATCACTTAATTTTCATAACTTGAGCGGATGTTACTTCAAGTTTAATCCTCGTATATTAATTTTAAATTTAATAATTTTATTGATTTTGCGATCTTACGGTTATTTATTTGAAATATATGTACTTAAATCTTCTACTACTCTACTATGAATCATCTACTATGAAAAGCTGAGTTTATTAAGATCTAGTGTGTTGCCACCGGATCGTAATGAACTCACCTAAGCAGCCATTGTTTGGTAAATAGTAACGAGAGAACACTTAAATCTCTTTTTATTAAGATATTGCTCTTTTACACGTAAATCAGAAAACAATTCTAATGACACTTAAAATCCACAGTATTTTAAGTGTGACTTTGTAGCGAAACAACAAATCAAAAAATATACACTATTGGCCATTAAATTTGCTACACCAGGAAAGCGGCACACCACACACGTGAAATTTGCATGACAGGTAGAACTTGCTGTGATATGCAAATGATTAGATTTTTAGCGTATTCATACAAAGCAAACGACAGTAGCGACATCTGCAATGTGTATAAAACCAGAGATTTGACAGCAGTTTTCTCATACTCAATTTCCGTTTCAACGTAGTTTTCGGCAAAGAAAGTTGTTGTAATGCCTCGTGTAAGAAGAAGAAATGCCTATCACCACGTATCTGACTTTGATCGAGGAAGGATTACAGCCTACCGGGATTGCGGTTTATCGTACCGCAATATTGCTGCTCGCGTCGGTCGAGACCCCATGACTGTTAGCAGAATATGGAATCGATGGTTTAAGGACAATCATACGGAACGTCATGCAGGATCTCAACGACCCCCCATCACTAACAGCAGAGAAGACAGACATCTTATCCGCATGATCACAAGGGATCGTTCAGCCACGTCACGAACCCTGAGTCGAAAAATGGAGTCATTTGCAAGGCAACAAGTTTCTGCTCGAACAGTTCGACGACGTTTGCAGCAGCATGGATTGTCTGCACGGCGACCATGGCTTCGGCTACCATTGACGCTGCGTTACAGACAGGAGCGCCTTCAATAGTGTGATCAGCGACGAACCTGGACGCGGGAATGGCATCACGTCATCTTTACAGATGAATCTCAGTTCTGTATACAGGACCATGATGGCCGCATCCGTGTTTAGAGGCATCGTGGAGAACGCGCATTGCCAGCTTGCATTGGACATCGCCATATTGGCCCATCTGCTAGAGTGATGGTTTGGGGTGCCATTGGATACACGTCTCGATCACCTCTTGTTCGCATTACCGGCACTTTGAACAGCAACCGTTACATTTCCAATGTGTTAAGGCCCGTGGCTCTGCCCTATCTACGAGGCCTCCCTAATGCTTTGTTTCAACAGGATAATGCACGACCGCATGTTGCCCGTACTGTTCTGAGCTTCCTTGATACAGAACAGGTTCGACTGTTACCCTGGCCAGCACGTTCTCCT
This sequence comes from Latrodectus hesperus, assembly GCA_037975125.1. NCBI lineage: Eukaryota > Metazoa > Arthropoda > Arachnida > Araneae > Theridiidae > Latrodectus > Latrodectus hesperus. The sequence continues at coordinate 118,169,391 of CM075851.1, forward strand.
GATCTGTCACCCATTAAGAACGTGTAGTCAATGGTTGCCGAGCGATTGGCACGCCATCACTCACCATCCACTACTGTCCATGAACTGTGGCATAGTCTTGAAGCTGCATGGACTGAGATCCCTGTACATGCCATACAATCTCTTTTTGACTCCATGCCTAAGTGGATAAATGCTGTTATTGCAGCCAGAGGTAGTTGCTCTGGGTACTAATTTCTCAAGATCTATACATCCTAATTTCCTGTAAATCTAATCACTTGGTAATTAATCTAATCACTTCTTTCCACTATAATATATGTGTCCAATAAATATCGTTCTGTTATTTGCATTCCTTCTTGGTGTAGCAATTTTAATGGCCAGTAGTGTACTTCTTGTTCTGTTGCAAAATTAGAAAATTTAATGAAACTCGTGAGTGATTGTACATAAGGAGGGTGATTGCTTTACGAACAGTTCGGACTGTGAACAAATCGGTCAAAGAATACTTTGACGAAAGATTTTTTCGTTCGAACAACGAACACATAATCGGATAACGAGCACTTCTCGGCTCTCGGAGCATGACGCGCAGAGTTGCCAAAACTAAAGGACCCAAAATCGTTATTCATCTCACATGAATTATGTCGCTTGCCTTCAAAGTTCTACACTGGAAACAAAAAATTTTTCCCAATAGAATATTTATCGGCCAAAGTACATCATCAGTGTCGATTTTTATTTCATTCAAAAACCGAAACTGATTTCATAGGTTCTGTTGCATACGTGGTCTTGAATTCCAGACGGCAACAATAACAATGCTTAGAAAAGAGAGAAAAGCGATCGGATTTGGACCTGTTCTTCAATGTCCCATAAACAAAAAATGAAAAGGGCTGATTTATATGGAAAGCAATAAGTATTGATTATTTTTTATTCACTTACTGAGAAAATGTACATCTTTTTTAATCTCATTTTTAGGGTCTTTAGAACAAATTAAACGATTTCACAAAAAATCTATGGTAAATCGATGATCGGTTAACGAACAACTCAGATAGGGAACATTGTCTTGTAACAGATTATGTTCGTTAACGTATCGTTTACAGTATTGAACTTTATTAAAACTATTTTTTAGCTAAATTTGATTACTTTTGCAGAAAAAATGATTATTTTAATGTTTGATGTGTTGGATATAAAGTTAATAAAACACAGATTTAGATAACAATTAAGTGTCATATTCAAACATTCAAAGCTTTAGTTAAATTCTTCTTCAGTCTCATTTTTCCATTGTATTAACCTTAAATAAAGTATATCTGAATGGAAAATACAAATAAAAATATAAAAAATAAAGTCCAAGAATTCATAAAAAAATTATACTTTCAAACTTTAATCTAAAAATGTGGTAAACGTGATTTAAGCAGCTCATTTTGAAATATCAAAAAAATAACCACTAATTAACACAAGACAGAATAGTTACAATCTAAAAGCATCATTAACTATAAATTACTTTCAGGTGAATTTTATTTGGCGAAGGAAAAAACCATCACTTTTTACACTTGAATGTTTTCTCGTGATTCTAATACAAAGACTCGCCCCGTTACTTTTAGAGCTTCTTTTAACCGAAACTGTGACTTAAATACTCTAAGAGAATTCGATTTTATTCTTTATGAACGTTTTTATTGGTGTTCAGAAAAATAAGAAAAATTGTTCTTTTGAGAAATAATTTTCCCTTCATTCAAACGAATTTTCTTTGTTTAATAAATATTGCAATGAAATTTTACTTCATTCTAATAATTTTTAATTTACTTTTTAGCATTTAAAAATAATTGTAATAAATAAATATTCTATAAATATCTAAAAATAATTACAATAACAAAAAGTACAGTATTAATGAAGAATAATTATAGGAAATATCCTGAAAAATAATTTTTTTTTCGTTATTTTATTAAGACATTGTTTTTTCAAAAATATCTTCATGTCAAATTTTAACTTATTACAGATTTCAATTGAAAGATGATTGAAGTTTTATGTTAAAAAATTTTAAATAGAGGTTTTTATGGATCAAAGAATCTTAAGAATTAGTTTATTTAAATTACAAGTACAAACCAAAATAGTCCGTTTCTCTTAAACTTCCTTTAAGAACCTAAATCTGAATATTCTGCCAAAAACTAGTTCCCTTAGATAGCGCAGGACTATTATCAGAGGCTGTTCTAATATATATCTTATTTAGTCCAGCATAATTACGATGCGACAGAAAACTACATTTGTACATTTCCAAATTTACGCACGTGCAGATATTCATTTTGAACATACGTATGCACAGGAAGTTTCGTGAGTTACCCGCTCGAGCAGAAGTAAGAACGATTTCGGGAATTTAGCAAAATTTTTCCCTGTAAATATCAGGATTAGATTAGATTCGTAAAATGGGAAGAATAATGAAAAAATCTTCATTTTGCTAATTTTCTTAGCATTATTCCAATTATCAAGATTTCAAGACTTATTGTCTTTGTTGGTTGATATTTTATTAAAGCATCTAATACCTTATTAGAGCATTTCAGAGTAGAACGTTTTTCAAATTCATGAGATTGGAAAATTTTAATAGTTGGACAAAATATTTAACACAAGTGATTTTTCTCATTCAAAGGAAATTATTTAATATTAGATACGTAGTGGGATTAGAAATTATTTTTAATAGTGAATGAAATTTAAATAGTATATGAATTTGTATCCTAAAGCAGCCCATTTTTCTTAGCTGGAATGTATTTAAAATTGTACATCACTAATCGATAGTTGTCTAAATAATCCCAGTACCATCAGCAATAGTTTAAGTTTTGATATAAATGGGTGACATATAGAATATATAAAGATTTAAGTAACTAAATAATTATAAAAGACAAACTTTCAACGCATAGAATTACTATCAATAGTAAATTTGAAAATAAATCTTTCAAATGTTAGAGAATTCAAACTTTCCAGAGAGGTCCAAGAAAAACTAATTTTTATAAATGTGTATATAGTAAAATATTTCAAGATAGAACTGACAAATACACAAGACTATAAACAGAATAGTATAGCCTATATAATAGTAACAGAATATAAGCCCTGATGATTAACAAATTCTCCCATTACAACGACGAACAAAGTATTCCAGATAATATTAAATGAAATCTTTCGCAAGTTTATTGGACTTCATATTGCAAACATTAATTTAATTATTGATTTAAATTTCTTATTTCTTTAGAATATTTACTTGCATGAATTTATAATTTTATATGTAAATATTTTTAATGACATAAAAACAAAATCTTTTAGATGTTTCATAATCATTAAAACTCTACCATTGTCTGTTTACCATTTTCATGTTCTCCAGTCAAAACTCCGAAAGATCTGAAACTGATAATTAAAATTAAATTTTAGTCAAAATCTATGGATTTAGAACAGTTTCGCAAAAATGAAAAGAAATAATTCTTTCAAATATCCCATCACTGTAATTTATTTTTAAAATGTTAAAAGAATGACGATAACAACTTAAAATTATTCTTTTTCTAAAATTCCATATGCCATCTGCGATCGTATTACAGTAGTCTTTTTCCAAATATGTTATCAGCTGGTGCTTAAGTCAATTGCTTGTGAGATTTAACTGTTTTTTATTCTAAAAATACAAAAAATTTTATTTTATTAATCTATAAATTATTTTTCTATATAAATCCATACGAAATTAATAACAAAATTTTGTTATTAATTTCACTGGGATAATTTTTTTTATCAATTGATAAGATTCCTCATAAAAAAAATTTTCCGTAGAATGTATGTAAATATTTGCTGGTAGAAATCACTTATAAGAAAATATTTCTTCAATAGATTTGTTATAAAATTTACATTTGTATTTAATATTTCAAACTAAAAAATAAATCTTTTAATAAAAAAATGAAGTAGCAAAAGTCAATTATTTTTAGAAATCACTTATATTTTCGATGTTTACTTGTGTGTTTCTGTTTATTCTTACGTATCAATCTTATATTTTCATCAATGTAATGAGATTTGACTCTTTGTGGGTGAACATTTTTCTGTCAACAACATGGTTGTCATGAATTTTTCTTGTTTTTTTAAACCAAATAATTTGCATTATTTAAGTCATAAACAGAAATTTCAATTCTTGAGTCAAAATTGAATTATGAGTCGAACATAATCCAAGCCCAGCAAAAATATTTTATGCACTGCATTCTTAGATTAAAAGCTGCAATAAATTTCCCATAGATCAAGTGAGTCAACATCAGAGAGAAAAACTAGAGTTAAAATCATTTGAAGATAGGAAGATTAATAACTGTTAATCATCTTTCAAAAATATAATTCAGTGTCAAATATAATAGTTTTAAGAACACATATTTAAAAACATCCTCTAACGTATATGCTGTAATTACAATATTTTGAAATGCATATTTTAATATAAAAACATTCCGAAACAAATTTTTTTATTTTAACAAAATAAAAAAATAACTTATTTTGTTTGTTAATATTGAAAGATGAAACTAATTCTACTTTTGAAAAGAAGAACGATTTTCTGTTTTCCACCAGGGATACTATCATTTATTTTTGTTAATAATCAAAATATAACTTCAGTATTACCTTTATTTTTGTTTCAAAGTTATAACTATGATATAACATTCTTTACTAAGAACTCTGGTAAAGTCTACTCTTTAACATCTTTCGTATCATTCTTCAATAAATTGGATTTCCTCTCAATTTTTATCCTCGTCCTTCGCTTTCAATATATTCGTACACATTTGTTTTATTTACGCATACACATGTTTATTCATAACATTAGAGTTCACCGTAAGTTCAGATTTTAAATAATTTTTTTCTTAGCAGCAAACACTGGTTCCTTAATCTAAAAATAAATATATTCTTTCACTTTAGATTAGTATATGATGTAAAGCCTGAGTAAAAACTTTTGAGAAAATGTAAAATCAAATAAAAGAGATTTAAATATTATAAATTATATTAAATTTCATTGATAAGAAATAAATGCTATAAATATAATTTGTAAATACATAATAATGAGAAACATGTGGTTATATACAAAGTTAGTATTTTTGCTTGAGTAAAAACTTTAAGGCCATCAGTCATTTTTTAAAAATAAATATAATCATGTAATTACCATTGCAACTACTAGCTTGTGGCAACGCTGCAATTTTCCTATTTGCCATACGTTTCTTCGAAGTATTGGTGATCTTTGTGAGGGTGAAAAGAAGAAGATGAAAAGAACGAAAAGAAGACAGACGGAAGCTTTGTCTTCAACAGGAATGAGGAGTCGTGCTATCGCGATAAAGATAGGAAGATCGAAGACTGTAGTCAACAATTTTTTAAAATGGAAAGACAATTATGGTGAAAAGAATACTGGGGGAAGACCTAAAGCTTTGTCCTCGCGTGATGAAACAAGAGTTTGCAAACTTGCATCTACTGGAAAGTACTCAACCAGGAAACTGATTCCGAAGACAGGTTTAAAAGTTTGTCAAAAACGATTTATAACACAATTAGAAGGTCTGCAAGGTACACTTATACAGCAAAATTGACTAAGCCTCAGTTACTGCAAGGACACAAAATAGAGCGTTTGAACTTTAGCCAGAAAGTCATGATCTGGGACAACCAATGGATAGAAATTATTTTTTCTGACGAAAAAATGGAATTTGGATGGACTAGATGACTACTCGCATGATATAAGAAAGGAATATTCGCCAATTAGGAGGAGGGTCTGTCATGACATGGGACTGTTCTGCTTACAATGGTGTGGGCTCAACTGCATTCGTTTCAGGTAGAATGAATTCACAAGGATACCAAAATGTCCTAACAATTCATCTTTTGCCAAATGCTGAATGTCTTGCTGAAGAAAATTGGAAATATCAGCAAGACAAGGCATTGATCCATTCGAGTAACAGCACAAAAAATTGGTTCCAAGTCAACAATGTTGAAACTGTGAAATGGCCAGCTAAATTACCTGACCTCAACCCAATCGAGAACCTTTGAAGTGACTTAGCAAGAAAAGTTTATGCAAATGGGAGACATGTTACATCAATAACAGAGCTGAAATTTACTATCGAAGATGCATGGTATAAAATCGACTCCACCCTTTGTCAAAAACTCGTGTCATCCATGAAAACAAGAATATTTGAAGCAATTCGAAGAAATGGTTCCTACACAATCTTCTAAGAATTTGTAATTTTTTTCTTATATGTTAATTTCTATATTGGCCTTAAAGTTTTTACTCAGGCTCAAATATTCATCTGCGTATTTAATATTTTCTATTAAATACTTCTACTTTTAATATTAAATACTTCTATTAAATACTTCTACTTTTAATAATATTTCTACTTTTTTTACTTTTATTTAAGCTTAATAATTATCAATCTAATGGTATTTAAATTTCTCAATTTAAATGTTTCCATTTTCTCAAAAATGTCTACTGACCTTAAAGTTTTTACTTAGATTGTATGTAGCGACAAGAAATTTGAAATTTCAAATTATCAAAATTAGAATTCAACAAATGGCGCGAATTTTACTTTGAACAGGCATTTGAACTTAAGTGGAAATTAAAATTAAAGAAAGATTTGGTTTATCAAAGTTTGAACTGTAATTTAAATTTTAACAAATTTTAATAAACAGATAAAGAAAACGTCTTAATTAGCTATGCTATAAAAGTATTCATATCTTTTCTTTAAAGTAATTGAAATGAAGGACAGTCCATCAACCGAAACTCTAGATTGCAAGAAATTCCTCATTTCCGTACTTAATTCTGCTTTCTGATGCTCATGTAAAACATTAAATAATTTGTTCGATAAGCCATTTTGCTGAAATTAGAATGTTCTGCTAATGAAAATGCGTTGCAATTTGAACTAATGTGAATAGGCCATTAAACTCAAAGCAATTCCAAGTAATTACTCAAACGATTTTATTTAGATTTTCAAGCTCAATTCCGAGCAATCAGAGCCGCAATTAGTTTTTGGGTGCTTTTATCGTTGAATATTTTTATAAACACATGTTTGCGATACAATTTGCCATATTTCTTTCATTAGCTATTTTAAAAGATTGATATTATATAGCAAAGTGAATTTTACTTACATTGCTCCATTTTCCTGACAAATATAATTAGTAATTTCATGAAAGATAATACCTTTAATTAAAATGATTTGATTCAATTTGGTGTTTTAAAATTGGAGAAAAAGTAAATCGAAATATATGAATTCATCATTTAATGTAAGAGAGAAGTAAATTTCGATAAATTAATGAAGTAATTTGATTACATGTGTGTGTGTGTTGTTAATTTAATATTGTAACATATGTTTGTTGAGTAATAAAATTATATTTCATATATGTTTTATAAGTCCTTATATTTTATTACTCCACAAGATGTTAAAAAGCATGTTATTTTCATAACTGTGATTTTTTTATTTAATGTTTGACACAATTACTTCCTAAAGAGTATTATTGGTTTTCAAGATAATTTCTTACATTATTATAACCGTAAATTTAATATCATTAATAACATCAAATCAGACATACAAATAAAAATATTTTAAAATGGCTTAATGAATAAAGAGAAATTAGAAAAATCTGTTTTTACTCCATCAAAAAAATTCAATTAATATGAAACAAAATAAAAACAAAACTTATCCACAAATGCTTAGAGAACAGAGTTATATATCTTAAATATATCGATTTTTTTAACTGGTTTTCCAAAATAAGACAGTTTATGAAAGTCCAAAAAAGTTGTAATGTAGTTTTATGTCGTTTATAAGCAACTGTTTCAGCAATAAGACTTTATAATTTTATGAGAAAAATCAATTATTGGTCTGTATTAAAATATTCACATGTAATTTGAAATACTTTTAGTTAAAATAACAATGAGTTAAAAACAATTCATTTAATAATTATTTTAAAGTTTTTAAATTTCAGCTGATAAATTAATATTGACAAATACATTTTGAATATCTAGACTTCATAATAAGCGACGCTTACAATCGTTTCTAATAAAATTGTGTGCAAAAATCCAAATTCTATAAAACGTCACTTTTTAGAATAGAAAAATCATAGATTTTTTGAGCTTTATGAAATGTGCTCTAACAAGCCAATTAAAGCAGATCTTGAAAATCTTTACCAAAAAGGCGAAACTTATAGGCAATCAGAGAACTTCATAGATAGCAATGATGAATCGAAGTCTTTGTACTCACAAATTGGCGATGGCGAGAGAATTATTTGGCGTCTGCATGTCTCCAGAATTAACATAATTGCTTCGAAGATTGAATAGCAGACAAAGAATTCTTGAGATCTTCAGACATGAATCTAAAATTCATGACCATGCTTATGAAAATATTGTCATTTTAATTCTTCTTCTTTCCTTCTCTTAAAATAATTATAATCTTGGTTTTAAATTTCTCCCCAAATATTATATTTTTATTTTAGTCACTAAAATGCATTGTAAAATACTGTTTATATTACAAAAAAAAAAAAAAAAAAACAATTGCGCAAAAGTAACATTCGCCCTTAATATTGTATGTGACACAACAAATATTTTATAATTCTATCAAATAGTTTTCTTAAATTAATAAGTATTGATCGATGACACTTTATATTGTTTTATATAAAACACTAAATGTTAAGAACCTGCATAAATTAATGATTTAACTGTCAAAAAATTTTTTAAATGAAGAGTTTAAAAATACAATATTCTATATATAAAAACATTCATTTTAATAAACATGAAGTCTGAATGGCGTAACTCCTTTTGTTTTAAAATAAATTAATAATGCTTTTATAGAATTTTTTATCAGTCACTCCAAAAATAAGTTTTCTTTATAAATGGTTAACGGAGCAATATACATGCAACATTTCGTTCAGTCTCAAATAGAATTTCTTTTGCATAACTTTCTGTTCGTTTTGATATGCTGGGAAATTTAGTATTTTATTTTTTCAAACAACTTTTTTTTATTTCACAATGGGCTTATAAGAGATATTTCCGATATTGTTCAAGATGGTCACGTGATACACCCGTAACCAGAGCACAGTCTGGAAGCTGAGTTCCAACTGCGGGTGAGTTGGACCAAAATCGCCCGATTGACGTCATTTCTTTAACGCGATTCGCTGATTGGCAGAATTCGCCTAAAAAAAACATTCTTTCCTCAATACCAACAATTTGTGTCAAACAGTGACGTCATAACTGACATTTTTTTCCCCTTCTTGATGATAGATCAAAATTGAATTCAATAATAAATTTTCTATTTATTTTTTATTTACTCTTTTAAATTACTGTAACGTTTTCAACATAGCATATAATTCGCATCATCGAAGAATCCGATATTTTGATTGCAACAAAGAAATCCAGAGCTGTTTCCTATATTTTTGTACTAGCTAAAGTACTCATGGTTATTTTCAATGAAGGCATTAGTTACTGACGTATAACTTTGTTTTTCAATATTTATTTTAAAGAAAACTGCGAAATAAATATTTCGAAGTATTCTGAATAAAAGAAATGAGATGTAACTAAGATGTTTCCTGATATGCGATTTTTTTAATATACTATTTTAAGTGACATAAAGCAATAATAAAAGTGGAATTGAAGATATTCTGAAATTATAAAGAAAATAATCTAAAATTATTCAGAATATATTAGGAAAAAATTTCTCTAATAATTTACTTTCATCAACTAAAGCTGCTCTTTAGTAGCACATAAGTGTTCCAGAAGTATAATTTTTTAATCGATAGTTTTTTTTAAAGGTGAATTTAAGCAGCCAAATACTTTTTATTGACTGACAGTTTTGAAAACGCTTTATTAGAATAAGAATCAATATGTATTTAATTAAAACCAAAATGTCCTCTAGTGTAAAGTCCAAATTAAAGACCTTGATTTGCATGCCTTCTAAAAAAATAGGCAATTGTATCAATTGCATTGAATGATATAATAATCATGTTGCTCTTTCAGTAGAAAGTATCTTAATCAAATATTAAATTCATGTCATATTAAATTCCTTTTTACTAAACTTAATTTTGTTAGAACAAACTTTATTAACTTTTATTAACATTTAAAATAAGAGCAATAGAATAATGAGCAAAGGACAAGGATCTGCAGAGTATAAAACTCTGATTATAATATTCTATACGAGATTAAAGTAATCAGAATAGCTCAGTTTGATTAACAATTAGCAGTCATTTTTACCTACGAGCGCTAATTAGAATGGAACCTGCAGTTCGAAAGGTATAACAACAAATATCCGAGCCTAAGATGAGATTTAAACTTACGGGCTGCTGAACGATTCAGCTGTCACCAGCGCAGAAACATTTTCTCAGAATCATACTCAAATCAAAGAGACTAGAAGACAAAGTGTTAACCATTGTACTAGATTGATCACTATAAACAATATATATGCATATAAAAATTTATATATATGTATGTATATGTGTGTGTGCTGAGCAATAAAAAATGGCATTTAAAATATCTTATCAAACTTATTTAAATCTATCAAAGTATAATATTTTGTATTTTTGTGTATGCAAGTGTTTTATGTTTCTATACTGAACATTTACCTCTAAGGATTCTTATAAACAATCCAGTTGCATTATAAAAACTTAATTGCATAGATAAAATTAAATTTTTTATTTATTTCAGAATATTTTTTTCAAATTAATAAAGTTCAAAATGAAACAATTAGCTTTTTATTATTATTTTATGATTACAAGTAAATTACTTACAGTTATGCTTTCTTATTAGTTTAAGTGACTTAAACTAAACTTAAAACTCAGTCAATACCATGTTAAGATGTACACAAATAAAACAACATTTTGTGTTGCAATCATCAACTTTTCACAATCATGAATTTCGCTACAAATGCAGCAGAGTCGAAACAATCGAGGAATTTTGAAAAGTAGCCTATCATATTATATAAAGGATGATTGTTAAAATCAGATTTATATAGCTTTTTTAGGCGCTCTTTATGTAAGGATTCCTCAGAATGCGATGACTTTGAGGGAAGCCAAAATAGTTCCCCCCCCCTTTATTATCGTCTTTTGAGCTGAATAATTAAAATGATATCAAAGAAAAATTAAGCATAAAAAACTTCAAAAAATTATGAATAAAAAATATGCAATGTTTAAGCGCATTCATAAATATCAATTTAAATTTTGCTGATTTGCTTTTGGATATTATGACATAAAAAATGCATAATTAGTTACATAATTGCAACGTTGGATGATAATGTTTTTAAAATTAGAAAGGAATCATAAGCACTTAATTTATTTCTAAAAAGATTTTACATAAACATTTTATTCTTTTTATACATTACCTTTTTTTATAAATTACCTTTTTTTTAAACATTAACTTTTTTTAAGATTAGAAATGTTGCCAAAAGACTAAAAAATATTCTTACATTCAATAAAATAAAATTTCTGAATGGAAAAACTTATGGAATTTTGTGTGTCTTAATAAATCAAAACTTATTCAAATTAATAAAAAAAAACTAAATTAAGAATAAGTTTCAAAAATTTCCCAATACTCGCTGGATTGAACAGCCTCTACATTAAAAAAATATTCATTAAATCATCACAATAAACCCCCAATTTAGGGAATAGTACTTGAAACACTCAAAATGCTTTCATTTCCAATTACTATTTGCTAAATTTATTAAGCTTCCTTTATTCTAATTGAATTTTTTAACTTAATTTGAAAATTTCTTACGAAGAATTTAGACTTGCCGCTATTTTTGACATTACTAACCCCGAAGATTATGCAAATCAACCAGCAATCATTTAAATAGATAGTCTTTTTTAGTCCGATCAGGTATTACTTAGTCTGAACAGTATTTTAAATTTTATTACATTCAATTTGCCGATAATGAACTAATTTTTCTTGAAGACGCAAGTGTATCTGATATAAAAAATCAAAAAATTTATCAGCAATAAAGATGATGGGGGAAAAGCAGTAAATGACATGTAATTACATATTCATCGTAGACAACATGAATAATACTTTAAAACGTAATTACCAAAAAAGTGCAATAGATTCTTTTTAACTAAATATTCTCCTTAGATTATTCAACATAACCATGCTATATAAAACCTTAATGATTTTTTTTAATATTATCTTTTTGTTGACAGAAAAATTTGAACAAAAACAAATTTACGCTCAATAATGAAATAAATTAAAGCTCAAACACAACTTAAATCATTTTATTTAAAAATGTTTACATATGAATTTTATTGATGCTTAGTAAAAAATATTAATTTTGAAATAAAATATTAAATTAGAGACTGTATTTAATTTCGGATTATTTTGGATAAAATATTAAATTTGGAGATTATTTCATCAAATGTCCTGAGGAGAAATCCTAACAATTGTCAGAAATTCACAATAATGTTTGTCAATAAAATGCAAGGTATGTATAATTTATAATAGATATTCTGTAAATGGTTAGTCTAAATTGGATAATGTAATGCAATGTAAATCACAAAAAAAAAAAAAATTCAAAAAATAAACAAAATCTTATTTTGTGATGTGTGTACTACATCATAAATTGGATTGTTTGCATTACTAAATTAAACTTTAGTTTCATATTTTTAACTAATATAAATTTTTAACCAATGCTTGTTTTTGTTATCCACCAAATTCGTAAGATATTTTTCCACGAAAGAAAAGTTTAATTATTTCCCTTAGTTTATTGTAACTTTTTTCAAACAATTTCACAGCAGCTTTTAGTTTAATTTGTGTGTGTGTGTGTGTGAATTTATTCAACAAAAAACTAATGTAACATCTGTTTTTCGTGTTCATTAAAAGAACTTCACTAAGTTTAAAAAATCAATCAGCTTTTATTTGTACAGACACTGAGTAATTGGCAGATATGTATTTTTTATTTCTTGAAATATTTATTATAAGAAAAACCTTTTTAGTATATATATTTATTTGAGAATATAAGTATTAATAATATAGATTTTTTTAATGTATTACAACTATTCTTTTTTCCTTACTTTTTTGTTGTTTTTAACAGTATTTTTATGAAATTATAAACTTTAAATTTCAAAATTATATTGCATGAAGTCAATTTAGTTCAGTAACTTATAATTACTTCCCATATTAAAATATTACTATATTTCATAGACAATTAAACTGTGAAAAAAGAATACATTGCAATTAATCCCACAAAAACTTCAATACATCACATCCATCATATTTACATCAAAAAGAAAAAAAAGAAAGAAAGAGATACTGATTCCAAAAGAAAAGAACTGACAAAAAATACTAAAACTTCACTTTCAGCCAAATATTTGGTATTTTCAACTATTTTTATTCCTCATAAGAAGTAAAATAATAGAATTTCTAAAAACAGTTTTGCAATATAAAAAGTAAAATTTACTGCAGCTTCTGGATACCAAGAGATATTTTTAAAGTATTGCAGTGAGTGCCCTCGATCCAGTTTTCATAGAATTCATAAACACGTCCATTTCACTTTTATGGTTTTAACTAAACTATGGCCTGTGTCTATTTGCACAAGACTTTTGTTAAATACTCTAACAATATTTCTGACGGTAGAGGAATATTTCATTACATGTTTACTTTTTTTAAAACTGTTTGGAGAAATATTTCCTCGGAACATTTTACTAGAATTCTTCTAGTAGTAATCTATTCGAAGCTGGAAAACGCTTTGGAATTCAATTCTTAAGTTCGATCCTCACCTGAGGTATGAAAGATTGCAATGAATCGGGATTTTCTTAAAAATGCAGTTTCCAGTACACTAATTGCTTACAATCTAATAATGTCTGTAGAATGGAGACTAACGAAATCACAAGTAAATTCTTTTCAATTATGTTTAGCAGTTGCATACTTTGCATACAACCTAAAATCATCATATTGCCAAATATCTTAAAAATCCTCATTTAAAATAAAAAAGGTGAAACTTACGTTTATTGTGGAGGTTGTCGTTTATAAAGTTAAAGCTTCAAAGATTACTTTGACAATGAACGCAAGAACGAGAAATAAAAGAATTCTTTTCTAGTGTTCTTTTCTGTCAGAATGAATCTTTATTGCGGAATAATGGGAAAAAATATGAAATACAAGGGGGAAAATATACTGAATCATTAATTTAAATATATTTTGGAGGCATATGCATTTTAATATCAATTAAAATGTTTGTAAAAATTAAAACATTTCATTTTTCCCATTTAACCTGAAAGAGTTCACTGTCGAAAATCATCATATTGTAATACTTTGTTTTAAGACATTTAATTTACACGTTAATTTGGTAATTTTATCATTCATCCAGAGAGATTAATAATATCAAACTGAATATTAAAGCATATGCATACATTTGGCATGTTTTTAGATAAAAGAATCTCCAGTTAAAGCTCTACACGATATTTTGTACACTCAAAATATATATTACATAATTTACAGGTTTTCATAGCAATTCAAAATTATCAACTAATAACCCAAAACATGAAAAGATTCGGAAAATGTAACTATTTACATACTTAGTAAAAAACGAAATAAATTTAAGAAAATCATAGCTATTTTAGGAATATATGATAAATAAAATATGAAATCATTTTTAGGAACCTAAATTTATTACATCCATATATTTAAATATTCGGTTTACATAAGAAAATTTATTCAATTAGCAAATAATTTATTTGCGCACGGAGCATTTGGAATATTTTTATTTTATCACTAATAATGCTTTCAATTCAATTCTTTTAAGTCTAAAATTCTCCTGGATCATATTTCTATAGAAAAATTTTTTTTCTCAACCATCACTTTTGCAGCAATATGTGAATAATATAATTTACCATTCTAAGAATTATTACATGGTGACAAAATATGAAATGAAATCTACATTAACTCATAAACTTCTATTATGCAGATGGCAACAGACTTACGCATTGAAGGGGCATTGCGAACGACATCGACCTTCGTTGCTTGATACCCATCATGCCACGTAAAGTTCCTTTTGTACTCTGAATTCACCTAGAACAACAAAAACATATTTTAACATCAAAGAAACTCAGTTATAAAAATTTTTAAACTGACTCGTCATTTTATAATTAAAAATAAATGAAATACCAGTTTATGTTCCATACAATAATCAATGTGTTACCAAAGATGCTGATAAAAATCAGCAATCGCTTTAATATATTTATAAAATCTTATGAAATTATCTCGAATTTAATGCAGAAATAAATTTTAAGAAATATTGAGGTGGTTTCATTGGATGCTGTAATATAGTTTGCAATTTATTTAAAAAATTTTTAACTTTATTGTTTTGAAAAGCTGAATTTTTCTATTTTTAATGGATAATTATCGAAAACATTTCATTTATATAAACTGATACAAAATAAATGAATTCTCGTATCTTCTGTACTATGCATACATAACGGTGGATAAGCGAAACACGGACTGTACCTTGAGGTTAACGGGTTTGGAATATTCGCCTCGTCATTTTGAGTCACGATCGGGAGACGAGGTCTCAGCTACGCTGGCGCCCTTCTCTCCACATCCACGCCACACCAGCGGAAGGACTTTGAATATAAGAGATGAACATGGACACGCCCCCAATCCAAGGAGCTCCAGCAATCCATTGAATGAGAATGAGGTCATTCTCCCAATAACTGGCAAATGAAACTTTAATTGAATGGAAAGCGACTTGAAGCTCTCCTGAATTATACAGAAATTCTTTAAGATTCATATTAAAACTAAGATCTACCTTTAAATTTTAACATTAAGGCTTATACAATTTTCTGCACATTTGGCCACTGAAACTAAAGCACATAAAGAAAAACAAATTTAAAAAAAAAGTGAAAAAGATTCAAAAGAAAATTTTTAATATTGGCGTAAGTAAGGCATTAGTCTTAAGATTTAAAAAAGATTGTTTACAAATATTGAAATTTTCAATTTAGAATTTTATTTATTAATGAAATTTTTAAAAATTTAAATCTTCTTCGCCGATTTAAACTAACCATAAAGTGGATGTTTTGTCATGTCTTTTTCATTTTCCTTTTTATCATGTTCTATTGTCAACGTGTTAATGGCTTGGATCAATAGAAAACGGTTTCTCAAACCGATGCTTTGGTCTTAAGATAAGAAATCAGATTATTAAAAAATTAACTTCGACACTATTCTCAGACATTCAATGGTGGACTTCGCCTTGTTTTCTGCCGCTCGAAGAATGCGATTTGAAGGCAGGCAGCAAATTCGTTCGATAAATCGAATGGACGACGCCGTCTCAATACGACGTGACGTCATCTGACGTCATGGATATTTGAACCAATGAGAATTGTCTCAACTGGAACGGAAGAAACAACCCCTTTATGTTTTAAAAATATATTTTCGTTAATATGAAGACAAAATAAACAAATAGTACGGGGTTTTCTGTGGTTCGACATTTATAAAAACAAAATATTAACTAGTAACTATACTAGTTTGGATGTCTTTAGCCAATTTTTCCATTCTAAGTTTTGCTCAACTTTCATTTACAAAATTATAATAGGAAACCCTCAATTTAAAAAAAAAAATTTCTTTATTTTCTGCATAAAAGGAAATTAATAAATTTTATGTATATTCAATTATCAATCATTAATTTTGCATTTTTAAATATGTTTATTTAGTCATCTTCTTATAAATACCGTTTCATTTATTTATTTATTATTTGGTACTTTTCCGTTTCGCCGGCGCAAATATCGCCAAGCGAAAATTAACTCGCCAATTGGTGACAACACACAGTATACACATAAAAATTTTTTAAATAATGTTGTTTTACATAAAAAATTTTTAATTTATTTATTTAATTGTTGTACTCGTGTTCACGCTATGCGTGGAATGATGGATGCCAGAGCCTCAATTTATTTACTTATTATATTAGATTACAATTTATCGGGTGATGCATATCTCAAAATCTTATTTTTTTTAAATATTTTTTATGTGAATTTGTTACGATTATTATTTTTTAAGGTATATTTTTAAAATCCGATTTTTTCTAGAGAGATTTTATGAAATTATTAAATTTGTATATATATTAACATAGCATAAAATTATAAAATGTGGAAAGTTGACAGTAAAAGGCCGTCACATGTTTTGGAAACGTAGCAGTAAAAGGTTACCCGCGGATATATTCTCTCTAGTGCTGGTTATATCATTTTTGGCGACTTTATCGCCTGCGCCGGCGAAACGAAAAAGTACCTATTATTTTATTCAATTTTAATTTGTTGTTTGCTAATAAAAATACTTAATTAAATAAAACCGAAATTTTTTCCTCTTAAGCTTACATAAAATATTTAAAAGGTTAAAGAGATATGGTTTCAAATTCATTCAAACACTTATTATTAATGTTATGATTTTTCTAGAAAAATAGAATGTTATAAAGTATATCCAATTAAGATATATATTTGTGTACTAATTTTTAATATAAATTTCGAATCCTTTAAATTATTCATATATACAGTAAATATCGAAAAGTACTTAAATTTTTAACAAATTATTATGAAAAATATTACATATATCTTCAATTAATTAGTATAATTCAACATATATAGATATTCTATTTGTTAAAAATGAACGAAATTATATCAAGTTTCTTGAGTAAAGAAATCAGTAAGATTAAAACATGTTTCATACAAGCATGTTTTTGTGATGATTTTGTTGAGTTTTTCTTCCGAGAATTTTGAACAAAGGAGAACACATCAGAAAACATTCTTTAGAAAATGTCAAAAGTAAAAAATGAATTCTAAAGAATTTCTCGGCGCTATGCAGACTGCTGGGAAAGCAGTACCTATTGATCTCGTACTGGTGTTCTAGTCCCCCAGCCCTCGTCACCGTGGATACTGGAAACACTTTTGGTTAGATTCCAATAACTATTTTTCTTTTAACTAGTGGAGAGACAGCGTGTCTGATAGTCAAGGACGCCATAAAACTCGAGAGACCGTGGTGAAAAGATACCTCCTCCCACATTGCTTTCAAAGAAATTAATTCTAATTAGGATCGCTGGTCGTCAGATTCGACCGGAAGTCGCAGATGTCGTAAAAACTTACTTTGTTTTGATTTTGAATTGATTCGGGTTTTAATTTGGTAAATACTTATTTAGTTGTGTTTATGTTCTATCGATATAAATATGCTGTTGAGTTTTTGAATAATGGCCAACTTAATTTATTCAGTCGACAAAAATGTTGATAAGCGTTTGGTTGAAATTACTGGAGAACACGCTATAAAATAGGTATCTGTTTGGTTGTCTTAAAAGAAAATATTTTATTCTACAGTTTCGTTTTAAATACAAAATTTAATAAGCGCTCAAATTAATTTTATAATACTGCTACTTTTATGAAATAAGAAACGTCTTAATTATAGGTAGGTATAATTATACAATTAATAAAAAACAAATGAAAGATGTTAACTTATTAAAAAATGTTAAAAGAATATTAAAAATCCATTATAGAATTTTACCATTTTTATTACAAAGAAAATGAAAATTGGGTGATCAGATACTCTGAATTGCAATGATTATGTTTGGGATACTTTACTAAAATTTTCTTTTCTCACTTATTAAGCTTCTTTTTACTATGTAAATTACATAGTTAACCTCATTAACATCATTACTGAAATTACAAACCTCGTCGTGTAAATACATCAGGGATAAGATAGTCAGTAGTTTTTTTATTTAATATGTTTGACTAGCACACCAAACTCAACTATTCGCTTATTTACTCTAATATTGGAACTATATGAAAAAAAAATGAAATCAATAGTATTTCACTTTTGATTGAAGTACACGTTTTATTCTTTCATGAAAAAAACGTGTACTTCATAAATGAAAATTTGCGTAAATTTTAAAACAGATGGTGCTAAAAGCATGATAATCAAGAAAGTTTTTAAGTAGCAGTATTTAATATATTATTATTATTTTATATATAGATTATATATATATATATTCACATATACTATTTTTTATTTAAACTTAGTAATATTATTTAATTACAATTATGTTGACGTTGAATTTATAAGAATTGTTTTTAAAGAGTGCCCAAAAACTATTTAAACTATTTTGAATAAAGATTTTTATGTATTCAAACTCCATCCATATCCACCAATTATAGAACACACAATCCCTATTTTTATCAACTTAAACATAATTCTAAAACAAATAATTCGAATTATCGCGTCTTTTGTATTTTTCTTGATTATCTAAAACAAATCAATAAATCAAGGACTAGTTTTAAAATGAAGAATGAAGTAATGAAGAAAAAAGTTATAATTTCCCCGTTGTATTTCATTTTAAGTGAGTTCCTTGAGCAGTTCCAAGGAAGATGAAACAGAGTTTGGAATATTCGTCGTTTTAACGATCAGAAAACAACGAATTCCTTCGTTTCCAATATATTTTGTTTTTCTTAATATCAAAAGTGAAATGATTCCTAAATATGCATAACGAAATCAGTCCAATAGCGTTTCTGAATTTAATAATATATACCCACAAAAATAATTTATATGCGACAAAAATATGGAAAATCAAAAAAGTAGCCCTATTGTTAGTTAACCAAATTACAAATTCAGTACAGATATTAAATATAAATCAGAAATTAAGAGACTGGATGACCGGTTAACGAACATAATCCGTTACAAGACCATGTTTACTATCCGATCTATTCGTTAACCGATCATCGATTTACCATAGATTTTTTGTGAAATTAATTAATTTGTTTTTAGACCCTAAAAATTAAATTAAAAAAAGGAGTTTAATTTCGAAGAAAGAGTTTATTAAAAAAATAATACATGCGTGTGTTTATGGGGCGTTAAATATGTCCAATGTTTTTTCCTCTTTTTTATTACTTTCCGGAAGTGATTAGTAGCACCGTTGTTGTAACCTTACTGATATCAGCTTGTCATTCTAAGACATTCTCCCAATTCTTCAATGAATGAACTCAAAATTAAATCAATGGTCTACTTTGGCTATACATATTCTATTGGAAAATTTATTTTTACAGCATAGATCTTTGCAGTTTAAGAGGCTTAAGTCAAGAGAGGTGAAAATGATTTTTGGTCCGCTGGGTTTGGCAACCCGGCACATTATGCTCCAAGAGCGTTTTAGTTCGTCATTCGATTATGTGTTCGTTGTCGGAACACAAAAATCTTTCGTGAAAATATTAGTTGTTCGATTTGTTCTCAATCCGAACTTTTCTTTAACCGATCACCCATTGTATTCAAAATTGTGTGTGCCATTTCAAGTGTCGATTGCATAAGTTTGGTCCGCTATGAAACAAATGAACATATATGCTTAAAAGAAATTATGTTTGAATAGAAATTGAATTTAAAAGTTTAACAAACTCTCAAAATGAAAATAACGATATAAACAGCGAAGTATGACATTTTAGAACCACAAAATTGCTATGGTGGCATTATTACACTCGAAATCAAGTAAGATCTTAAGAAAGTATTCTCAAATTCAAACGAATAGTTTCAACAAAGTAACAAAATGACAGCAAAGGTAGCGAAAATAAAGAAAGCACAAGTGCTTTTATTCAAACATTAAGATTGATGTACCTCTCATTTTTTTGTTCCGATTTTCTTCAGAAAACATGTTTTGCAGTATTTAAATTGACACTTCATTAAAACAGATGCTCTGTTTGCGTGTAATAGTTTGTTTCACTGGTAATTTCTTAAAAGCCAAATCTGTATTTATTTTGTATTTTCACCATTAACACACTTTTCTCTGTGTTGAACAGAAAAATTTACTGTTTTATCAAAATACGATTTCTAATTGAAATAAAATACTATAACACAATATTTTCATAAAGATATGGATTTATAAAAATATTAGATTTACCATTCTATTCAAATAATGCAATAGTTTTCAAACAAATTTTTTCCATATAACAGGGATCTAGTGTGTGTTAATTTCCCACCATATATAAAAAAAGTAAGTTATTATATATAACTTGAAGCTTGATTCTTAAGAACATTGGTGAGGTCTTAGTAGTAAGGGGTCTTCAAAAAGATTTTTAAATATTTAAAAAAAATAAAACCTATTCAGTCATATTAGCAGTTCTAATTCTCTTCAGCAATTGAACCCAGAGCAACAGAATGAGAAACCCAAAAGCTTCTCTTTTTAAAAAATTTATAACATTTACTTTAAAGAAAATATCTAGAATATTCCTTTTCTTACAATTTATTTAATTATTTTAACTTCGACCAAATTTGTGCAAGGTATCACAGCCATCTAAACTAACATATTTATTTTTTTAAATTTTCCAAAAATGAATGGTTTACAACTTAAAATAAAATTGTTTATATGTATTTGAGTTTGATGCTTAAAAAATTTATTTTCAATAGCAGTTATCTAACATGAAGGAATTGTGATATCGATGGGAAATTCGGAAAGGAGGTTTAAAAAATGAATTAAGAACACATTTTCATTTTTTATTTATATGAAACCTTAGGTATTGTTAGTACTTACTTCTTATGGTATATAAATTTAATTCTTTTATATAGTCTAGATTATAATATTTTGTTAAAACAAGCAGCCTGTTTTTTTCTCTTTTTGCAAAATATTTTTAATTTGTAACACATAAATACCATGAAAATTGATATAAAAAGGCAATATAAGAAAACATTAATTAAATGATGTAATTAAAATTGAAATAAAGATATACAGAATTGCCAGCAAAAATTTTCAAATTACAATCAGATACATCATTTTTATTTTAAAATTTAATATAAAAACAAATCTTTCTTTCTTTGTTCGTCAACCAATCAGTAATTTATCATAATTTTTTTTCTGAAATTGATTAATTTGTTCTGGAGACCTTAAAAAATTAAATTAAAAAAGAATGTATTATTTCATAGTAAGTTTATTAAAAATATAATTCATAAGTATAATCCTGGCTATTAATAAGTCTTTTTCTTTTTTTGTTTATGGGGGGGGGAGGCATTAAAGAACACGTCCAATATCGGTTGCTTTTCTCTCTTTTTTAAGACTTTCCGGAAAGGATGAATACCATTGTTGTTGTAAAGATCCCTAACTTTACTGATATCAGCTTGGTTTGGGTGCCATTCTATGATCATTGCTCTGACATCCTCCCAATTCTTGAATGAGAGGGGTGAGCTCAAAATGAAATCCGTTTCAATATTGAATGAAATCAAAACCGAATTTGATGGCTTATTTTGGCTGTAAATATTCTATTGGAAAAAAAATTTCCAGTACAGAACCTAGAAGTTTAATTGGGGAAGTAACATAATTCAAGAGAGATGAAAAACGATTTTTGGTCCGTAGAGTTTGGCAACCCTGCACATCAAGCTCCGAGAGCCGAAAAGTGCTCGTTAGAATTCGTTTTAGTTCGCAGTCCAAACACAAAAATCTTTCGTGAAAGTGTTTGTTTGTTTGCAGTCTGTTCGTAACACATAAATACTATGATTGTATCTCATCGGAGGAAGAAAGCAGTCATCAGATGATGAAAATAGTTTTTTGGTAACTTCTGCTATTTATCCAGTTTAGCAGATAATTTGCCCACATGATTCTATCAATCCTGTCTTCGAATAACATTAATCAATGCAATCTCCCTAAGTAAAGAGCTGGAGGAAAACAACTGCTGCAGAGACATCAATTGTAATCTTCTACTTCATCCTATCAATTACTTTTCATGCTCACGTTATCGTAAAAAGCTATTTTAACTCAAACAACCAAAATAAGAAAACTTTTCACTGAAAACACTGAATTCAAAAAATTAAAACACGATAACTATGTTTTTTATAATACAATTAGTTATTATAATTGAATTCTATGTTATTCACTTGGAATACACATACTTTTTTCAAATAATCAATTAACAATAAGAAAATATTGAGATGTTAGAATATTGAGAAAATATTGAGATTGAGAAGTATGTTAAAAAATTTTATCCAAATTACTGTATACCATATAAAGGTAAAGTTAATATGAAAATATAATAATATAATCGCTTTCTATTAATGAGTTTATTATAATATTGAATTTCGTGTTTGAAAAAAATACTTTTTAAAATTCGAATATTGAAATAAATTTAATTTTCTTAATTCGCAAACAAAATTATATATACCTATGTATGTATGCACGTATATATATATATATATATATATATATATATATATATATATATATATATATATATATATATATATATATATATATATATATATATATATATATATATATATATATATATATATATATATATATATATATAATTTCTTGAATTTGCTCATTTAATTTTTTAATATATATTTTTTGCTCTTTAGTAAGTGATCTAATGTTTTGTCTTTATAGAAACAAAAAATTTTTAATTTTGCTTAGTACTTACTCTGGAAAATTTCATGTATCTAAACAAATACATATTTTTGTCAATTTTGGCTAGCGTTTATGGTTATGTAATGACATCAAGCATCCTTATGTACATATTTTCAAAATATTGCTTCATTTCATGTAATTCAGTTATTATTTCTTTAATTTATTGAACTGCGTTAAATTGTTTGAAATTATCTCAATATAATACATGATATTAAATACTTATAGGATAAGTAAGATAACCAAATCAATCATTTTAAAAAAAGTTATTTGTGAAACCTATCATTATAGTTGAATATTCATAAAATTCTTGATTATAATTATTGAATCCCTAATTTTAAAGATATATCGAAAAACTAAATGAAGTATGAAAAATGTTCAAAGAGTATGATATTGTGCAAATATTAAGGCTAATTGTGTGTGTGGTTGACCTGATAGTCTTAAATTTTCAGATGAATTTAAAAATTTGTTATCAAATCATTTACTGTATAGATAATGCGACTTTATTGAGTAAATTATTTTAAAATGAAGTGTATAATATTATTTTTCATAAAAGAGAATTTAAAAAACAGATTTTAGAGAGAAGGAATCAAGCAATTTTATATCTTTTAAATTTCATTGTTTAAGAATAAGTGCTATACACCGAATCAAAATGTAATATTAGATACAGGTTGTAGATAACTCATAGATATTAGTCATAGTTATCTTATTTAAGTTTGAATTATATATTGTTAATAAACGAGTATGTATTATACATAAAAATTAGAGTAGATTTTAATTTAAATGTTCAAAAAACAGTGCTCAACAATATTATTTGCTATCAATCATTGCTAAAAATATTTCAATAGCTATATTGCTATTGATATATATATATATATATATATATATATATATATATATATATATATGTATATATATATATATATATGTATATATATATTATATAGATTTCATTCAATTAGAAAGGAAATTTTTAAATAGACTGAGTAAAATACAGTGTATAAATAAATTAAAAAATTAAAAAAATTAAAAATTTTACATATTTTGTGATAGTGGAATATATAAATAAAAAATAATTTTAATTAAATTATGTATATAATTAAATTAAAATAATTCATTTCTATTAAATCTTACAATATTTAAATATATTTAAATAAATTTTTAAAAAATTAATTTTATGTTTGAATAAAATAAAGTTATTAATTTATTGATAAATATATGTTTTCTTATTGTTTAGTACTGATATTAAATAAAATAACTTTATTAAAATTAGAAATTAAGCAAAGATTATTTAGTAAACATACAAATGAAAATTAAAGAAAGAAGAAAATTTTATTGAGAAAATGGAATATTAATAGCTGTGTGTAAGTATCAATTTAAATATTGAATATTAAAGTTGAAAAGTAAAATTTCAATATTAAAGAAAAATAAAACAAACGAGAAGAAAAATCAATACAAAAAAGTATTCTAATAAATGTTTTGAATAAGAAACATAGCAGACACAAATGCAACATTTAAACAACCTTTTATGCCCAAAGGATATAAACAAATCTAAGTAAAAAAAGGAATGTGAGTTTAGAGAAAAACGTTTTTCTCACAATTTTAATCTTAAAAAAATGCTTCATTTTTAGGCTTTTTACATTTCTTGTTTTATTTCTCATACACAGCAAAAAAGAAACACTTTCAAATAATTTTCAGGTAAGTTATACGCTTATAAGTAAACGGAAAGTTTGTTCTTTGCTCTTTTTGAAAAATTAACAAATATGGTACAAATGATGGTTATTCACTCTGTAGTGAATGCATGCATGAGACATCAGTCAAAATTATATATTTTTCATAAAGAAGGGTCGCGTGAATGACACGGCGACCATGTGACAAGCCTAGAACGCTATTTAGTGCGTCTTTTGAATAAAAAAAGTATCTGATTACCAATATCTCTCGTAATACCTTAAAAGGTTATGGAAGGGAAGACTTTCAAATACAACTGAAGCAATTTAAAACTAGCCAAAATTACGCTTAGGGAAAACGATGTGCTGTTCAAAATAAATAACTATTACTATGCTAGTTGATGACGAAATGCGATAATAATGAAAAACAAATATATCCAAACACACGCGCGTTTCATCGCATTCACTTCAATATCTTTTTGAATATTTTGTTCACCTTAATATTACTAGCATTTATAAAAATAGTGAGGTTAAGAACATCATGATTAGATTCTGATAAGCTGGGGAAAAGTTTTCTGGTTATGAATCCATCTTCTCAGCGTATCCTTTGATGTAAGAAACAGCAACGAGAGCCCTGAACCTCAAAGTGCTGACTAATGTCGGAAAATGGGATATTGCGCGTATGCATGCTGGTCTGTCTGAAGGATTTCTTGAAAGTTTCCTGGGTTTTCTCCCTTTAAATACATGGATATAGCCCACAATCTATAAGAAGCCTTTCCCAAAGTCAACTTACACAATGTACATTAAAATGTTCCATAACAGCTGAGACTTTAGGCTGTCTATCCCTTCAAAGCTCTAGTAGTCATTGTCCAAATATAGTCAAAGTTAAAGCTCTTACATGAAATTGGTTGTTTTTGAGGTATTTACCATGACAAATTCGAGTTTTGGATATCATTTCAGATCAGTTATATTTATTCCATGTGTTTGATCTACCTAACGGGAACTGATATTTTCCCCTTGAGAAAAATTCCAGAGTGCATTTATGGTACCACTTTGCTCAAACAACATGCTACAGAACAGAATTAAAGTTGATATCTTAATTATCTAAAACCCAAATTTTACAATTCAACTCATGTGAAAGGCTGTGGAAGGCCAGCGCTGAAACCAATCTTGACTTCATAATTTCTGAGGGGCTTGTGATTCCTTCTATACCGCTTGATACAATGTACCTCTTAAACATTTTGAAAGAATTCTTTAAATTTCGGCCACTTTGCATCTTTACGTTATAGAAAAAGCGCAATAGCTTATTAAGTAATTTATCAAAAAGTTTTGTTCGGCTTATCAACTTATATTCGCATACACACATTATTTGAAGAAATAGAGTCGGTATAAGCAATTCCAGTTACATATACTTAGATATTTTTATTTGTAGTCCATTATAACAAAAAACTAAAATATTAATATAATCATTCTCACAGTATTATTATCTTATAAAAATTCAAAATAAAAATTTGTGCAATTTTCCTTCAGAATTTGAAAATTATTTCTAAAACATTAACTTTTGAATTCTTTTAAATGCATTTAAATTGAGAACATCTTACGAAGTACACTTCCATCAAAAGAAATCATAACCAATATATATGAATAAAAGAAAACCTATTATTTACTTTTTAGGTAAAATTCCATTAATAAATCACACGGCATAAATTATAATATTATTTTTAAATCATGAGTAAACAAACTTAATAAAATTCTGTTCTCTTTGACGTTTATTTTTAAGTTCTATCACAAGTAAAAAAGAAATTAAAATTAACCTCTTTTTCGTAGCTATATATGTAAAATATTCGTAGCTACATATGTAATTCTTGACTGTATTATCAAAAACCTAATCAGTTTTTAAAAGTACTTTAGTTTTGAATTATTAGTTTTCCTTTCAGAATATTACTTTCAACAGTTAAAAAGAGATCCAAATACACACAATTAAATAACATGAAACCACTGTCTAAAACTTTTGCAGTAACTTGAAAGATCAAATAAACGCATAAATGCGATTGTCTTTTTTGAATAAAGAATAATTCTGTTTCGCAATTATATATACTATATATATATATATATATATATATATATATATATATATATATATATATATATATATATATATATATATATATATATATATATATATATATATATATATATATATATATATATATATATATATATGTATATATATATATATATATATATATATATATATATATATATATATATAATTATCCAAAACCATCACGTTGACATTCATTGGCATCTATGAAACAACTGTCGTAGGATTCTTTCCTGCCACTACAATATTTCTTCAAAGTATCCCTATGACTTATTTTCTGGTCGCCCTTGATTGCCCTACTTCCTGCTTTTTCCTTTCTTTCCTATTTGCAAAAGGATCAAGTGGGGGAGTGAAAGCGGCCTGGAATAAATGCTAATGTCATTCCCCCGGGCCTTCCTCTTATTTTTATTGCCAATATCCGAGTAAGAGAAAAGGAAGATTGTGTTTCTGAGACTAAGGACTCAGCCAGAGAGAAGTAAGTATTACTTTCATTGAATAAAATTCTTAAAGTAATGTACACTTAGATACACAAACAAACATTATATATATATATATATAATGTTTGTTTATATATATATGTTTATATATGTATATATATATATATATATATATATATATATATATATATATATATATAACATGAAAAAGAATAAAACTAGTAAGACAAAATTTGAAAGTCCCAGAATAAAACGATATACACTACTATGCAAAGGATAAGAGGAAAGCATAGGGACCACGTCCTCAACAGGAGGAAGATGGTCAGTGAGACAAATGGAACACTCTTTTCTGACATGCACATACTCTTGGAAACTACACCTTTATTTTAAATTTACTTTTGGCAACTTTATCCCAGTATTTAAATAGGTTCTGATTTGCTGGTATTGATACTTTGAAAGTATATCTTTAGTTCCTTCCACTATGGGTATGTTTACTTTGCCTTTGTTTATATTTTTACTTTAATTTTTGATATAAATGTATTTGTGCTTCTTTCTCTTACTACAAACACTCTTCGGAGGAATTTCTCGAAGATCTTTAGACATTTGTCCTTCGTGCATGTCAGGAAAGACTGTTTAGTTTGCATAGCTGACCACCTCCCTCCTGATGATGACGTGATCCTAATGCTTTCCTCCTACTCTTTGTAGTGAATATTATTTTATTCTTGTCAGTGATTTTCAAATTTTGTTTTAATAGTTTATTGTCCTTCATATTGTATCTTGTTTATAATGGCCTATCTCTCTCTTCAGCTGCTTTTGCGCTGGTTAGATTGCCAGTAATATATATTATTTGGTATAGCCTTTTTTATTGAATGTGCTGTATTATTATTATATATATATATATATATATATATATATATATATTATATGTATTATATATATATATATATAATCAGTTTTATTTATACTGTTGTGTATGATTTTTTTATCACAAGTAATGGTATCAATATAGAAGTTCAAATATTTTTATGCAAATTTACCCAAAAACTAAGCAAAATTCAAGACGCAAATAAATAAACGATGTGAATAAAATTTCCAATGACATAACTGAAGGAATTTTGTATGATGTACATTGAGGCTTTTTTAGAAGCATTAAAGGCTATTGTCTCCTTAACTGAAGGAATCCAAAGTAAATAATTATGATTGTGCCACAAAATAAAAACAGATCTAAAATTAAATACATAAAATATAATTAGAATAAGTAAACTTAAAACTGTAAATAACCGGACAATTGAGCATATTATATACATCAAGTATCAATGTAATAAAGGAATTTCCTGTGATTAATAAAATTATTACTAAGCCGTATTAACACTAAGAGGCTGCACACAGAAAGTATAATTTACATTTTTTTTTCCTACAAGAATTGAGAAAGTGGCCCTTCAGTATAAGAATTGCGTTTTATTTCAGTTTCAGAAAAACTTTGCTATTATTTCAAAAAGAGTGTTTAAAAAAGCAAAGGACATATTATTCTTTTGCCAAATAAGCATTGCTTACATTATATCAATAACGTTAATTCAACATTTAACTATCACTTTTTAAACACAAGGAATTGAAACTAATTGAAGTGGTATCTACTATTTGCAGTAGATCCTTTGAGCAGCTATGAACATTCATGACTGTGGTTGAATCGAACCCACTGCCATCAGTGGAAGAAACCGAAACAAATGTCAATATAAACATAAAATTGCTATAATGCATATAAATCTGAATTTAAAAAGCTATTATACTTGATAATTTTCGTACGAACAAGACTACAGTTAAATAATCTAAATATTGCCTTGCAGTAATATATTTATTTTTGCGATGTTTGACTGATCATCTCAAACAATTAGCTTGAATTTCTTTTTTCATGAGGAGTCCCTATTTCATTAAGAATATTATTCATTTCTCCTTCAAAGTATTGTAAATGAACAATTCTACCAAACAATTAATGAAACGATGAAATTTATGACGTCAGAATGAACATAATCAATAAATTACAGTGGTAGACACATGAGATTGTCCCATGAAATTGAATAAAAAATATTAGTATGTAGCATTAATAGTGAAAAGAAGCATATTGCTAAAATTTAGTTCATTTGCTTACTTTATGCTTAAATAGAAAAAGAAAAAATGTATGTCACCAGGAATCAATAAATTTTATGTAAACTTGCTGATAGATTTCATTATAAATATATCGACGAAATGAATATTTAAATAGCTTCAACTCAATTTTATTAAGCATTCAGTAAGCGCAAAGTTATGAAAAAATAAAAATGTCCATTCGAAATTTTTTCAGATAAAGTTTCTTAAGTAAAACTTAATTAACAAGCAAAGAAAACTGTTTCTTAATTAAATTGTTCACACATTTACCACTTTTGCCCGTAGATGAGTTATTTCAAATATTACTTGCACAGGGAATATTTGGTTAAACTACATTAAAGGTCATGGGAACTATGTGGAAAGCTTATGAAACTATATGCAATATTATATTCCATTTATATCATATATTTTCTTATAAAATTACATTTTCTGAAATACATATATATATATGGATGGATAGATATGCAAGGACATATTTGTTTAGATATCTATAGAAAGTCTCAATCGGCATGGTTATTAATATAATTCTTCGATTGATTTCAAAAATAGACTTATGATTTAACTTCTATATATCAATACCTGTGCTAATAATCAAGTTGCTGATAATAATTTTTATTAATAGTTTCTGCATTTCAAATTCAGCGCTCTCTAGTGGGGAATCTTCTACAGCGAGCCAGTCAGCGGCACCCGAAAAGATAGAGAAAGACAACATCCATACCCGAACCAGGATTCGAACTAGTGACTTACTGCTTCGAAAATAGGGATGCTAACCACTCTGCATCGGTCGGCAAAATAAAAAATATGCATAAGTTTATTTTTTACAAGAGTAAATATATCTAACAATATACAAAAACCTACATCAGTATATTTTTTCAATTTTACGAGTATTTTACTCTTTGTTTAAAAATTTGCATGCTTTATTTTACAAATTATCCCCAACTTAACAGGTGAATTTACTTTGTCTCTTTAAACTTTTAAATTTTACTGGCAAAAAATTTTCAATTTTAACTTTTAATGATTAATATGTAATTCAAAATAGATATTAACTTTGAAGAATGATAGTATTTTTATTAAGTATTTTTAATAATAACTTTATATTGTATGAATTATTGAATTTTAGATTAAAAAAGAATTTCACATTCATGTAGTCTATAATTGTGTTATATAAATTAAATCTAAGTATAAGTTTTTGGCTGTAAAATTCAATAAGTAGCAGATTAAAATATCAAGAATTGATGCTTTTTTCAATATCTTCTGAAAAGCTCATAAAAGAGAAAAATTTTATAAGCAAGTTCTTTCCTTAACTTTGATATCCTTTTCAGTGTATCTTTTAAAATATGAGTGAAAAACTTCACAAAAATTCACTATGCATTCATATTGTAAATTTTTAGCAAAATTCATAAATTATTTTTAGTTTGAGCAATTGGATAATCCTTAAAATATTTTTAAGAAAAAGAGTTTTTAATAGGCTTTTTATATAAAAGATTGAAACACATGTTTTTGTACAAAATAAAGCAAAATACAGTAAAAAATAAACTACTGTAATAAAAACAAATTTCACACAAACTTCATATGAAGGAAGCAAGAGATGTTAAAAAAATCCATCTTCCAGGTTTTTGAAATTAAATCAAATTAGTTTTATGAAAATAATTTGTTACCCAAAATCATATAAATGAATGTCATTTAAACACATAATATCCTGATTTTTATTATGAATTTTAAAACGAATTGAATATATATAATCTGTTATGAATTTCAAATTATTAACTATAAAGTGGTCGTTTCCTCCGTTCGAGGTGAGATCATCATTTATTACAATTCTCATTGGTTTAAAATATTCATCTACCTCACACATAAATCATATTAAGACGGCTCGTAAATCCTTCTTGGCGCCGAATTTGCTGCCAGTTTTCAAATCGTATTCTTCGAGCGGCAGCAAACAAGGCGAAGTTCACTGTCGAATGCCTGAGAACAGTGTCGAAGTTCATTTTGTTAATAAAACGATTTCTTATATCAGGAACAAAGCATCGGTTTGAGTTCTATTGATTCAAGTCATTAACACATTACAATAAAACAGAAAGAGCAATATTAAAATAAGGCAAAACATCCACTTTATGGAAAGTTTAAATCACCAAAGACGATTTAAGTTTTTAAAAATCTCATTTTAAGCTTTTTTTATGTTTGACAAAAAACTTCAATAGAAATAAAAGATTTTTCTTACTTCTTTTAAAATGTAAACTGAATTTGAGTTATTCGTGCCCGTGAAGGAAATAAAGCAAATGATACATGCACGAATTCCTAAATTAATATCGTCTAAATTGCATAAAGTAATTTTAAACAGCGAAAATTTGTATTTTATCTCCAAAAACGAAATAATTTCCATTCTGTAAATGTATCGAATATTCAATTAATATCAGAAACAATAAATAAGAGTGTTATGAGTTATTTTTTTCATCCTATTATTTTTGCTTGTATTCGAACATTAAGTAGGTTCATTGCAATAGCCTAACTCTGTTTGAGCGGAAACATATAATTGAGCGCTATTGGCGACCACTCTGGCGCATTCTTCTTTTATAGATTGCTGGAGGAATCTGCCCTACTTAATATCAAAATGAAGAATTGGCGACGCATTTTAACAATGGCTGATGGAAATTTGTTTAATAGGACTTCACAGTTTCAATCATTTAGAATTTTTAATATTCAAATATTTTCACTAAGTAAATATTCTTTACTTATAAAAAATTTTAATAGTACTAAATTAAAAAGGAATTTTGTTATACGAATAAAAATAAAGAATTAGTAGGGTATATTCCCCCCATTGGTGAACTTTTCAACTTTTTTTGGCCGCCAAGCTGAATGCATGTTCTTAGAATGGTAAATTTTCCAGAGTCCGTCCACTTTAAACGCTGTTGCCACTTAAAAAGACCATAATATGACGCAAAAATGATATAAAACACGAGAAAAATCAAATCTGGCAAGAAAAAAAAATCCGAAAAGCAACAAAATCTCAAATTGGCAATACGAAAAGGAAAATCGGTAACACTATAATCAAAACAAAAGACACCAGATTTGGCGAGAAATCTCTTAGAGAGATATATCATACTTATATCAAAAATATCTATGAGTGATATATATATTTTTTAAAGTATTGGAAATTGTAAACATTTGACCTAAATAAGACAATTAGTTTAAGTTATTATAGATAATTATATATAAGTTAAGTTATTATTTATTACATATCAGATATTCTTCTACCATCAGTAGTTGATAAACGCAATGGACAACTTTGTAATTCTGAATCAAGATTATTTAACAAAGTCAACACTTAACTTGACATTTTCGTCTTTTCGCCACACTAATTCTACAGAATTTTCAACATGTGGAAGACCTCTCAACACAAGCTGGATCAGGTAAAAAACTTCCAGGCATATAAGCAACGCCTTTTCTCCCCCGGCGACCATGAATGAGGGATTTTATACAAATTAAAATAACCTCATTCCATTTCCGTATTCAACAACAGAGTTGAAGATTTCTTTTTATAAGTTTCGTTTCCTGTTCATTACTTTAAACACCTCATGAAACAGTTTCCCACCAGGATCTGAGTTCTGCTGTCAAATGAGCCGGGATTTTCTCTCGAATTCCATCAACAGAGAAACATCCATACATAGGCGAGCTCCGGACATTAGATTGAAGGGTTTGGAATACTCACCCATCACCAAATGCCTCGTAACCATGGTCAGTCACACCTGAGCCCTCTTCTCCACATCCTCGCAGCAGAAGGACTTTAGAAGTCACATATTAACGTGGACCGAATCCAGGGAGCTCCAGCAACGCAGTGAAGGAGGGTGCGTGGTCACCCTCCCAATCACTGGCCGCGGCAAATGAGCTTCATTTTTCAGATCTTAACGGCATGAAGCTACAGAGCCATTGAAGATCCTACAACATGCATTATTATGAATGCCCAGTTACTATAAGCTATAAACAGGAAACCCATGATCTAGATGAAAAAAATTTTTGATGACATTTTTTCAGTTTAAAAATTTTTAAAACCTATTTGGCAGCAATCGTAAAGCATTGATTATGTAATTTTACACGTGAGATGTGAAATTTTACAATTTATATTTTTTATTTATAAAATATTTATTTGCTTTATTTTTTGTACAGTGCTCTTAAATTTTTGAGGAAGTTGTGCTCAAAACCACCTTTTTTTGGTCGTTATTCCCTCTCTGATAAGACAACACCGACACTTAATCTATGCAGTCATTTGTAATCCTAAGAAAAAAGTACCTTGTAACCAATTATTAAAAGTCTATTATTTAATACTTTAGTTTTTAATGTAATAAAGAGGAAATGTCTTCTGAGACAAAAAGCAAACAGGTATGGTTCTGTCAACAACAAATTCAAAATTCATTTCAGTTCAAAGACTGAAAATTGAAACGTTTAAAACATATGATTGTACAATTATGCAATAACAATTTATTTACATTGTTATTCTCTCAATAATTGAATTGACACACATGACTTCTTTATAGATTTCCTATCAAATGTGCTTATACAAACGCATTTAATTTTTAAAATTTTTACGAGCAAGATATTATGAAGTTTTTGATTTTAAGTAAAATCATTGGGTGCCACACAAATAAATAACAGATGAAAATATTATTTGTTTAAAACAAATATATCAAAGTCTATACAGTAAATTGTTGAAGAATCGACAAAATCAAAACAAGCAAACCAGTTGTGTGGCAGAATAATTCAACATATATTTCTGATTCAATGTGATTGACCCTGTTACATTTGGCCACCTGTCGGCAAAAAACCATATTTGGTATATATGGTTGACTGTTAATTAAAGATAGGAATGGTGGTGCCGTTTTAGCCTAGTGGTTAGGCCATCACCGGAAGGGTGGGATTCGATTACCAATGCCACC
Organism: Latrodectus hesperus; assembly: GCA_037975125.1. Classification (NCBI taxonomy): domain Eukaryota; kingdom Metazoa; phylum Arthropoda; class Arachnida; order Araneae; family Theridiidae; genus Latrodectus; species Latrodectus hesperus. Next base: position 118,203,966 of record CM075851.1, read on the forward strand.
AAAGATCACAAGTGTTACATGCGTGCTTATTAAATCTGTGGAATCGAAAGTCCTGTGGTCGGTCGTTGAGCAGTTACAATGGACGTAATAGTCTGGAGAAAATTTTCTCCACCTCCAGATCAATGTCAAAATTGAAGGAGTGGATCCTCTGGTGGTGCCATCTATCGGAGGAGTTTACAGCATAGTCGTACTTTCATTTTTGTGGTGCTCTGGTTAAATGAAAGACTGTTGACTTAAATTCGAAAAACCAACGGCATAGCGAGTTTGGTTTGTCCAAGTGTCATAAGTAACAACAATCATAACGACGGAAATAGTAACGTTAGATATAACAAATCATTTCAAATTAAATAACAAGAAACAAAAACTAATACTTCGTGATTTTCATAGTTTCCACTATCAAAACAATGCAGAGAGAAATCATTTGGTATTTCCGTGTCTCCATAATAATAAAGCATCAAAAGGGTTATTTTCCCTGAATGGTATTCGTTAAGTGCAGCAAAGTAGCGTTCTAAATGAGAACGAATGATTTTATGTTTTACTTCCTCATATTTTTGTTTCGAATTTCATTTATGCATATTTGACTGTGAAGTAATCCATTTTTCTTTTGCAAAAATAAAACAACAGATTCACAGCTAGCAAGAGTTTTTTTACGATGTTTAAATTGAAAAATGGTGATTATGAAAA